>JAVSCE010018043.1:0-182847 GCA_032199065.1 Smutsia gigantea
CAGGATCTAATCCAGGGTCACTCGTTAACAACTGTTGTCATACCTCTCTAGTCTCCTTTAACCTGGAATTGGTCCTCAGCCTCTGCTTGCTTTTCAAGCCACTGATATGTCTGATGAATACAGACTTCTCACTTTGTAAACTGTCCCTCAGTTGGGATCTATGTGAGTTTTTTTTAATATAATTTATTTTATTATCATTAATCTACAATTACATGTGCAATATTACGGTTATTAAACTACCCCTTCATCAGGTCCCCCCCACCAACCCCATTACAGTCACTGTCCATCAGCGTAGTGAGATGCTATAGAATCACTACTTGTCTTCTCTGAGTTGTACTGCCCTCCCGTGCCCCCCCAACATTACATCTGCTAATCGTAATGCCCCTTTTTCCCTCTTATCCCTCCCTTCCCGCCCATTTTCCCCAGTCCCTTTCCCTTTGGTAACTATTAGTCCGTTCTTGGGTTCTGTGAGTCTGCTGCTGTTTTGTTCCTTCAGTATTTTTTCTTTGTTCTTATACTCCACATATGAGTGAAATCATTTGATACTTGTCTTTTCGGCTTGGCTTATTTCACTGAGCATAATACCCTCTAGCTCCATCCATGTTGTTGCAAATGGTAGGATTTGTTTCTTCTTATGGCTGAATAATATTCCATTGTGTATATGTACCACCTCTTCTTTATCCATTCATCTACTGATGGACACTTAGGTTGCTTCCATTTCTTGGCTATTGTAAATAGTGCTGCGATAAACATAGGGGTGCATCTGTCTTTTTCAAATTGGGCTGCTGCATTCTTAGGGTAAATTCCTAGGAGTGGAATTCCTGGGTCAAATGGTATTTCTATTTTGAGTTTTTTGAGGAACCCCCATACTGCTTTCCACAATGGTTGAACTAATTTGCATTCCCACCAGCAGTGTAGGAGGGTTCCCTTTTCTCCACATCCTAGCCAACATTTGTTGTTGTTTGTGTTTTGGATGTTGGCCATCCTCACTGGTGTGAGGTGATATCTCATTGTGGTTTTAATCTGCATTTCTCTGATGATTAGTGATGTGGAGCATCTTTTCATGTGCCTGTTGGCCATCTGAATTTCTTCTTTTGAGAAGTTTCTATTCATGTCCTCTGCCCATTTCTTAATTGGATTATTTGCTTTCTGTTTGTTAAGGTGCATGAGTTCTTTATATATTTTGGATGTCAACCCTTTATCAGATACGTTTTTAATGAATATATTCTCCCATACTGTAGGATGTCTTTTTGTTCTACTGATGGTGTCCTTTGCTGTACAGAAGCTTTCAGCTTGATATAGTCCCACTTGTTCATTTTTGCTTTTGTTTCCCTTGCCCGGGGAGATATGTTCATGAAGAAGTTGCTCATGTTTATGTCCAAGAGATTTTGCCTATGTTTTTTTCTAAGAGTTTTATGGTTTCATGACTTACATTCAGGTCTTTGATCCACCTTGAGTTTACCTTTGTGTATGGGGCTACACAGTAGTCCAGTTTCATTCTCTTACATGTAGCTGTCCAGTTTTTCCAACACCAGCTGCTGAAGAGGCTGTCATCTCCCCATTGTATATTCAAGGCACTTTTATCAAATATTAATTGACTGTATATGTTTGGGTTAATGTTTGGATTTCTATTCTGTTCCACTGGTCTGTGGGTCTGTTTTTGTGCCAGTACCAAATTGTCTTGATTACTGTGGCTTTGTAGTAGAGCTTGAAGTCAGGGAGTGTAATTCCCCTGTTTTATTCCTCCTTCTCAGGATTGCTTTGGCTATTTGGGGTCTTTTGTGGTTCCATATGAATTTTAGAATTATTTGTTCCAGTTCATTGAAGAAAGCTGTTGGTAGTTTGATAGGGATTGCATTGAATCTGTAGATTGCTTTAGGTAGTATAGCCATTTTGACAATATTTATTCTTCCTAGCCAAGAGCATGGGATGCATTTCCATTTGTTAGTGTCCTCTTTAATTTCTCTTAGGAGTGTCTTGTAGTTTTCAGAGTACAGGACTTTCACCTGCTTCGTTAGGTTTATTCCTAGGTATTTTATTCTTTTGATGCAATTGTGAATGGAATTGGTTTTCTGATTTCTCTTTCTGTTAGTTCATCATTAGTGCATAAGAAAGCAACAGATTTCTGTGTGTTAATTTTGTATCCTGCAACTCTGCTGAATTCAGATATTAGTTCTAGTAGTTTTGGAATGGAATCTTTAAGGTTTTTTATGTACAGTATCATGTCATCTGCAAATAGTGACAATTTGACTTCTTCTTTACCAATCTGGATGCCTTGTATGTCTTTGTTTTGTCTGATTGCTGTGGCTAGGACCTCCAGTACTATGTTGAATAACAGTGGAGAGAGTGGGCATCCCTGTCTTGTTCCCGATCTTAGATGAAAAGGTTTCAGCGTCTCGCAGTTAAGTATGATGTTAGCTGTGGGTTTGTCATATATAGCCTTTATGATGTCGAGGTACTTGCTGTCTATACCCATTTTGTTGAGAGTTTTAATCAGGAATGGATGCTGAATTTTGTCAAATGCTTTTTCAGCATCTATGGAGATGATCATGTGGTTTTTGTTCTTCTTTTTGTTGATGTGGTGGATGATGTTGATGGATTTTTGAATGTTGTACCATCCTTGCATCTCTGGGATGAATCTCACTTGATCGTGGTGTATGATCCTCTTGATGTATTTTTGAATTCGGTTTGCTAATATTTTGTTGAGTATTTTTGCATCTACGATCATCAGGGATATTGGTCTGTAATTTTCTTTTTTGGTGAGGTCTTTGCCCGGTTTTGGTATTAGAGTGATGCTGGCTTCATAGAATGAGTTTGGAAGTATTCTCTCCTCTTCTATTTTTTGGAAAACTTTAAGGAGAATCGGTGTTATTTCTTCCCTATATGTCTGGTAGAATTCAGAGGTGAATTCATCTGGTCCGGGTAGTTTTTTGATTACCAATTCGATTTCGTCGCTGGTGATTGGTCTGTTTAGTTTTTCTGTTTCTTGCTTGGTCAGTCTTGGAAGGTTGTATTTTTCTAAGAAGTTGTCCATTTCCTCTATGTTTTCCAACTTGTTAGCATATAGATTCTCATAATATTCTCTTATGATTCTTGTATTTCTGTGGGGTCCGTCGTGATTTTTCCTTTCTCATTTCTGATTGTGTTTATGTGTGTAAATTCTCTTTTTCTCTTAATGAGTCTGGCTAGGGGTTTATCTATTTTGTTTATTTTTTCAAAGAACCAGCTCTTGGTTTTATTGATTTTTTCTATTGTTTTATTCTCCTCAATTTTATTTATTTCTTCTCTAATCTTTATTATGTCCCTCCTTCTGGTGACTTTGGGCCTCATTTGTTCTTCTTTTTCCAATTTCAGTAATTGTGTCTTTAGACTATTCATTTGGGAATGTTCTTCCTTCTTTAAATAGGCCTGGATTGCAATATACTTTCCTCTTAGAACTGCCTTTGCTGCGTCCCACAGAAGTTGTGGCTTTGTGTTGTTGTTGTCATTAGTCTCCATATATTCTTTGATTTCTGTTTTGATTTGGTCGTTAACCCATTGATTAATTAGGAGAGTGTTAAGTCTCCATGTATTTGTGAGCCTTTTTGATTTCTTTCTAAAATTTATTTCTAGTTTTATACCTTGGTGATCTGAGAAGTTGGTTGGTAGGATTTCAATATTTTTGAAATTACTGAGGTTCTTTTTGTGGCCTAGTATGTGGTCTATTCTGGAAAATGTTCCATGTGCACTTGAGAAGAATGTGTATCCTGTTGCTTTTGGGTGTAGAGTTCTGTAGATGTCTGTTAGGTCCATCTGTTCTAGTGTGTTGTTCAGTGCCTCTGTGTCTTTACTTATTTTCTGTCTGGTTGATCTGTCCTCTGGAGTGAGTGGTGTGTTGAAGTCTCCTAAGATGAATGCATTGCTGTCTATTTCCTCCTTTAATTCTGTTAGTATTTGTCTCACATATGCTGGCGCTCCTGTGTTGGGTGCATATATATTTATAATGGTTATATCTTCTTGTTGGACTGACCCCTTTATCATTATGTAATGTCCTTCTTTATCTTTTGCTACTTTCTTCGTTTTGAAGTCTATTTTGTCTGATACAAGTACTGCAACACCTGCTTTTTTCTCTTTGTTGTTTGCATGAAATATCTTTTTCCATCCCTTCACTTTTAGTCTGTGTATATCTTTGGATTTGAGGTGAGTTTCTTGTAGCAGCATATAGATGGGTCTTGCTTTTTTATCCATTCTGTTACTCTGTGTCTTTTGATTGGTGCATTCAGTCCATTTACATTTAGGGTGATTATCGATAGATATGTACTTATTGCCATTGCTGGCTTTAGATTCGTGGTTACCAAGGGTTCAAGGGTTGCTTCTTTACTATCTAACAATCTAACTTAACTTTCTTGTTAAGTTATTGTAAACACAGTCTGATGTTTCTTTATTTCTCTCCCTTCTTATTCCTTCCTCCTCCATTCTTTCTATACTAGGTGTTTTATTCTTTGCCTTTAGTTAGTATTTGGATGGTCTGCTTTCTTTGCTATGATTTTATTTTCTCTGGTGACATCTTTTTAGCCTTAGGTGTGCTTCCATCTAGAGCAGTCCATTTAAGATATCCTGTAGTGGTGGTTTATGAGAGGCAAACTCTCTCAACTTTCGTTTGTCTGGAAATTGTTTAATCCTCCATCATATTTAAATGATAATCGTGCTGGATACAATATTCTTGGTTCGAGGCCCTTCTGTTTCATAACGTTAAATATATCATGCCATTCTCTTCTGGCCTGTAAGGTTTCTGTTGAGAAGTCTGATGATAGTCTGATGGGTTTTCCTTTGTAGGTGATCTTTTTTCTCTCTCTAGCTGCCTTTAATACCCTGTCTTTATCTTTGATCTTTGCCATCTTAATTATTATGTGTCTTGGTGTTGTCTTCCTTGGGTCCCTTGTGTTGGGAGATCTATGAGCTTCAGTGGACTGCGAGACTACTTCCTTCCCCAGCGAGGGAAAGTTTTCAGCAATTATTTCTTCAAAGACACTTTCTATCCCTTTTTCTCTCTCTTTTCCTCTGGTACTCCTATAATGCGAATATTGTTCCGTTTGGATTGGTCACACAGTTCTCTTAATATTCTTTCATTCCTAGAAATCCTTTTATCTCTCTCTGCCTCAGCTGCTCTGTACTCCTGTTCTCTGTTTTCTATTCCATTAACAGTCTCTCGCATCTCATCCATTCTGCTGTTAAGCCCGTCGATCGCTTGTCTGATTTCTGTATTGTCTTTCCTCAGTTCCCTCACTTCCTCCCTCAGCTCTTGCACATTTCTCTGTAGGTCCATCGGCATGGTTATGACTTTTATTCTGAATTCTTTTTCAGGAAGGCTGTGCATTTCCATCCCTTCAGACTCCCTCTCTGGGGTTGTCTGGTTGATTTTGGTCTGAACCATATTCCTCTGTCTTTTCATGGCTATAGAATTGGTCACTGATAGTTGCCACGTATGTCAGCTGGGCTCTTTAAGTCTTTAAAAAGAGAAGAAAAAAAAGGAGAAAAAAAAAGAAGAAAGAATGAAAAAAAGAAAGAAAAGAAAAAACAAAAACAAAAAACAAAACAAAAAAAACAAAAAAAATTGCCCACCGGACGTAGATTCTGTGGGAATGCTGTAGGTGGCGCTATTGCCCCACTATTCCACAGCTGTGACTGCGCCGCTCCGCAGGGCCCTTTATCGCTCCGCCTCTTGGGGTGCCGAGTCCTCTCGGGTGTAGCTTCATGCTGTGCGCTTTCCTGTGTATTCTTGTCTCTCTTTTAGGAATAGATGTATTTGCTGTGTTTTCGTAGATAAATATAGTGTTGGGAGGAGATTTCTGCCGCCCTGCTCACACCGCCATCTTCCCGGAAGTCGGCTTCTGCATTCTTAGGGTAAATTCCTAGGAGTGGAATTCCTGGCTCAAATGGTATTTTTTCTATTTTTAGTTTTTTGAGGAACTCCATACTGCTTTCCACAATGGTTGAACTAGTTTACATTCCCATCAGCGTTGTAGGAGGGTTCCCTTTTTTCCACATTCTCGCCAACATTCATTGTTGTTTGTCTTTTGGGTCGAGGCCATTCTTACTGGTGTGAGGTGATATCTCATTGTGGTTTTAATTTGAATTTCTCTGATGATTAGCGATGTGGAGCATCTTTTCATGTGCCTGTTGGCCATCTGAATTTCTTCTTTGGAGAAGTGTCTGATCCTCTGTCCATTTTTTGATTGGGTTATTTGCTTTTTGTTTGTTGAGGTGTGTGAGTTCTTTATATATTTTGGATGTCAACCTTTTATTGAATATGTCATTTATGAATATATTCTCCCATACTGTAGGATGCCTTTTTGTTCTGTTGATGGTGTCCTTTAGTGTACAGAAGCTTTTCACCTTGATACAGTCCCACTTGTTTATTTTTGTTTTTGTTTCCCTTGCCCAGCAAGATATGTTCATGAAGAAGTTGCTCATGTTTATGTCCAAGAGATTTTTGCCTATGTTTTTTTGTAAGACTTTTATGGTTTCATGACTTACATACAGGTCTTTGATCCATTTCAAATTTACTTTTGTGTATAGGGTTAGACAATGATCCAGTTTCATTCTCTTACATGTAGCTGTCCAGTTTTGCCAACACCAGCTATTGAAGAGGCTGTCATTCCCCCTTGTATATCCATGGCTCCTTTATTGTATATTAATTGGCCATATATGTTTGGGTTAATAACTGGACTCTCTATTCTGTTCCACTGGTCTGTGGGTCTGTTCTTGTGCCAGTACCATATTGTCTTGATTACTCTGGCTTTGTAGTAGAGCTTGCGGTTGGGAAGCGAGATCCCCCCAGCTTTATTCTTCCTTCTCAGAATTGCTTTGGCTATTTGGGGTCTTTTGTGGTTCCATATGAATTTTAGAACTACTTGTTCCAGTTCGTTGAAGAATGCTGTAGGTATTTTGATAGGGATTGCATTCAATCTGTAGATTGCTTTAGGCAAGATGGCCATTTTGACAATATTAATTCTTCCTAGCCAAGAGCAGGGGATGAGTTTCCATTTGTTGGTGTCCTCCTTAATTTCTCTTTAGAGTGTCTTATAGTTTTCAGGGTATAGGTCTTTCACTTCCTTGGTTAGGTATTTTATTCTTTTGGATGCAATTGTGAATGAAATTGTTTTCCTGATTTCTCTTTCTGCTAGTTCATCATTAAGTATAGGAAAGCAACAGATTTCTGTGTATAAATTTTGTATCCTGCAACTTTGCTGAATTCAGATATTAGTTCTAGTAGTTTTGGAGTGGAGTCTTTAGAGTTTTTTATGTACAATATCATGTCATCTGCAAATAGTGACAATTTGACTTCTTCTTTACCAATCTGGATGCCTTGTATGTCTTTGTTTTGTCTGATTGCCATGGCTAGGGCCTCCAATACTATGTTGAATAACAGTGGAGAGAGTGGGCATCCCTGTCTTGTTCCTGATCTTAGGTGAAAAGCTTTCAGCTTCTTGCTGTTAAGTATGATGTTAGCTGTGGGTTTGTCATATATGGTCTTTATTATGTTGAGGTACTTGCCCTCTATACCCATTCTGTTGAGAGTTTTTATCATGAATGTGTGTGGAGTTTTGTCAAATGCTTTTTCAGCATCTATAGAGATGATCGTGTGGTTTTGTCCTTCTTTTTGTTGATGTGGTCAATGATGTTGATGGATTTTTGAATGTTGTACCATCCTTGCATCCCTGAGATGGATCCCACTTCATCATGGTGTGTGATCCTCTTGATGTATTTTTGAATTCAGTTTGCTAATATTTTGTTGAGTATTTTTGCATCTATGTTTTTCAGGGATATTGGTCTGTCATTTTCTTTTTTTGTGGTGTCTTTGCCAGGTTTAGGATTAGGTGATGCTAGCTTCATAGAAGGAGTTTGGTAGTATCCCCTCCTCTTCTATTTTTTAAAAACTTTAAGGAGAATGGATATTATGTCTTCTCTATATGTCTGATAAAATTCAGTGGTGAATCCATCTGGCCTGCGTGTTTTGTTCTTGGGTAATTTTTTTATTACCAATTCAATTTCATTGCTGGTAATTGGTCTATTTAGATTTTCTGTTTCTCCCTTTGTCAGTCTTGAAAGGTTGTATTTTTCTAGGAAGTTGTGCATTTCTTCTAGGTTATCCAGTTTGTTAGCGTATAGATTTTCATAGTATTCTCTAATAGTTCTTTGTATTTCGGTAGGGTCCGTCGTGATGTTTCCTTTCTGTTTTCTGATTCTGTTTATGTGTGTAGATTCTCCTTTTTTCTCTTAATAAGTCTGGCTAAGGGTTTATCTATTTTGTTTATTTTCTCAAAGAAACAGCTCTTGGTTTCATTGATTTTTTTCTATTGTTTTATTCTTCTCAATTTTATTTATTTCTTCTCTGATCTTTATTATGTCTCTCCTTCTGCTGACTTTGGGCCTCATTTGTTCTTCTTTTTCCAATTTCAATAATTGTGAGTTTAGACTATTCATTTGGGATTGTTCTTCCTTCTTTAAATAGGCCTGGATTGCAATATACTTTACTCTTAGAACTGCCTTCACTGCGTCCCACAGAAGTTGCGGCATTGTGCTGTTGTTGACATTCGTCTCCATATGTTGCTTGATCTCTGTTTTAATTTGGTCATTGATCCATTGATTGTTTAGGAGCATGTTGTTAAGCCTTCATGTGTTTTTGACCCTTCTTGTTTTCTTTCTACAATTTATTTCTAGTTTTATATCTTGTTGATCTGAGAAGTTGGTTGGTAGAATTTCAATATTTTTTAATTTACTGAGGCTCTTTTGTGGCCTAGTATGTGGTCTATTCTGGAAAATGTTCAATGTGCACTTGAGAAGAATGTGTATCCTGCTGCTTTTGGGTGTACAGTTCTGTATATGTCTGTTAGGTCTATCTGTTCTAGTGTGTTGTTCAGTGCCTCTGTGTCCTTGCTTATTTTCTGTCTGGTTGATCTTTACTCTGAAGTCTCCTAGAATGAATGCATTGCATTCTATTTCCTCCTTTAATTCTGTTAGTATTTGTTTCACATATATCGGTGCTCCTGTGTTGTGTGCATATATATTTATAATGGTTATGTCCTCTTGTTGGACTGCCCCCTTTATCATTATGTAATGTCCTTCTTTATCTCTTGTGCCTTTCTTTGTTTTGACGTCTGTTTTGTCTGATATAAATACTGCAACACCTGCGTTTTTCTCCTTGTTGTTTGCATGAAATATCTTTTTCCATCCCTTCACTTTTAGTCTGTGTATGTCTTTGGCTTTGAGGTGAGTCTCTTGAAGGCAGCATATAGATGGGTCTTGCTTTTTTATGCATTGTATCACTCTGTGTCTTTTGATTGGTGCATTCAGTCCATTTACGTTTAGGGTGATTATCGAAAGATATGTACTTATTGCCATTGCAGGCTTTGGATTCATGGTTACCAGAGGTTCAAGGGTAGCTTCTTTCCTATCTAACCATCTAACTTAACTCTCTTATTAAGGTATTATAAATACAGTCTGATGATTCTTTATTTCTCTCCCTTCTTATTCTTCCTCCTCCATTCTTTATATGTTAGATGTTTTATTCTGTACTCTTTTGTGTTTCCTTTGACTACTTTTGTAGATAGTTGATTTTGTTTTTTGCCTTTAGTTAGTATTTCATTGGTCTCCTTTCTTTGGTGTGATTTTATTTTCTCTGGTGACATCTATTTAGCCTTAGGAGTGCTTCCATCTAGAGCAGTCCCTTTAAGATATCCATAGAGGTGGTTTGTGGGAGGCAAATTCCCTCAACTTTGGCTTGTCTGGAAATTGTTTAATCCCTCCTTCAAATTTAAATGATAATTGTGCTGGATGCAATATTCTTGGTTCAAGGCCCTTGTTTCATTTCATTAAATATATCATGCCATTCTCTTCTAACCTGTAAGGTTTCTGTTGAGAAGTCTGATGATAGCCTGATGGGTTTTCCTTTGTAGTTGTAGGTGATCTTTTTCCTCTCTCTGGCTGCCTTTAATACTCTGTCCTTGTCTTTGATCATTGCCATTTTAATTATTATATGTCTTGGTGTTGTCTTCCTTGGGTCCCTTGTGTTGGGAGATCTGTGGGCTTCCATGGTCTGAGAGACTATTTCCTTCCCCAGCTTGGGGAAGTTTTTGGCAATTATTTCTTCAAAGACATTTTCTATCCCTTTTTCTCTCTCTTCTTCTTCTGGTACCCCTATAATGCGAATATTGTTCCATTTGGATTGGTCACACCGTTCTCTTAATATTCTTTCATTCCTAGAGATCCTTTTACCTCTCTCTGCCTCAGCTTCTCTGTATTCCTGTTCTCTGATTTCTATTCCATTAACAGTCTCTTGCACCTCGTCCAGTCTGCTCTTAAGACCTTGTATGGATTGTTTCATTTCTGTTATCTCCCTCTGGACTTCATCCCTTAGCTCTTGCATATTTATCTGCAGCTCCATCAGCATGGTTATGACTTTTATATTGAATTATTTTTCAGTAAAATTGGTTATATCTATCTCCCCAGGCCCTCTCTCTGGGGTTGTCTGAATGATTTTTGACTGAAAGCCAGGTTCTTCTGCCTTTTCATGGTGATAGAAGTGGTCACAGGCAGGTGGCACATGTCTCAGCTGGGATAACAAAGTCCCTTCCTGCTTGCTGATTGCCTTGCCATTCTCCGTTGCCTGTGTCGGTTACCCGCACATAGGGAGCAGTCTCTGGGTTAATCTCCTGAGCTGCCGTGGGTGGGGCAGCCCTCAGGATAGCCTAGGACACTGTGGGGGGCCCGGGGGGGGTGGTTGCAGATGCACCGGTTGTTTTCTCCTGCATGAACGGTGCCCCTTCGTGCCTTCCAGACCTTGGTCCAGCTTCCACTGCCTTTGGCATTTACCCGCACACCGGGAATAGTCTCTGGGATATTCCCCTGAGCTGCCATGGGCAGGGTGGCCCTTAGGATAGCCTAGGACACTGCGGGGGTCACAAACATGCTGGGTGTGTTCTCCTGCAAGAATGGCGCCTCTTCGTGCTTTCTGGACCTTGCTCTGGGTTCCTCTGTCTGTGCTGGGCAGCTGCGCACCAGTGGCACCCTCTCGGTCTGACCTGTTTAGCTGCGCGCTAGGAGGAGACTCTGTGTGGTTGCTCTGGGTGGGACTGTTTTCTGGCTGCTCCGCAGCTGTGGCTGGTCAGCCGGTTTGCTTGCAGCACCAGCCAGGGGGAGTGAATGGCAGGCTGCTTATCACCATAAGGGGCTTAGGGACTGTGTTACCCCCCAGGGGGTTAGGGAGCCTGAAGTTCCTTAAGATTCCCAGCCTGCTGGGCTGAGTGTGCCAGGATGATTTTGTCCAGCTGTTAAGCCCTTGTCCCTTTAAGACTTTTAAAAAGTGCCCGCTTTTCTTTTGTCCCAGGGGAGCCAGCTGTGGGGACCCGCTCGCAGTTTTGGTCTTGGATCCTGCCCTTCCATTTTTCTAATATCCAGTACACCGTGCAATGTGTGTCTGTGCTCCTGGTGCAGATTACTAGGGCTGTTTATTTAGCAGTCCTGTGCTTCGACTCCCTCCCACTCTGATTCTTTTCCTCCTGCCAGTGAGCTGGAGTGGGGGGAGTTCTTGGGTCCCACTGGGTCACAGCTTTGTATCTTACCCTTTTTGTGAGATGCTGAGTTCTTGCAGATGTAGATGTAGCCTGACTGTTGTACTGTATCTTCTGTTCTCTCTTTTAGGAGTAGTTGTATTTGTTGTATTTTCAAAAATATATATGGTTTTGGGAGGAGATTCCGTCACCCTACTCACACCACTATCTTGAGCCCTCTGACACTTTAACAATATTAATTCTTCCCAAATCTTTCCCTTTGTTTATGTCTTCTTCTTAATTCATCCAAGTCATTGTTTCAAGATCTTTGACTTGCACAGTTATATTTATTCCTGAGTATTCTTTAGTTTTTGATGCTATTATAAATGGGATTGTTTTCATAATTTCTCTATGATAATTTTTGTGGTATACAGAAAGGCAACTGACTTTTGTATGTTGATTTTATATCCTGAAAATTTACTGAATTTTTTATTAGTTCCAACAGTTTTTTGTGGACTCTAAGGTTTTCTATAACAATATCATATCATTTGTAGATAGAGACAATATCACTTTTTCCTTTCTGATTTTGATATCTGTTAAGTTTTCTTTCTTGTTTACTTGCCCTGGCTAGACCCCCATTACTGTGTTGAGTAAAATTGGTGAGAATGGGCATCTTTGTCTTCTTCCTGATCTTAGAGGAAAATCTTTTAGCTTTCCACTGTTGAGTATGTTACCTGTTGGTTTGTCATATATGGGCTTTATTATGTTGGGGTATGTTTTCTCTGTACTCAGTTTATTGAATGTTTTTTTCATGAAAGGATGTTGAGTTTTGTTATTTTTTTTTCTACATCTATTGAGAGGATCATGTGATATTTATCCTACATTTATTAATTTAGTGTATTGTATTGACTGATCAATGGATGAGAACCATGCTTGCATTCCTGGATGGTTTATTCCTGGAATGAACCTCACTTGATCATGATGTATAACACTTTTAATGTATTCTTGAATTCAGTTTGCTAATGTTTTGTTGAGGACTTTTGCATCTATGTTCACCAGGGATATTCTCCAATAATAAGCTTTTCTTGCAATGTCCTTGTCTGGTAATGCTGGCCTCATGAAATGATTTTCAGAGTATTCTTTCCTTTTTTTTTTTTTACAAGAATTTGAAAAGGATTGGTATTAGTTCTTTAAGTGTTTGGTAGAATTCATGAATTAAGACACCTAGTCCTAGAATTTTCTTTGTTGTGAGGTTTTTGATTACTGATTCAATTCCTATATTTATTTATAGTAATTAATATATTCACATTTTATATTTCTTAATGATTGAGTCTTTGTTAAGTTTTATGTTTCTAGGAATTTATCTATTTCTTCTAGGTTGCCCAATTTGTTAACCTATTGTAGTCTCATGATCCTTTGTGTTTCTGTGATATCAGTGGTAATGTCTCCTCTTTCATTTATAATTTTATTTGTGTCTTCTTTCTGTCTTTGTTTCTTGGGAGTTGAGCTAAAGATTTCTCTATTTTACTTATCTTTTCAAAAAAAAACAGCCTTTACATTAATCTTTACTATTTTTCTTGTTTCAATTCATTTTTTCCACTCTGATATTTGTTATTTCCTTCCTTACACTAACCATGGGCTTAGTTTTTATATAATTCTGTTTCTAGTTCCTTAAGGTGTAAAGTTAGGTTGTTTATTAGCGATCTTTATTTTTCTAAATGTAGGCATTTATCACTATCAACTTCCTTCTTAGAGCTGCTTTTACTGCATCCCATAAGTTTTGGTATGTTGTGTTTCTGTTTTCATTTGTTTCAAGATTTTTTTTGTTTCCTCATTGAACCATTGATAGTTCAGGGGCATGCTTTTTAACCTCCACATATTTGTGAATTTTACCAGTTTTATTCTTGTAGTTGAATTCTTATTTCATGCCATCATGATCAGAAAAGATACTTACTTGGTATGATTTCATTCTTTTTAAATTTCTGAAGACATTTTTATGGCCTAACATAGGATTTATCCTGGAGAATGTTCCCTATGTGCTAGAGAAGAATGTGTATTTTGTTGCTGTTGAGTGAAATGTTCTGCATACATCTGTTAGGTCAATGTGGTCTAACATGTATAGATTTAAATCCAATGCTTCCTTATGGAATTTTCAGTCTGCATTATCTGTCTATTGTTGAAAGTGTGATACTGAAGTACCCTTGCTATTATTGTATTGCTGTCTGTTTCTCTGTTCAGGTTTGTTAATATCTGCTTCTTACACATTTATGTTCTCCTGTGTTTGCTGCATAATTGTTTTTCTTATAACTGTAATTTTTTAACTTTTGACCACCTTCCTTCAATTTCCCTACCCTCAGCCACCATTTCTAGTAATCACAAATCTGATCTCTTTTTCTATGAGGTTTTTTTTAAGATTCCATATATGAATGAAATCATATAGTATTTGTTTTCTCTGTTTCACTTATTTCGCTATTGTAATCCCTCAAGGTCCATTCATGTAGTCACAATGGGAGGATTTCTTCTTTTTTATGCCTGAGTAATATTCCATTGTATTTATGTACCACAACATCTTTATTCATTTGTCCATCAATGGATACTTAGGTTGTTTCCATGTCTTGGCTGCTGTAAATAATGCTTCAGTGAACACAGGAGTGCAAATATCTCTTCAACATAGTGTTTTTGTTTCCTTCAGATATATTTCCAGAAATTTAATTGCTGTGTCATATGGTAGTTCTTCTTTTAATTTTTTGAGGAACCTCCATACTGTTTTCCAGAGTGGCTGCACCAATTTATAATCCCACCAACAGTGCATAAGAGTTCCCTTTTCTCCACATTCTCACCAGTTTGTTACCTTTTATCTTTTTGATGATAGTCATTTTAATAGGTGTGAGGTGATATGTCATTATGATTTTGATTTGCATTTGCTTGATGATGAATGAGGTTGAACACTCTGTCATGTGCCTATTAGCCGTTAGTATATCTTCTTTGTAAAAATGTCTATCCAGAACCTTTGCACATTTTATTTGGATTATTTGGGAGTTTTTGATGCTGAGTTGTATGGGTTCCTTATATATTTTGAATATTAACCCCTTTTCAGAAATGTGGTTTGCAAATTTTTTTCCTATTCAATAAATTACCTTTTTTTTGCTAAGCAGAAGGAAGCATGTTTTAGAAACTCATCCATGTTGAGGTTATCAGTAGTTCATTTCTTTTTATTACTGAGTGGTATTCCATTGTGTGGATATACCACAGTTTATTTTTCTATTCACTGTTTGATGGGCATCTGAATGGTTTCTGGTTTGGCTATTATGAATAAAGCAGCTACGAACATGTATTTTTATAGAGGTGTGATTTTTGTCCTTCTTGGATAAATACCTAGGAATAAAATATCTATATCATCGTAAGTATAGCTGGATCATAAGTAGATGTGTTTGGTTTTAAAGAAACTGCCAGACCTTTTCCTGTGCTGTTTTACATTCCTACTGTAACAACCTGTGAGCGTCCCAATTGCTCCACGGTGTTTGCCAACATTAGATGTTGTCAGTCTTTTCACCTTTAGCCATTCTGGTGCATGTTTAGTGATATTCTATAATACTTCTTGTATTTCTTAAAATCAGGAATGTTGATGTAGTCAAAGTCTAGTGTCATGGTGTATTAGTTACCTTTTGGTACATACCAAATCATCCAAAAATTTAGCAGCTAAAAACAACAATCATCTGTTTACTCACACCATTTCCAACGGTCAGGAATTCTGGAGTGGGTTATCTGGGTGGTTCTGATACACAGTCATTCTTGTGGCTGCCGTCAAGTTGGGGCTGCCATCATTGGAAGCTCAGTGGGGGCTGGAGGATCTGCTTCCAGGATCACTCACATGGTAGCTGGAAAGTCTTCATTCTTCACTGGTGGTTGACAAGAGACCTCAGTTTCTCACTACATGTCTGAGTCTCCTCAGACATCCCACAGAGTGAGTGACAAGAAAGAGAAAGAGAAATAAAGAAAGACAGGCCCTCCCAAGATGGAAGCCACATGTTTAATAACATAATCTTGGAAGGGACATTCCATCACTTCTGCCATGTCACTGGCAGAATGTGGAGAGGACTGCACAAAGATGTAAGTAATATGAGCTGGGATCATTGAGGGCTATCTTGTAGTCTGGCCACAACATATGAGGAGAAGGTCAAAGCAGCTTCTGGCAGAGAAGGGAAATTGTAATCAGAGAAAATAGGAGTATTGGGTGACTGAAGTGTTTCTGTGAAGTTGGCTGAAAAGAATTAGACCATCCTCTAAGTTCAAGTCCACCACTTCCTGGACTACTACTGGACTCTTTGAGCCCCAGTTTTTGAAGCTATCAAATGGTGGTGTGGTTAAATGAAATCATGTACAGTACCAAGATGGTTCATAATTGGGCCTCGATAGAGGACAATTATCAGTACTTTATGCAGATTGCAATTTATGCCCTTCATCCACTGTGATTATATCTCATTATGTTGAGGACTCCCTGTGCGAAAGTCCGTGTGGGAAGAATCCACTAGACTACTAATAAGCTCTTGAAAATACAAGTTTCAAATTCATTTTCTTTTATTTCCTGATATTTACAAAGTTTTACTTCTCCTTAGAAAGTTCTATTTCTTCTGTCACTATGTGTCATCTGCTTAATTAGTCTTGGCTCATCTTTTAATAGTATTCTCCATGGTTTGTTGTGAAATGTTAATGCTTGTCATGATCTTGCATCTTTTTACCATATTCCCTCCTTCCTCATGCATGAATTATTTCAGTAATAATGTCAGGCCTATAAGAATAAATACCACTGCTTTAATGTGTTTTTAAGTTGGATCAAGAGTGAAACATAATTGACTAATTAAAAAGCACAAATATGTAAAGCTACATATTTGTTTATATTTTTACATTTATATTTATAAAAGTGATGGTTTATATTTTGTTGTGAATTAGTAGCTTTTAAAAATCAAATACATTCTAAGTAACCACCTTACATGTGACATTGTGCAAAACCCAATACAAAGTAAATCCAACAGGATATACAAAGTATTTGCAATTTGATACAAAAAAATGATATTTTAAAGTTCCTTACTGAATTATTGCATACATATTAAAATTACAAACATTCAAAGTCTACAGCCTAATGAATTCTCATAAACTGTACTACCTATGCAACCATCACTGACGTCAAATCAAAAACAATATTATTAGTCCCTTTCCTTCCATCTTCCTGTCACTATCCCTTCCTTCTCCCCCAGAGTAACCACAGTCATGCTTCTAACATCTTAGATGAGAGTTTCCTGTTCTTGGACTTTGTACATGTGCAGTAATATGGTATATATTCTAATGTGTCTGCCTTCTTTTTCATATAGATAGAGGTGGAAGTGAAGATGGAGATGGAGATGGATGGAGGTGGACATAGATCGGTCTTGCCAGGGTTATTGATTATTTTAAGTCTTAGTCTTTTGAGTTATTAATTCATTCTATTGCTACTTATCTCTCTCTTTCATTAAGTTCTGATATTATCTTTATAAATACTTGGTACATTTGGTTATAGATCTGTTATCTCACTATTTTTTATTCATTGTCTTATCTGGTCTTCTCTTTTCCTTCCTTCTTTTATAGTTTGATTAAATTTGCTATTTTTTAAACTATTTAACTATGGATACTTAGATTAGGAGTTGGCAAACTTTTTCTGCAAAAAGGCAAATAATAAGTATATTAGAGCTGTATGTGGTCTCTGTCACTGTTTCTTTAACTGTTTAAGAATGTAAAAGCTATTCTTAGCTCATGTGTTATACAAAAATGAGGGTAGGCTGGAATGTCCCAAAGGTCCATAATTTGCCAACCTCCAATTCAGATTATTAATGTTCAGTTCAGCCTCTTCTTTTCAAATATTGAAAGCTAGATATTTCTGCTAAATTCCCAAGCACTTCAGGGTTTTCCTAGATTTCATTCTGCTGTTGATTTCTGTCTGTCTAACACACGTACACACTCACACAAAGGCAATGGCAAGGCCCAGCTGATTCAGCTGTGAAAGCAGAACAGGCTGCTTTTGGATTTGATTTATTACTTAGATAGACAGGAAAAGGGAGAGTAGCTAGAAGTGCCAGCTTCCGGATCTTCATCCCACACACCACAAGGACAACACTGATGGGGACACAGGAGCCACGTGTCTCCAGCATGAGCTGTAGGATACCCCATTTCTGAAGAACCAATTTTAGGCTGCATTTAAATCTGCACTGATTTATTTTTGCCTGCTTGTTCTGTCATTTGCTGCAAGCACTTTGTTCAAATCTCCAGCTATGATTGTGGACATGTATATTTCTCTTTTATTTTATTTAAGCTTTTGCTTTATATACTTTGAGGTTAAGTACATTTAGTCTCGTCCTATTTTCCTGTTGGACTAACCCCTTTAACATTTTTTCTATCTTTATTACAGTTTTATTTTCCTAAAAGTCTTCTCTGATATTTGTATTTTCAAATTAACTTTCTTTTCATTTGTGTTTGCACTATATATTTTTCTATCTTTTCCCTTTCAGCTTTTCTGACACCTTGTATTTAAGTTGTAGCTCTTCTAAACAATATGTAATTAGGTTTTTTTTTTTACATCTGGTCTGATAATCTGTTCTTAGTGTGGAATATTTAGTTTACTTAACCTTGAATGTGATACTATATATATTTGGGTATAATTTAACCCAAATATATGTATTATGTTTTTTATTTGTTTTAGAAAATTATGAAAATTTTATAAAATTTTAGAAAATACTGTCATCTTTTTAGAATATTGCTTCTTTCCTATCCTCTGTATTCTTTCCTTCTGGGACTCAGTTATACATATTTTGGATCTTATGCTCCTTGTCTATGCTTATGTTTATGGTCTTATCCACTACCTTCTTAACCCCATTCTGAGAGTGTGTATGTTTCTGCTCCAGATTGGAGTTTTTCTTTTAACCTATCTTCCACTTCATCAAATATTTTTTCATGGGTAACAAATCAGCTATTAAATATACCCACTGAGCCCTTACTTTTAGTTATTCTACTTTTCAGTTACAGAGTTTCCACTTGACTTATTTTTTATATTCCCCAGTTTTCTGCCAAAGTTCTTTAACTTCAGCATCTTAGTTATAGTTATTTTAAAGTGTATGTTTGATAACTTCATTGTCTAGCTCTCCTATTTGTCTGTTCCTCCGGTCTCCTTTCCTCTTATATTCCTGTCCCGTTTTGATTTCTTATAATCCTGATCATTTTAATTGAGTGTTGGTTATTATAATTAAAATTTTGAGATATAATTTTAGGCTCTGGGAGATTTTATCTTTTCCAAAGAAGACTAAGTTTGCTTGTTTCAGACAGCTAGGATGGGAGCAATAGCAATTTAAGACCACTTTAAGCCAAACAGAGGTTTAAGTGATCTGATACTAGACTTATTTCCAGGTTATAGCTACCCTATTTTTAGTTCCTGTAGCTCTTAGGTTCCCAGAGGAAAGTCTGGTGTGTTGACCAATGTTTATTCTTCTTTGTGGGCCCTGAATTCCAGTTCTGTCTTTCCAGACCTAAAATATTTGATGAAAGTTCTGCCCAGCTTCTCAGCCTCTTAGCCACTGCTTTCATCCTTGGCAATATCTCCATTGGGGAAGTGGCATTCAATGCTAGGCTTACCAGGCTTGTCTTCAACCCTTTCCCAGATCTTAGCCTTAAAAAATCCTCATGGCCTTTGTACTCTCTGATGTTATCAAACAGCTTTCCTTCTTACATTTTGCCATGTTTTTTAGTTATTCCAGTGTGAGTGTTAATCTGAAACAACTTAGTCCCCCACTGCCAGAAATAAAACTCTCAGGTGTGGCTTGAATTTGTTTACTGATCCACTGGAAAATGCTTCAGTATTGGAATAAGCATAGAGTAATTCTGTGTATGATATATTTTATCAGAGAATCCCAAAGTGGCTGAAGTCAGCATTATATAGTGAATCTTGAAATAAAATATTATTATTTAATTCACATGTGGAAAAGAGTGGTTATAAATATTACCTATTTAATCTCCAGATGGTATCTGCTTTTGCCAGCTGAACAAAGAATTGCTGACTTCCAAAGCAGAAGTTGCCATTGGACAGTTAATGTGACACATGTTGACATCAGCTTTGTAGCTTTATCGTATTGAGTTTAAACAGAGGAATTGTGTACAGAATGTGTAAGTCCATTACCATTTGACTTCATACATTTTTGCAGTACATGGAATTTTTAAAAACTGTGAACACATTGCCTACCATTGTTTACATTTTATTAGTCATGTTAGAAAATTCAGTTCATTTTGTTAGCCACATCCTGACCAATTTATGTTAAACAACTCCATGGACAATCATTATTAAATGGTTATTAAATGTTATTAAAAAGTGACTTCCCATGACAGGAATTTAATATTTTTCCAGCTCTTTACTTCTTCTGTGCATGCTCATGTGTGCATTTATAATGGATGCCTCTGCAAGCCTGCCCCAGTTCTGCACCACTTTGTCTTGACTTCCCTGCGGCTAAAGTAAACTTGCCAGAGCTTTGCAAATGAACATTGTCAGATAGTAAAGCAAAGTTTCCCAATAACCCTGTAGATCTAGAAAGAGAGGTTTATGGAAAATACAGGTTATTCTGCATTTGCACTAGGCCAAACTTTGCAAACAAAGAATAGTTATAACTGGAATGTTAGAACGCATGCAGATTACTAGATTTAACCCATCTAGATGTTTAACTTTGGTTGAGATAAATGCACTTAGTTCTTACTAGTGTTCTACAGTGGCTGCTGGACCCTAAGCATATCCAGAGAGGCCTGCTGATGTTGAGACTGCTGCGGCTCCTGTGGTGGTGGCATTTGTGGATTCCCCACAGCCCAGCTGTGATAGTTCAGTGCGGGAACGTGAGCCTTATCCTTCATCGTTCTCTGTCCACTTTCAGCCAGCAGGCTCCCTAGTGGTTGGAGAAAGGAAGTAGGTAGGAGGAGAGCCCTGCTCCCTACCAAAGGCTGGCAGACTCTCCCTTAGCTACTGGAGTTCCTTACATAATTGACAATGTTTGGCCTGAGGCATATGTTAAGTCATTTCCAAAAATGAGTCTGAAAAAATAGATTGTTCTCTGTTTTAATCGCTTTGTTCCATGATTGCATGCTTCCGTTTCCAGCAGATCAGTGATGGGGGTGGGTAAGCATGAAGGTGCCCCTTAATGGCTTTCCCACCAGGGAGTCCCTTACCACCAGCACAGTTTCCAAACTGCTGATGCAAGTGGGCATTTGGAACCGTCCCTTCCTCTGCATCCAGGATGCAGGCCCAGATGCTACTGAGCAGAATCAGTCATCTGCTCAGTCCAGGAAGCCCAGGTTGATGTTTCAGAGGAGAACAGCTTGGATTTCAAATGCAAGCAGCCCCATTGGACTGAACGCAAGACCACTGTCCCCAATACACCTCTTTGTACCTAGCATATCTCCCACATCCATCACTATTTATGGATCCTTGATACTTGTGGCCGCCATAGAGAGAGCCAAGGGCTGGTCCCCAGAACCTTTGTGTGCACACACAACATAACACACACCTGCTAGACACACACACACACACACACCACTACGCAACATATTCAGCCTGACCACCCATCCACCCTTATATCCACGCCACACATGCACAGACTCATCCCATACAACACATACCACACTTCACAGAAGCCCACCAACCACACAACACACGCCAGAGAGCACACATACTAATCACATAATACAGATTGCACATGCACATTCATTACATGTGCACACATTTCACACATGTTCAAATATCTCACATGTATTCACACTGCACACTGTACACCTAGACACCACACATACATACCACATGCAGCATGCACACACAAGATACATCATATCACACACCACTCACTTGTACCATGCATGCTATTCAGCACAGCACAAATGCCATAGAAGCCATGCATACCATACATACAGAACATGCACGCACACTACATCACACCACATACCACACAACACACATGCCACACCCACCACAAATGCATACAGAATCTGCACACATTCCATACACATGCCACACAACACACATATATAACATATACTCACTATACATACACATAGCATAAGACACACACTATACCCGCTGAACTAACACCCCACATGTAACCTATACATACACAATACACCCCTGTGCACACAACATGTGCATATACCACCCACAGGCACACTCCATACTACAGATGAGTCAGCCCCTACATGTGCCTCAGGCCCTATGTCTCGGCACCTCCCTGTCCTATCTGATCCCCCCCTGGGTCATTGCCTAATGAGAACAGGGTAAGGGGGGGTCTCATATGGATGGAAAGAGGAATGGATAGGTTTCAGTGTTTCACTTGGGACTAAAAACAATGAAAATGTTTCATATATGTACATTTTTTTAAATGGCATGGACACATATTGTGTTTATGTATAATTTTCTGTTTATGAAAATTAAGAATTCAGTTTGTCTCTTTCTACCATACTGGCAGGTAATTTGGGAAATACACAAAACATAAACATAAGATCTGAATTTAATATGTGCATAAAACTAATCCACATCAGCTCCTGTTCTTGAGACAGTGGTGCCATGTTTGTCTTCTTTCTCTACTTTCCAGGCCTGTGCGTTGGCCAGCTCTGTTACAGGAGGGAACAGGAAGTCATAGTTCAGAGAGTGAGCTCTCCATTGTAGATATCCTAAGTTCCAGGTGGGGCTACCTTCCCTGTACATGTGTGAGCCTAGCAAGTTGTTTGATTTCTTTAAGCTACTGGGTTTTCAGTGTCAAAACAGACGTCATCATCACCATCACTGTCATCCCGCCACAGCATTGTTGTCATGAGGAGTAAAGAAGGTGTCACATGTAAATTAGCACAACACCTGACACCTAGATACTCAAATAGTAAATGAATGAATGAATGAAAAAGTGAATGAATGACAGAGTGAGTTTGACCTCCCACCTGATATGCAAATCCTTTCCACAAAAAAAAGCATACTAAAATTAAATACAAATGCAAAGAAATAAATATGGAAGACTTGGCTTTCTTCTGACCTGACCATACGTCCTAGCTGCACTGCACCTAGGCAGGAGCCTGCCTTCACCCCTGTGTCCCTCCTGCACTGCCTTGCTCTTCATGCCTCTTGCCCACAGAAGCTTCTGGCTGCTGAAACAGCTCACTAATGTGCCTTCATTAGTGCCCTCTGGATGGTTACCTATGTTGTCTAGGCACCTGGCCCAGCCCTGGTAATCATCCTCTGGATTCCTGAGAGGGAGCCACACGTTGTCCTCTGACCCATGTTTCTGGCCACCCACATGAGCCAGGTCCTGACTCAGGGCACCTTAGGTAAAGCTCTCCTGTATATGCCTCTGGCAGCAGTTTGCAAGCATTTTTCTGAATACAGTTTTCAATTGAAATCTTAGGGAGCACCCACAAATCGGTAAAGCTGCCGATTTAGGGAACACCACAAATCGGTCACATCGGTAAAGCTGCCATCACCAGGGCCAAGAGGACAAGGACAGGGTCATGGCTGCAGAACCGTGAAGCTCACTGGGCTCCCATGACGGCTGTGCCCACAGGAAAGCCCAGCCAGGCCCCCTTGACGTCCTATGAACCTCTGGACCACCCAGCCCATCTAATAAGCCCAGGCCATGGGGAGTAGGAAACATCCTGCTTTGTGAACATGTGGAGCCTCTTTACTTTGATTCTCCATAGTTAATCCATCAGAAATTTCTGCCGACTCCCCTTCAGGAAGCCCTGGCAGTAAAGTCAAATATAAAATATAAGTTTTAAACTCAGCTTATCAGTCTCATAAAAAAAAAGAAAAAGACTGCTGGAATTTGATTGGGATCTCATTGACTCTGTGAAGACCTGAAGGAGACAGTCCTGCCACTGGAGGACTTACAGTACGTGATTTCCAGCTGCTGCCATCAGAGCAGCGTGGGGTGCAAACAAGGAGAGTCAGTGTGTCATGGAACCGAAGAGAGTCCAGGAGCAGACCCACACCAATGCAGATTTTTTTTAAAAAGTCACCAAGGGAAAGGAAAAGACGATTTTTTTCAACCACGCGTGCTAGAACAACTTAAAAATAATATGGAAAGAGAAAGACAGAGAGAGCGAGAAGGAGGAAGGAAACTTGACCCTCGGCTTCAAACCATATATACAGGTTACTGCAGAGGAGGTTGTAGACCTAAATGTAAAAGCAAAAACTGAAAAGCTTCCAGAAGGAGGCATGGAAGAAGAAATCTTCATGATCCTGGAGTTGGTAAATGTGTTTTTGAGAGGCCAAAAAAAGGACTAATTATGGAAGGGAGAACAAATGATAAACTGAATTTCATCAAATCAAAAATTTCTGTTCATCAGAGGGCACTGTTAAATAGGTAAGTTGCAAACTGGGATCTATAAAACATATGTCTGATAAAGTACTTGTATGTATATAAATAACAACTGCAAATTATTTATCATAAATATATAAAATAGTATAATGTAATTTATAAATGTATAGTATAATATATTTACAAGTAGATAAATATCAATAACAACTAAAAATTAATTATAGAAATAGAAGTGACCCAATAAAAAAGTAAGTGAAAGACTTTTTAAACAGAAGATATATAAATGACCACTAAGCACATGTAAAGACTCACAAATTAGTCATCAGGGAAATAGAATTTAATCCACAGTGAGCTCTCACTACACACCCACCAAAATGGCTTAAAATTAGGAAGACTGGCCATCCCGAGTGTTAGAAGGATGTAGAATAAATGGAACTCCCCTGCATTGCTGATAAGAAAGCAAAATAATGGCACCACTTTGGAAAACAGTTTGGTGGTTTCTTATAAAATTAAGAATATGCTTTCCCCTAGGCCCAGCAATTCTACTCTTGAGTATTTACTGAAGAATATCGAATGCACATGTCCACAAAACAGCTTGTACTTGAATGTTCATAGCAGCTTTATCCACATTCACCCAAATCTAGAAGCCACCCAGACACCCCTCAAAAAGTGCATCAATGAGCTACGTGTGATGTATCCACACAATGGAATACTACTCAGCAATACAAAAAAAAATGAATTATTGATGCACACTTCAACATGGATGACACTCTGAGACCTTATTCTGAGCCACAAGGCCAGACAAATGGATCTGGGCACTCACTCACTGTGTGTAAGTAATATCATGAAAAAAAATTAAATGAAAGAATGTCAGAATATTCTTTCTATAGCTGCAAATTGCCAATGGTCTGGTCTCTTCTAAAATCAAATCTTGAGTCTCTGCCACACCCCACCCTGCCCAGTCCATGTGCAAGCCACCCTGTGCTCATCTGTGGACCCGACAGCCACGTAGGCCGGTCTTGGGTTCTGAGCTTGCTGTGCTTGCTTCTTCCTCTTTCTGTGGATCTCGTACCGAATTAGGGAACTATCTGGTGCCAGGGAACTACAGCAACACACAGTAGGAGTCTGCTGACTCCCTGTTGAGTACACAAACAGGCCTCCTGGGTGGGTGCAACCTCCTGGGCTCAGGCCTTTCACAGCAGTGGGCTCTGTGCCCACACCAGCTCTGTCCTCGCCCTCACCTGCTTCTCCTGGGCCCACTGCCCCTCCACCATGTATCCTGGGAAGGGTGTAGGTACTACTCTTCTGAATCCTAATCTCTACATGGTCATAATTTGATTGTTTTGTAGACACAGAGTCCAAGGGTTTTATTGAATCTGAACAAGCAGAAAATATCCTTGGAGGCCAAGCAGCTTTTCTCTCTTGGTTGTGCGGGCCTGCTGATATGGCACTTTTTAACTGGGCTCTGGACTCAGTGGGCTAGCCTTCCTCCAGGGCCCTCCTTGCTCCCCAGGGAAGTCCTGGCTGGGATGCGAGGCCTGGATCCCAGTGGCTGCTGCAGTCCCCATTCCTAGCCTTGGGGCACATTTGTGCTACGGGAAGGGAGCTAATGGACTTCCTGGCAGAACTGGATGGGAAGAGTTAGGAAGCTGTCTTTGGAAGCCACATATTAAGATTCCTTTGGAGGCCAGGTTAGCAAACATCCAGGAAAACTCAAGTGATTTATTTCTCAGATCTTCAGGATTCAGGTTGATTTCAGGTTTTAAAGGCTGCCATGGGAATTTTAAACTGAAACAGTTTAACTGGAAGAAGTAAATGTTTTCCTTAAATACCTTGCAGATCTGAAGCACAGAAGGCAGAGCTAGGTGCACACTCAGGGTGGACAGTCACCCTCATTAGAAGGGGACTGTCAGTCTCGGCAAAGCTCCCTTTAATTTTCAGGGTTGAATCTTTCATTCGGGCAGTTGACTTCCCAGTCTTTCACTTCATGAAAATCAGTATGCAGATTCTTTTTAAAACATGATTTTAGGGTTAAAGCCAGGAGAGCTGACCAACTGGGGAGGCTGGCTGCAAAAAAAGATGGTTTGACTCAGAAAGAAGATTGAGCCACAAGTTAGCTACACTTTCTGCACCATGAGATTTTATCCAGATAGGTCTGCAGGAGGGATGGCATTACTTAGACACCAGGGGAGGGTATGGGACAGGCATTGAATTCATTTATTTGTCTCCTAAATGAAGTGATATTCTTAAAAAATCCGTCTGAGTATTTCAGGTCAATTGGTTCTTTTGTATACTTATGTTTTATTATAGTCATGTACAATTAAATTGCCTACAATATCTTTTTATTTTTTTTTTATTGAAGTATAGTTGATATACAATATTACATTGGTTTCAAATATACAACACAGTGGATCAGCAGTTACACATATTATTAAACTTTTCACTCCACCTGAGTACTATTTTGGTCCTCTTGGGTCAAACAGCCCCGCCCTGCTGACCTCCTGTTATATAAATAAGCCAAAGGCGGCCTCTGGGTATTGGCTCCTTCATTAGTTGCTCCTTCACCACAGGCTGAGACGCATTAGCTCCAAAGCCTGCCAGCCCAAACTCACGTTTACACATCCATTTGTTTTAAACATAGCCCAAGTGAGCTTTTATACTTTTAAAATATATACTCTTGATCGAATTCTTTCTCCAAATCTCTAGCAGTCCCACTCTAGGTAAGCTGCATCTTGTGATCCTTCCTGCTCTGCAGGCCCTGCAAACCTTCCCCTGGCACCCGCTGGCAGTGGGTGAGATAGAGCCTGCAGCTCTAAGATCTCCAGCTGTTGCTGCCCTTGGGATCTTTCTGGCCCAGAGACTCCCTGCCATGCTGCTGAGCGACACCGCAGGACACTGACACCTGCTCCCCAGCGCCCTCCCCGGACCGCCAGAGAGCCTCTGCACAGCTGCCTGTTGTGAGGGGCTTCGCCGCACGCAAACCTGTCAAAGCGTTGCCCAGTACGGCTTGTGTGTGCCGCTGCCACCTTTTTCCTTGCTTAGGTCCCACATCCTAGAAGAGGGATGGCTGGAGCCCAGAATACAGAGAATTTTAGACGGAAGGGTCAGGAAGAGCCTCTGATGAAATGGTGTCCCTGGAGAGACCCCAGTGAAGCCAAGGAGAAAGCAGTGCGGGCAGTTCAGGAATGAGCGTCCCAGGCAGGAGGAGTCAGCAGTGCCAGGACTCCGTGGTGGCAAAGTCCCAGCAGCAGGCCGGAGTGGCAGCACTAAGAGGGGGAGGAGGTCACGTCCCAGGTTGTCAGAGGGTCTCCCGGGGCCGGAGAGCAGGGGTCTGGGCGATGGGGAGGCTCTGGAGTTATTTGGAAAGTGACTGGGAGTCTCCAGCTTGAAAGGAGAGGAATATGATAAGCTTTCCATTTTCACAGGGTCACTCTGGCTGAGACTCTTGCAACAATCCAGGCAAAAGGTGCAGCTTACCTAGAGGGAGAATGGTAGAGATTTTAAGGAAGGATTCCGTCAAGGGTCTATAGTTTAAAGTAAAGCTGAAAGCACTGGCTGTGGGGAGTATGAGAGCAAGAGCGGAGCCAGAGAGGACAGCATGGACCCTCACGTGAACGCGGCGCTCCGTGGAGCCAGCTCAAGGAAACGCAAGTCTTTGTCTCAAGCCGGTTGCCTGGGCTGCCCCCAGACAGCTGCGTTAGCGGCTCAAGTTGCCATAACAAAGTGCCACAGACTGGGTGGCTTGAACAACAGAGATTTATCCGCACAGCTGTGGAGGCTGGAAAGTCCCAGATCAAGGCACCAATTCCATCCCTGAACTCATTTAATTTCCTCTCTGCTCCAAATACAGCCACTTTGGTGGCTGGGGCTTCAACATGGGAATTTTGGTGGGACACATTTCAGACCACAGCAAAATCCAAGTTGAGATGTTGAGTCAGGAGTTGGATATTCGAGTCAGGGTTGGCCCAGGGACAAAAATCTGGGGGAGGTCAGTGCCCAGACAGCACTTAGTGGAAAGAACCTGGAACTGGAATGCCCAGAGAGCTAGCGCAGAGGGACAGGAGAAGTGGTTGCAGGACTGGGGGCCTTTCAGCAGGCAGAGACCAGGAATATGAGGAAGGCCTAGAAGGGGCTCTGAGTGTAAAGGAGGCAGTCTGAAGGAGCCCAGTGTCCCTGTCATGCAATGAAGGATGTGCTAAAAGGAAGAGAGCAACCACCTCTGAGTATCTGCAGGAGGCCACCCATCAGTGCTGGTTACAAGGGTGATGCCAGAGGGCTTCAGGGAATGAGGGACAAGGGGACTCGGGGAACGAAGGGAGGGTGGCAGGTCGCACCGCCGAGGACAGTGGTGACTCTCCAGTCTTGCCTCGTGGTGTCTGAGTGTTCCCGGGGTTCCCTCTTGACCCCCACTCTGTCTCACTAGCCAGAGTCTCCACATAATAAAAAGCGCTGGTTTGGCTTCTTGTATCCAGTGGCCTATTTTGAGATCTGTAGTGTAAGAGTTACTGGGGCCTTTATCTTTTTTTTTTTACAGTATATATTATATTTATTTAGAATAATACATTTGAGATTTATTTACATTTGTGGGTGAATCAGTGGCTCTTTCATTTTTAGTATTCCACTGTATGGATGTACCACTATTTGTTTTTTTAAATCTGTTTGACAATTTAAAGACATTTGGGCTGTTTTCCATTTCCTATATTTATGAATAAGATCATTACATACATATGTCTATAGGTTCACATGGGAATATAAACTCTCATTGCTCTTGAGCAAATACCAGGAATGAGATTTGCTGGGTTGTGGGTTAAATGTATCTTCAACTTTATAAAGAACTGGTAAAAAGATCGCAAAAGTGACTGTGTCGCATTGCATTCCCACCAGCAGGTGTGAAATTTCTAGTTAATAGGCATTCTCACCAGCACTTGGTGGTGTCAGGTCGTCTTGAAGCAATTCTCACAGAAAATAAAGAATGTTGCTTTGGCGTCTTGCATCCAGTGACCTACTCTGAAATCCACAGTGTACATGTCACTGGTACTACTTACTATGAAGCCCATTTCCAGCCAGACCTCTTAAAAACAGTAAAAGTCACTGTCCTACACTGTGTTTTCACTTTTAGATTCTTAAAATTTAGAGTACCCCTTAGAGATGAATTTCAACCATTTCTTCTAAAGATTGCCAAAACTGAGACTCAGGAAAGAAGCTGAGATTGCCCAAGGTCACAGACCAAGAATCTGATGCCTGACATTTCCTGTTCTTCCCTCCCACCCACCCCCGACCCCTGCACCACCTCTGATCACACAGGTAATTTTCAGGACCCCAGGGTTGAGTGCCTGCCTCCCTAACAGCTCTGGGAGGCTTTTGTGTAGGAAACCCTGCTTTCGGTGATTTGAGGACTTGCTGTTAAATACTCCATAGCCGCGTTTTAAATTTATAGAGCTGTTCACCTTGTATGTATAGAATATAGATTTTCATTCAAGTTAAAAAGTGAATCCATTGTAAAGAATGAACTGTCAGAGCTGGGCCTGATGGCTCCCACCCACCAGCCTCCCTCTCTGCATAGTCTGGGTGGTCTCCCTCCACATCCCTGTGTTTCTGGGGTCCTTCTATCTTGAAGGAAAGAAGCTGCACAAATGGATTGGCCCCTCGAGTGATATAAAGGGTTGGATGACAGGCACACAATAGTGACTGCCTGTGAGCCTTCCTGCAGGAAGGGCACAAGGTGGCTCAAGCACACCGTCACCCTTCGGAACTCCTGCCAAGTGCCTCCCTCTGTCTTAATGTGTTCATCCATAAACACACACACGTACATTTGCATTAAGGACATTATACATATCACTTGTTAGAATGTCTTCTAGAAGGTAGCCCAGAAAGTTCTTCTTTGCTTGGTTCACCCAGCCCACTCCTTCTCCTCTCCATCCATATCACTACCAACCATGAGAAACCCATCTTAGCAACCTCATTTGTATCCTTCCCTATTTTTCTCCAAACTCAGTCGTCTACATATACATATGTGATATATATTAAACGTGCATGCACACACACACATGTATGTATACATATATGAATACAGCCAGAGCTCTGTCAGGAACACACAAGACACTTTATATTTTCAAGTGAGATAGATCTTAACAGAGGCACTCTGAGGCCTGCCCACCATTGGAGGGGTGGAGGAGTGAAGGTCAGGGATGCTGGGGAGAGAAGCCAGTGAGTGAGAAATCACACTTAACCTCAGGGATGCCAGAGGGGCCAGGCTGATACCATCGCTGCCCCCTTCACCATAGCACCAGAGCACAGAAGCTGCTCCTTTGCAAGCACTCCCCTGGAAGCAGCTGTGACTCAGGCTACTGAGGACAGGATTCCCTGGAGCTCCCCCGGAGCTGTTCCTGCGCTCAGCTGGTGGTGTATCCTGGCTTCTTCCTGCAGCCTCCAACCCTTGCATGAGTGTGTCTCCTTTGGAACCTGGAACCTATCAAGAGAACAATTCTGGAAGTGTCAGTGTGAGCTTCTCCCCTGTTTTGCACAGGGGAGTGAAAGAGAGATGTACAGGGAAGGCAGCGATTGAGTTGGCAATGGGCTCTCCAGCACTCTCCATCCCTTTTGTCAAATCCCCCTCCATATGTATCCTTTGACCCATATTTAAATGAACAAGCAATTGCAATAACATCACGTCCTGCCAATTCCACCATCCATTGGCAACTGAAGATGTGCTCTCGCCAACGAGAGGGGATGCAAGGCCCTGCAAGTCACCAAACCCGTGTTGGGTTTTGTTCATTCCTACCATGCTTTGATCGTGATATGTCTTTGATATACTATAACTTGAAGACTGAATTAAGAGCTTATTTGCACCTAGCCTACCTTATGTTATATGACAAGGGAGGAAGAAGGGCATGAGGTAGTTCATATATCCCAGTAGATAAATAGCAAAGAAAGGGAGAAATATGCAAACCATTGGGATCCTGAATCCCACCCTTGGAACACTCCAGTGGCTATGTTTGTAATGCCTTCTTGCAGGGCATCTACCCTCCTCCACGTGCCCTTACCCAGCATCCAGATCTTCATATCCATACTCTGTGCTTTTTTTTTCTTTTTTCATACTCTGAGCTTTTAATTCAGCATTTGTTCCTGCTGTTGGCATGTTGGGTAACTACTGAGTTAGCAGTTATAAAATCTATTCCTATGTACTTTCTTCAGATTTCTTTCTACTAACAAAAGTCTTACAATTCATTTGATGTGTATGGGACTTGCTCCCAGGCCATCTTCCTAGTTTTGAGTTTGAAAACTTCAAAAATAGCTGGGATTTAAGGTCAGTTGGGTATCTCCCTGAGACGGGCCTACTCAGATGAGGTCACTGCCAGGTTTTCAGACAAGGAGGTATTAGCCTCCTCACTCAAGGGAGGAGCGGCTGCCTCTGCTGACCCGGGAGGCTCGACAGTGGGGATTCAGGAACCCCAGGTTCATCAGAGCCTGCTCAGTGTTTCAGGAGCCCATCCATTTCTCAAAGCCCCAGTGTTTTCTCCTCACTGTCTTACCATGTTCATAGGAGATCTAACAAGTTTTTTAATTAAACCTGTATTACAGCAACTTGGGTTTGATACTTGAGTATCAAAAAGGGCTGGTTTTGGAATCGATACCTCCATAACTGTAAGAGCTGAGGTGTCACTTTAGGAACGTCATTCAGGCTCCACAGCCATGCCTGGAGCTGAGTATTAAAAATCCAGCTCTCTTTTTTTCCTGCATGCTTCCCAGCGCAGTTGGGAACAGCTAGCCTGCGACAGTCTTCACACCCCTTCTGTGCATCCTTGCCATCCACCCATAACAGCTGTTGATTCTCCCAAAACATCAGAGGACCAGTCTCATCTCTGCGCTTCTGCTTTCCTGGAACCACTTCTAGAACCAAATACTGTATCCATCAGCATTTGGTTAAGAAGAGAGAAGCCACTCTAGGTATTCCAGGTAGATAAGAGAACTAGAGGTTTGCAAACCAGAGCAAGTGCAGGAAATCAGAGAAGCTCTGCTCACAGCAGCAGGCTTGCCAGTGCCCATGGGAAGCTCTTGTAGCTGCAGAAGTCCAGGACACCTCCACCCCCACCCACCCAAAAGCAGGTGCTTCTCAGGAGTCTGCCCGAACCAAGAGCCAATCTCACATCTGCTCTCTGCTCAAGCACGCCTTGCAGCACTCCTTAGGAAACTGGCCTGTGCTCTCTTCAAAGTCTTGCATGAACTCTTCTCACTGGAGGCTTGTCACCAAAATTCTACAGGAGAGGAATTCTGGTACCAGTCACTGTCACTTCTCTGCTGTGATGCAGCAGGGGTGTGCAAAGGCCTCAGGGGTGCAGATTGACCTTGGATGCTGAGGTGCAACAATACTGAGCATGGACCAGACAGGGCTTGTGTTCCTTTTGTGTCATCATAGCTGGTTGTCCTGAATGCACTTCTCATCATACTGCTTTTCAGATATGTCATATGCATCACTCAACAGTCCTTCACTGAAATACCCTCAAATCAGTAGTATATGCAAATTCATTCTCCTTAATGGCTGAGTAATTTTCGTGATGTTGATTACCATAATGCAGCCAGCCATTTCCTGATGAGTTAGCAAGATCCTGGACACTTCGCTTCACCTCCTTCTCTCTCTGGTCATGCTAAGGAGAACCCCCGACTTCTTTATCCTCACTGTCGCTGGTTGAGGACACGTCATTTCTCATCTGTATTGCTGCAGTCACCTCCTGATGTTCTTTCTGCATCAAGCTTGGCCAGCTCTAATGCAGTCCCTGCTAGTTAGCCAGGGTAATTTTCTTAACTGCAAATGCTTGATTTTCCTGAAATGAAAATTTGACCAAGCCCCACTCTTACTGAAAATGCTTCAGTGACTTGCCCTTGGGAGAAAGCCCAAACTTCACGTTGTAATTTGTAAGACTCTTCAAGGTGTGCTGTATCCCAGGATCTCCATCTTCCTTCTTGCATCCTTCAGTCTCTCTACCCAGGCCTCTCCTGTTCCCTCTCTGGGCTCCACTCACACCTTACACCTACAGTGCTCACATGCACGGGTTTTACTTTACTTGCATGTTTACCTGTGTGCTGTCCTTCTCCCAGCAACAGTCCTCTCCCTGCTCATCAGGCTCCTGACTTTTCGCGAAGATAGCTTTTACTCTTCTTTTAAGCCTCAACCTTAAAAAAGAAAAAAAAGCCCAAGAGCACCTCTGATCATCCTCCAAGTCACCAGTCAGACCCCCTCTTAGGTGCCCTGTCAGACCCTATGCTCAGGCCTTATTGTAGTCCTCTGTCCTCCTGTCTCTCCTCTACTAGAACAGCTGGCTGCCCGCAGTAAACTACCCAGACTCTTATTCAGGCTCTTTTCTTTTTTTCTCTCACCCAGCCTTTCTCAGCCATTGGCCTTTTCGTGTTCATGCTTGTTACCTCCTATCTGCAAGATGATTGCTACAGCTCCAGGTATCATGTCTGCATTCCAGTAAGAGCAAGGAATAACAGCATAGGTCCAACTCTCCTCATAAGTCTACACTCTTTTAATTGAGAAGTAAAAATTTCTTTTTACTACCTCCCAACAGAGTTTGGCCCAGATCTGACTATTGAGGAATGACTGGAGATTTAGTAAAGGAGGAAGAGGTGCTGTTAAAAGGAGAGGAACAGAGCAACCATTGAACTGAGAGGATAGCTAGGAGCGTGTGGTGTCTTGGAAGAAGTAAGAAGGAAATGACATCACCATGCTGTACACTAGATCCCCCTCCTCACCCTGCCCCCGAAAAAGAAGACAGTGACTCAAGAAGAGAGAGGTCAGCTATATTTAATGGGGACAGAGAAGTGACCTTGGATTTATCTGCATCAAAGTCAGTAGTCTAGAAAAGTGCTGCGTCAGTAGAGTGGTGTTCACAAAAGCCATTTTACAGAAGTCAAAGGGTGAAGGTGTGCAAATTTATTTTCTCTCATCCTTCAACATTTTTTTAAATGTATTGCTCACACTATGCTCTATAATTGGCATTGGTATACAAAATCTAAATGATTCTTTAAATTTTCTACATCAGAAATACCAAAATATCAGTCATACAATTTTGTCATGTCATTATTATGTTTGTTATATTTGCAGAAGCATCTGGTGAGCTATGACCTATTAGGAGATTAGTTGAAGCAGCCTTTAGGCTAATTTTCTTCTCCACATTTCTATAAAAATAAGCTAATTAAATCTGACCTTAGAAATGCCAGCTAGCTTAGAGGATCTGTTATTTCAATTGGTTCTTTCTATTTCTGTCTGTATTTAATAGCCAGGAAATTGTAAATTGTTGCCTGCAAATATAAATGAGATCTTCCATTTCTGGCAGTATGGCAGACTAAATATTATGAAAAAGTTCTCACTCTAATTCATTTAAAATATTGGGTAATTAATTTTTAATTCTTTAAAAAATTTTTTCTTTTAATTGTGTATACTATTTGCTTTAGATAATTAATTTATTCAAACAGCTCCAAACTGAAAGGAGGAACACATTGAAAATATTGCATCCCCTCTGTCCCCTGTACCCACCTCCTTTCTGATCCCTGTGTCACCAATGTGTTAGTTTTTATTTGTCCTTCCAGTATTTATATATACAGATGCAAGCAAACATTTATTTATATACATAGAAATATATATAGTCTATGTAACATATAAAATATATATTTTACATAATACATAGCATACATATTTCTATCCTTACCCAAAATATAAGATGATAATTATTTTATCCTTTGCTTACTTCATTCTCTAATGTATGCTAGAGATCTTTTCATGGAAGCCTTGACATTCCTTCATGTGAAAGCATAGCATTATTCGGTTGGATTATTTTTTAATTTTTTATCATTTATTTATTTATTTATTTATTTGGACTAATTTTTTTATTTTTATTTATTTATTTATTTATTGTTTAATATTTAAATATTCTTTTATGGATGGACACTTTGCTTGTTTCCATTATTTTGCTATTATAAATGGTGCTGCAATGATTATATTGTACATACCTCATTTTTATGTGTATAGGTAGTTATATAGGATAAAATCCCAAAAGTAGGATGGCTGCGTCACAGGGTAAATGCACTGTAACTGTGATGAATACTAGGAACCACCTTGCTTGGGCTTATAGCATTCTGCACTTCCACAAGCAAGTGGATGAGTGAGCCTTTTTACTCACAAACTTAATAACGAGGTGGGTTGCCAACTTTTGCAGTTTGCCGCTCTGATATGTGTAAAATGGTTTCTCTGTGTATTTGTAATTCGTATTTCTTTTGTTAAAGTAATTAAGCCTCTTTACATATGTTTAAAGGCCATTTGTAATAATTTTTCCATGAGCTCTGTGCTCATGTCCTTTGCTTGTGTATCTTTTGAGTCATTGTGTTAATCTTTTTTTTTTATTCATTCTTGGTTCTGGGCAAAACACACACACACACACACACACACACACCAGGAGAAAATAAAGGGTGTGGCATTTGTTCTTGTGCCCAGATCCCTTTCTCCGGGGTCCAGGCCCTCCTGCTGGAGTGCAGAGCACAGCTGCTGATGGCTCACAGGTGAACCAGTTGTTGGTCGCAGCCAAAGGAAGTCACCTTCTAAAGTTTCTCCTTACGCTGGGGGCAGCCACCCCATCCAGTGCCTTCTTTAGGTCTGGGCATAACAGCCAGGCCCCTTGCCCCAACACAGACTCCCTGTTCCTCTGCTGCCCGCCAGTGCAGGGGAGGCCTCTGTCATACCCTCACAATGGGTCTGCCTCTGCCCAGTCCCCCTGCCCTGTCCCCCACAACCTCCTGCCTGCATGCTCCCTCCTTAGATTTTCTTAGGAACTGACCTCCCTCTCAGATAACTCCTTGTGTGTGATATGAATTGCAAATACTTTCTCAGAATAACATTTGCCTTTTGACATTTCATATGCATTTAAGTCTCTCTGGGGTTTACCCATATGTTCTGTTGTTTTATCTGATCATTCATACACAGTCCTTGAGGCAGTAGGGTAGGTTTCTGCATCTGCACATGCTCCGCCTGCCTTATTACTGTTATGTTTTAGAGGGTCCCTGGTTATTCTTGCTTAGTTTTCCAAATGAACATTAAAATCAGCTTATTGGGTTCTAAGAAGAAAGAAACACCCTGCTTATAGTTTAGTATTTGGATAATATCAAATTTATAAATTAGCTTAGGAAGAAATGATGCTACTGAGTCTTCCAAACAAGGAACAAACTGTGTGTTTCTGCTAGTGTGCCCTGCAGAGCTATCTCAAGTTTTCCACATGTGTGTTTTACACCTCTCTTTTAAATTTATTTCTCAACATTTTATCTTTTAGTTGCATCGTATCATCCGACTAGTTTTTGTCCATATAAGAAGGTTGTTTTTTCCATGTATGCAGTTTACATCCCATGTATCAGTCCTGAGTGCTCAAGGACTGTGTCCCTCACTCTGCCTCCCCCTTGTGGGTAAATGAGAGAATGGCCCTCCTGGTCCCTGAGGTTGGATGGGACCCTGTGACTGGTTTTGACCATGGCTTGTAACAGAAGTGAGAGGTCACTTCTGAGCCAAAATATTTGGTGCTTAATGGGAGATACTCCGGGGCTTTTTGCCCCACTGCAACACTGAGAGGTAGTTTTTAAGAGTGGCTGCTCTGTCAGCCTGAATCCTGAAGTGAGAAGGTGTGACAGAGCTCAACCAACGGGCGGCTGACTCGCGGCATGAGCAAAAAGCAAACCTTTGCTGTTACAGCCACTCAGGTTTGGAGGCTGTTTGTTCCCACGTTACAATGATGTATCCTGCGATTTCTGGCATTCTCTTCTTAATGGTATTTGTCAGTATGTTCATCTGGTGGTAATCTCTGCTTTATAAAGTTTCTACTTATTTTATTGAGTATGCATAGATTCATACCTCTAGTGCCTTCTGTTTTGATATGTACCTGGGATTTGTTTTAGTCAGTTACGGCAAGACACACAGACGCGGAAATGACTGTCATGAAGGATGAAATTTTACCCACAGTTCCCTAGAAACAGGAGGCACAGCCCACAGGGCCACATGGGGAAACACCAGGGTCAGTCAGGAGGCAGAGAGCATGAGAGGGGACATGGGCAAGAGCCTTTATCATGGCTTCTGCAGGACGGAACAGGTGAGACGCAGCAAGCAGGCTCGGCAGTCATGGGGCTGGCTAGTTCTAGTCATTTCAGCAGGCTCAAGGTGGAGCGTCCATCCCTAGATGTTTTGTGCCTGCCCTGGTGATTAGCACAGGGGAGTATTAGCACCAGAAAGCCTGACAAAGTTGGTGGTTAGCATGTGGGCTTGGAAGGATTGGTTTAATTATGAAAGGCACGTTCTCAGGGGAGTAGTTTGTTATTCCTGGGAATTAGACAGCCCTGAGGAGGACAGTCTCTCCCAGGTCAGCAAGACTTCAAAAACAGAAAATAAAAAGGATGATTAATACATTTCCATGGTGAATTGAAACCTTTAGCCTGCTAAATAGTTTTCCTCATCTTAAATAAGGCTTTTCAGCCTGAATTTCACTTTGTTTGAAATAAGAGTATGCCTCCTGCATTGTTCCTTGTCGTTATGGTTACATGATTTTGTCTTTGCCTGGTAAACTTGATGAACCATTATCCTTCCCTTTTAGTTGCAACCTTTCTGCATCATTTTGCTCTAGATATGTCTCTTATTTACAGCAAATAGTTAGTCTTTGCTTTTTGAGATAATGTGAAAATCTTTTTTTTTAATTGTATTAAGCCTGTTCAAATTCACTGCTTTAACAGTTATGATGGGTCTTAGTTCTATTGTATTTTCTTTTTTTATATATCAACATTTTAAGTGTCTTCCAGTGTATTTATTATATTTTTATTTAAAAATAAGTTTCTGACATTGCAAAATTGTGTTTTTAACATAGTGGCTACTTTTTAAGATTCGACCTTTATGTAATATACTATTTTCCCTTTTCTTTAAACAATATTAGTTGGTTCTTAAGATCTGCCTCAATAAAACTAGCTTGTCTCTTCTTCCTCCCTCCCCTCTCTCTTTTACCACCTAATTTAACCAGTAGTATATCTTCTATCTCTTCTTAGTGTTTACCCTTGCACTGCTAAATATGTTTACATATTTATATTTGATCTGTCAACTTCAATATTATTTTGTACTTGCACGTATTATAGCTGAGGCAGCTGTTACGTCGATTCTACTTTCTATCTTCTACCATTTTTGCTGATTGTGCTATATTTTTGCTTTGGCAGAACATTGACATTCTATCACTTGTATCTCTACCTCTGCTTTTTCTTACATGTACACTTAAATAAATTTACATTGACATTCTATCACTTGTATCTCTACCTCTGCTTTTTCTTACATGTACACTTAAATAAATTTACAGCTGCTTGGTTATCCACCCCTTTGCCAAACTCTCATTCATCCCTTGGTTAACTGGAGTTCATCCTCTGGTAGTTTTCTCAAGAAAAGATCCATTTGTGTAGTATTTCTGGAACTCATACATGTTTAAAATGGCTGGTCTGTAGCCTTTATATATAAAGGGATAGCCAAAATGATAATAAAACTGTCTTAGCTCACATGTCTTTCTTTTTTTCAGTATCTCGTAGGTGTGGTCCCGTTGTCTTCAGGCATTGAATGTGGCTGCCAAGAAGTATGTTAATAGCCTGATTTCCTTTCCTTTTTGCATAAATATTCAAAGAATTCTCTTTATCTCTAAAATACAATGATTTTCTAAGGATGTATCTTGTGCCCTTTAAATATGTAGAACCAAATCTTTGCATCAGAAGTTTGCTTTTTTAATTACAGATTTTTTAATTCTTTTTATCCTTTCCACTATTTTAGATGTCTTATTTTGGGCTCCAATTATGTGTATATTGTATTTCTTTCTTCTACATTCTCTATCTACCATTTCTAAGCCCTTGCTTTTTTATTTTTGTTTAATTTTGTCCACTTTACTTATTTTTCATTTTTACCTCCCTTACTGTGCTGTGACCTGTTTTCTCTTCGCTTCCTTATAATGTAACTTCATTTCTGAAATGATGTGACTTTTTCTTTTTTTCCCCTGAGTTTAGTCAGTTCCTGTTTCATATCTTCCCTGTGAATTTGATTCATAGTATCTCTGATTCATGGTTTTTCTTCATAGATGTGATGCTTCTGTGCTAAATTAAAGCAGCACACCTCTCTGACAACCAAAACCATATGTTACATTTGAGATCTAGCCCCATTTGATGTTCTTAAGAAAATAAAAAATTCAGATGAATTAGAAGTTTAAAGCACAATATTTCATCAGTAAACAGTACTGGAGGTTTTGGTCATCACCATGAAACCTGTGCCTGCTAGTCATCCAGTCACCTGCTGTATTGTGATAAGCACAAATCGAGGCATGGCCTGGCAGAAAAATTAAACAGGCAATTTCCTTAGTCTCTGAAGTCTTTGGATTGAGGTCTTCTTCATATAGTTATACTATTCTGTTGCTTGGATAAAATATCGCTGGATGAAGCCACCGAATGAGCAAATACAGAAGGACAGGACAACAGGAACATGTTTTGAAGATCTCAGGTTGGCTACAAGAGAAAAAAGAGTATTTCTTACCGTGTGAATTTCTATCTCAAATAAGTCAAGATTCTGTGCCCATAGAATTAGAGGGGAATAGAAACTGAGTAGTCAGCCAGCGTCTGCCATAGTTGCTTCTTTGGCCTTGAAGCTTAGGGATATAAATTGTAACTAGATTTCAGATTATTCATATAGAGATGGATCTAATGTTCAAAAGAGGATAAAAATTAAAGGAAGAAAAGAAGAGCAAGAAGGAAAATGGGAGAACCTACATTTTAAGGGAGAAAAAGGCAAAGGAGCCAGAAAAAGGGACACAGAGTGTTCGGACACGGGGATAAAAAGGACTGTCAAAATGTCCATGTTAGAATGAGGCTTCTGCCGTGTTCCCAAGAGCTGTACGGCCTGCTGTGTTTAGGATGTGGCATTAGTGCCACTTGCATGAGAATTCCACACAGAACAGGTAAGAGCCTGGGGAAGAGAGTAAGACCCAGCAGATGAAAGCTTTGGCAGGATGGGAATGGAGCGTGAAGGATGCAGGTGAAGATGAGGGCAAGTCCTATCGCAGATGGTAATGATGGGTGGGCATGGGAGGGTGGGGGGAAGGATAGTCCATAACCAGAAGCCAGGATGGCCAAAATGAGGTCAGGGAACGATAGCCCCCAAACCTGAGGTTTTGAGGCTCAGTTCCCTCACTTATTAGCTGTATTTCAACCATAAGTGGTAGAAGATGGACATAAACAAAAGTGTACTGAATGATCATAATAGTGTTATATGCCAAGAACTTTACAAACATTATCCCTTAGTCTCACTTAACCTTCCTAAGAATTTGCATTAGATGGATTTTATTATCCCAAAGTGTACTGAAAAGTCATCTGCGATTTCACAGGGCCAGATGCTATATTCACTGTCAGTGAAGTCGCTGGGGCTCAGATCGGGGTTTTGACTGCTCTGCGGGGCCAATCCTGCCTCAAATGGACAGTCCCGGCTTTGGGGGCCGCCCTAGCCTACCGATGCCATCTTGGCCTCAGCCCACTCCGTCACCGTGGTGGCCACTGTGGGCCTCTGGGCCCTCACCGCTCTTCCTGGCTTGGATGACGCCTGTCGGGACTCTCCAAGACTTAAAATGGAAAAGTGAAACGGGAGTTGAACCATATGCTCTCTGAACACAGAACCCTACTTCCAGGCCACCAGGCACCCACTACGTGCCTGTCCTCTGGATTTCCTGCTTTTAGATACAACCTGCACAACCCACCAATCCCAAGTAGTCTGGGGCAGCCCCCATCCATGCATGAATCACCGGTTAGTCCTGGTTCTCCTGGCTGCCATCTGAGGAACTGTGCAGAGCGGAAAGCATTTCTTAAGGGGCTCTGACTCCCTGAATAACTGACGAACGTGTCTGTTGTCCATCTTGTTTTATTCCCACTTCAGTGGCCTCTCGGACCCTTTCCACATGCATGGACGCTGAAGGACTGATGCCTTGAGGAGTTCTTTAAAACCTTAGCAGGGAGCATTTGGGAGCTGGGCTTTCGTGACCAGTGCCCCCCCCCACTCTCCCTCCATCTCCACTCTCATCCAGCACTCACTGAATGTCTGTGTGCCACTAGGTACAGCACAGATTGGCACCAGGGTGCTCACCGGTTAAGTGTGTAGGGCAGGTGTGTTGCAAAGTAAGCACGAGCTGAGGTGATGATAGAAGACTACAAAGGAGGCGTGAGCGAGTTGGAAAATCAGCAGTGAGAGGTCACTGGGGAGGAGAGCAGAGTGGACGGCCCTTTACTGATGGCTAGACACGTGCCTCCTTGGTCTTGTCCCAGCTGACCCTCTAACGGATGCATGCAGTGGGAACATGCCCTCGCCCTGAAGGCCTGGGCTGCAGCACCAGCCCAGGGAGGTCATGCATGATTACCGTGGTCCTGCGTTCACACTTGGACCTGAATGTCTTGTGATGGGAACCATGGGTGGGAGCCTCCGGGAACGGTCTCTGGTAGGGAACAGGCAGGAGCAGTAGTCTCCATCCCCCTGGATGGGAGAAGCATGGAGGGGTGAGAGTGGGCTGGCTTCTCACAGCAGTGCCTGGCCAGCAGGGCTGGGGTCCACAGCTCAGCCACGATCAGGTCTTGTGCCAGGGCAGTCCTGCAGGGGAGATGCAGCTCAGTGGGAAGAACCAGACTGGAGGGTTCACATGCAAACACCCTGAGGACTATGGGTACATGCTGTAACCATTCTCAGCCTCATTTCCTCTTTGTGACAAGCCAGATTAGTGTCTGTTCCCCATTGTGGCTTGGGGTTGCCGATACCACTGGCTGCACCCCAAGCTCCTCAGGACTGTGTCTCTGCTCTCCCACCCCTCTTTACAGCCAGGATTCATCATGCTGGTGTGATTGCGCACCTCGCATGCACGCCACAGTGATACGGCTGCATTTTATGACAGAAACTAGGGTCTGGAGTGTGCCTCTTCTCCCTCCCCTGTCCTTGACCATCCTCCTCAGCAGTTTTGACCTTCACTTTAGCATTTGCCTCCCTCACACCCACCTTAGAGCCCCATGCCCACTCAGGTCATTGTCCTTCTAAGGCATAATTTCCCTAAAGGCAAGGTCTTGTCTTTCTCTTCTTGGAACCTGGGCCCTGGAACATTAGCTCCCAGCTGACAGTCACTTGAAAATGCCAGCTTTTGAGCCCATAGGCGGTGTGTGTGCATTGTGATCGTGAGTCACGTGGAAGAGGGACAGTGCCATCTCACAGTTGTTCAGTTTAGCTCCCCAGACCGATGTGACCATTACTGCCCCAATGGAAGCCCCCCCACCGCCACTGCTACTACACCATTGCCAACACCAATGGGGCCGCGTCACATCAACACCCCCACCTGTCGCCGCTTACAAAAACCCCACCCACCAGGCCTCCCCACTGCATTTTGTTGGGTGGCCCAGACGGTTCAGAGGGCTTTTCATGGCCCCTGAGATGGTGCAAAAATGCTTCTATTGTGTCTTTGTTAGTTGACTGCGGAGGAAAAACATGACTAAATTGTAAAAGACCCTGTGATATAACTCAAATACAATGACTGATTGTATCAGGCATACACTGGAAAGAAGTAGAAAGACAAAAGGAAGATGTCCAGATTCTTTTATACCTTTAAAGCCTCATTCTATTGTATATACAACATAATTCAGCATATAATTAGTCAATATAATTAATAGGTATTAATTAATTAATAGCTCAAAGTTAACCAGGAGAGCATAAGATTCTATCTGCTCTTTAATTCTTTGTCTTCAAATAGCACACGATGCCTAGTGAATTGAGTGCAGTGTGTGATGCCTCCTTCCGTCCATTAGAAGTCTGCCAACTCTCAGAGGCAGGGATTAGAGCCCCACAGTGAGTTCCAGCTCCCCCCACCCCCCCACCAAAATAGCTCCCCCTAGTGCTGGGAAGAATCTGCTTCGACACCCAGCAACCATCCCAGTGTCCCAGTGTTGGGGGTCCTGCTGACGGCTCACCCCAGGCCTGGCACACCAGGCCTTCCAGGCATCTCGCTCAGTTCAGCCTCTGAGCTGTGAAGTCTGCCTCCCACTAAAGCTTCACACAGAAAATCCCCCAGCTTCCATTTTTCTCATAGTAAATCTAGAAGAAAAAATAAAACTCTGAACAAAACCTGAAGAGAATTTGGGAGTTCTTTTAATTCATCATTTTATGTTTTGGTCCCCTCAGAGAAAGCTCTACAAACTTGATTTTCTAAGGGGGATATGGTAATCAGGCCTGTCATGTTTTGGAGTGTGTGCGTGTGAGAGAGAGAGAGGGAACATAAAGGCTATGAGAGTAGTGACATATTTCCACGGGATGGAAGGGACATGAGTCGTGGGTGTAAAATTCTACTTTTAGAGATTATGCTTCAGGACATTCTATCCCCTTGAAAAACAATAACTACAGGTGGAAATTTCCTTAGTTAACATGCTAATGAGAAACCCTTCTTGCATAGTTTTTTGCCACAATGAGACCCTTACTATTGCAATCTCTGTTATTTCTTGTCCACAGGCAAAAACTGGGACCTGACAGCTGCTCTGAGTGACTATGAACAACTCCGACAGGTACACACAGCAAACCTGCCACATGTGTTCAATGAGGGCAGATGCCCCAAGCAGCCAGAGCGGGAGCAGCCCCAACCGGGGCACAAGGTGGAGCGGCCCTGCCTGCAGAGGCAAGACGACATTGCCCAAGGTACCAGCTGAGGGACTGAGCCCAGGCATGGCTCCTTTGGGCCACCACGCCATGGCTTGCAGGGGGGTTGCAGGATTGCGTTGGGGGGAGGGGGGGAGGGGAGCACAGGTGCAAAAAATGGTGAGGCCATCACCTCCCAACTGCAGGCAGATCGGGCTATCTCCATCATTCCTGCGCTGAGCTGAAATGCCCTTGGCAGCTTCTATTCATGGGTCACAAAGGCAGTAGAGTGAGTCCAGTTCTCTAGGACCCCACATCATTAGAAGCCAAGCGTGCCTTCCGGAGTCCTGGTTTTCCCAGACCAAACATCTCTAGTGCCGTCAATTATTTGCACATAGCATGGTCTCCAAATCTGCTCGGCACCCGTGTTCATTGTCCCATGTGTTCTGTTGTCTCTATTCTTTTTATTAATTACAGAAGTCAGGTGTATTTATTGTAGCAAAGGAAACAATACAAAGATATAGAAAGAAAACTTCAGCACTTTCTTCTCCCCATGTCTCAAATCTCACTGAAACAATGACCAAGGATGAGGTCCTGGCCTATCTGCTGCTCCTCTCGCAGTGCTTGTTCCAAACGCAAACTCATCGGCATCAAAGGCACAGAATGTTTTTCTGGTCAGTTGCTTCACTGAAGAAGAAATCAGGAATATAGTCACAATATTTTGTTCCACAGCATTCAATAATTTTTGCTTTTTCAGTGAAAGGATTTATTTAATAACATCTGTTTACAACTATTCAGTGTATCTGTCTCCACCGAGGGCATTAGCACCTGGGTTTTGGTGCTTATTAAGACACACTTTTCATTGCAAAGTGGATGAATGAACACTATTTACACTTTCCCCTGTGTATTTCCTGTTCCTATGCTTTTTTTTTTTTGAAGTATGGTCAATATACAATATTATGTTGGTTTCAGGTATACAACATAGTGATTTGACAGTTGTCTGCATTATTAAATGCTCACCCCAACTAGTGTAGTTACTGTCAACACAGAAAGATGTTACAGAACTATTGACTCTATTCTCTATGCTGTGCTTTCATCCCCATGACTAATTTATATTATGACTGAGGTTTTGTGTCTCTTTATCCCTTCCACCTGTTTCACCCACCCACCCCCAACCCCTCCTCCGTGGTAATCACCAGTCACTTCTCAGTGTCTATGAGTCTATTGATGGTTTGTTCACTTCGTTTTTTGTTTTTAGATCACAGCCTACAAAAATTTTTAAATCACTCCTTTATTAATGGTAATTCTGGTTTTTCTTGTTTTTTTTGTGGTTGGTTATTTTTGACACTATAAGCAATGCTGAAATCAACAACTTTATACCTGTGATGTTACATACTAGTGCTTTTATTTCTGTCAGTTAGCATCCCCAAAGGGGATTTGTTGTGCCAACACCTGTATATTTTTAATTTAATAACTGCAGGTCTTTTTTCCCAAACACATTTCTTTGCCCCACATAACAAACTGGGCATTTTCCTTTATTCTGCTGGCATTGGATGTTCATGTCATGGTCTTACATTGCTTTTCTACTCTGAAGGGTGAAAAATGGCCTTATTTTAACTTAGATCTTGTCATTTTCTCATTAGCCAGCTGTGTTTTCCCCTTCTATGATGTGTCTGTTCATATACTTTGCCATTTTACTATTGATTTGTTTGATCTTTCTTATCAATTTGTACCATTCTTTGTAATTAAGACTCAAACGTATTATTTTTACATATGTATATATATGTGTCTTTCCTGCTTTATCATCTGCTTTATGAATTTGTTTACAGAATAGTCTGCCATACAGAATATTTATATTACTATGCATTCATAGCTGATAGGTGTCTTCTCTGTATCTAGAAAGTCTCCTGGAATACAGAGTTAACTGAAATAGTTTCCTATATTTGTTTTAAAATTTTGTTCTGAGGTCTTTTAGTGAATTTGAAATTTTTATAAGTAATAGCTAAGGATCTAGAATTGCTTTCTTCTGCATCAAGAGTGAGTTATTCTAGCACTCTTAATGAATAAAGCATATTTTCCCACTGAATTATAATACCAATTTTGCCAAATATTAAATTTCCCAATATATTTGGATCTTTTTCCAGACTGTGTCTGTCCATCCATATGTTACTACTGGACTCAACTCATTTCATGCACTATATTCTCTGCAAAGTTCAGCCCTTTCACTGCAATTCTTTTCAAAAAAATTTTTCATTGTTTTTGGACATTTATTCTGACAAATAAGCCTTAAAATTGGGATTCTGGTTGGAATTGGATTAGATTTTTATTTTATGTTAAGAATAATTGGCATATTGCAATATTGTTTTCCCATCCAAGAGCTTTACATATACTTCCCCATTTATGCAGATTCTGTTTAGACTTAGGCATAGAGAAAGTAACTGATGTTTTATATATTTATATTCTATGCAGTAATTTACATAAAGTCTCTTATTAATACTTACTGTTTTTTCTAAGAGAATATATTGCATATTTTAAACATATAATCACAGTATCTGAAATAATTTAATATTTTTCTTAATACTTACACAGTGAATTTGGTTCTCATCTTATTGCATTAGGTCAGCCCTTCCGAACTGTTGTGAATGAACATTGTCTTTGTTTCTGTTAGCTCAGCCTTGTTAATCAAGCTATATTAGAATCCGTATCTTGAAGTATTATTTTATCCTTAATCTATTGTCTAGAAAAGCCAGAATTGAGTTAGAACTTTTAATGTGCATTACTGTTTCTTCTCTTAGTTTCATCCTGTATTTGTTTTTAGGTGTATATGTATTCATAATTGTTTGGTTATCTGGCTCTAGTGTGCTTTGGTACCGATATATAGAGTGTCTCCTTGTCCCGTATAGGGGTTTTTATCTTTATATCTGTTTTAGTTTATATTAAACTTTTATACCTCTACCCTGCCTTTCTGTTGGTTCAGATTGCCTGGAATATCATTTTCTCTACTGTTATTTTCAACCTTTCCTCGTCTTTTTATATGTGGTTCTTATAAGTAAGTTATCATCAGATACTATTTTGTTATCTAATCCAAGAGTCTCTGTCATTTGAGCAGTGAATTTAATCCACTTATTTTATTTTATTGTCATAGCTGTATTTCTTCAGGTTTTATGGGGGTTTTTTGCCATGATTTTGGGTGTATTTTTCTCCTTTCCTTTTTTCTCTGGCTAATTAAAATTTTCTACTGGTTTGCAAGCCATACATTCTACCTTTACTCATGTTATAGTTATCCCTAATCTATGTACTTTAATCTGTATTTAGGTTTTCTTCCTATTATTAAAAAATTTTATTAACAACTATATTTTACCCTGGAAAAGACATGTATCTTACTTAGTGTGTTTTCATCTTCTTCCTTCCTACCTCCACTTGCCCCCAATCATATTTAGATTCTTTTTGTTGCTTGTTTAGACACCATTTAACTTCTTAATTTACTCACATTTATGTTTTGTTGAAAGAATATTTCCTCAAAGACTACCTTCAAAAAAAAGTCTTTGCATAGTTAATTTCCTAAAGCCTTGACTGCCTAAAGATGTTTACATGATACACTTAAACTTTTGATGAGTGGAATTAGAATTCAAGGTCCAAATTATTTTCCTTGAGTGCTTTAAAACCATTCCTCGCCGTCTTCTCACACCGCCTTTTCACGGCTTCTAAGAGATCTCCTTGATCTGCTCTCCTAACTTCCTAATTCATTTTTCACTTGAATATATTCTGTTGATCAGTATTCCCACTTTTCATTCCAAATTAGCTCTTTGTCATTATCATCATTTCATGTTCTAATATTCTCTTTCTCTCTCTGAACATATTTGCTCAGCTTATTTTGAAGTCTTGTTCTCCTGGTCCATTTCTTCTTCTTCCACTCCTCCGGCACAGGTACTCTGTGGACTTTTATAACATTGCTTGCATTTCTCAGATGTTACATGAATTTTCCTTGTGAGCACATAGCACTTTGCAGCCAGCGGCCACGTCAGCTCCTAGTATATGTCAGGTGAAAGGGACAAAGACATGGACTCTGGTTTGTGCTCCTTGGAATGAGAGTGCAGGGGAAGTATGCTCAAGTTGAATGCTTTGAATGCCTTAATTTGGGTTCAAAACGTTCCCCATTCACGCCCTTCCCCACAGTTGGCTTTGCTCCTTCAGGAACCTCTCAGCAGCTCTGTTCTAGAAATGACTCATTTCCAGGGGCTGCCACCCTCTGTTACAACTGTCAGGCTCACAGGGTGTGTTGGAGAGAGGAGGGACTGCCAAGGGCATGGCGAGACCGCCTGTTCTGTTGGTGGTTCTGTTCGTTGCTGTTGGTGCCCTGCCCCAGGTCCAGGACTACCCTGACATTCCACCAGGGGCCCTGGCCAGCCCTGGTGCTTGCCCAGCCTAGGGAGGTGATGGTGTGGGAAGTGATCCGCCTAGGGCTGTGTGGGGTAAGGAAAAGCATGACCAGAATGCTCTCTGCCAGCTTCTATCTGTGAAAGCTAGACACTCCCTCTTCTGTTCCTGTGGAGCTCCAGAGTATGTTAGAGGACACGGAGGCTCCACCACTGTCTTGTCCATCTGGTTACATTGTTCTTAAGTTCCCTCTTCATTTCTGACTCTGTAGGAACCACCTCTTCTAATGACTCCCTTCTTTCCTCAGGCCCCTCATGCCTGTGTGGTCCTTCAGTACCCCACACTTGAGGCTCCTGGCCTCTCCCGTGCAGTACAGTTCAGGCAGGTGATGACATGGCAGCTCCTGCTCTTTGGATTGGCAGCAAGCAGGCCAGCCATTACCTGATCCTCGCATTGAGGGGGCCAGAAGGCTCATCCTCTCCGCTTCCAGAGAGGCTGGTGGAATCACAGCCTAATAAATGTAACTGGTACCTACCTCTAGCTAACTTTTATCAAACATTATTGAAGGGGAAAAAGTATAAGTGTGATGTATGATTCCATAATTGAGCTTTGTAACCAATCATATCTACTTTTAATGAAATAGAAATTGTCATTTCCGAAGCAGATATATGTATCCTTTAATTGAGTTCTTCCCAAATCTTAGGGCACTAAAATGGAAAATGAAGCTCTCAGCATTCTAAATCAGGGGTCAGCAAAAAATGACCCATGAACCAAATCTGGCAATTGCCTATGTTTTAAATCAAGTTTGTATGTGCGCATCCTCATGCCCATTCATTCATGCACTGACTGTAGCCGCTTTAATGCTGCAAAGATTGTTGTGTGGTTGTGACTAAGGCTATGTGGCCCACAAATAAAATAGTTACATCTGTCCCTTTAGGAAAAGGTTTGTCCACCTCTTCTAAAATATACCCAGAATTTGTGTTAATCAGATATACAACATGCAGACCTGGAAACGACTGCAAGTTTTTATACTCACAGTTCCCTGGAGATACGAAGCATACCTCACCATGCAGGGACACATGCGAGAGCACCAAGGTTGTCAGGAGGGCAGGGCACAGAGAGGAAAAGACAGTGTGAGCCTTTCCTGGGATTTCCATGGGCAGGGCAAGGCACAGTAAGCAGACTTAGGGTTAGAAACTTGAATAGTTTCAGCAGGTGCTGTGGGGTATAGGAGCTACGCCTAGTCGCCTGGTACCTTGTTCTGGGGTGATTAGGACAGGGGGCTGGCACTGCCTGCTGGAGGGTAAGAACCAGACAGAGGAAGAGCCCAGGTGTGGGCTGTGGATTGCTGGTGTGCGTAAGAAAGGCACACTCCTTTCCTCTGAGTCATCTGCTCTTTAGGACCATCGAGACTTGGTAAGGAGAGTCTCTCCCTACAAAGGGAGGCCCCAGATGCCAAAGCATCAGGAATACAGAAAATAAGAAAATACAGTTAATCCACCTCCCCCTGGCCCTAATTATAGGTGCTTGAGCTGGCTTTGTCATTAGTTGGAAAATTCCGTGCACTCTCTCACTAAGCTTTTTTTTAACCTCTTTATGTTTTTCTGAGGTATAGCTTTGCACATGGCAATTCCTGAAAAATATTTCATGTATAGCTCCGAAAGAAGGATCACTGAAATCTTGTTTAAAGAATCAGTGTGTGTGTGTGTGTGTGTGTGTGTGTGTGTGTGTGTGTGCGCACGTGTGTGACCTATGTGCATTCAGGGAGGTGGTCGTGGGGAAGCGTTACCATTAGGAGCATATGTTTCTCATTTCTGTCCACTCTTCTTGCATGTGGGGAAGTAAGAAGCTTGGGTTCTGGATGGAGACACAGGCACGGATTTTCCACCAGCACAGACGTGCCTCAGAGGGGCACCCGCATGGGCGCAGACCTGGCCAATGAGCAGAGCATTCAAATGAACTGAAAGTTCTTACAGCTTAAGTACATGTATTTGTGAATTTGCCAAAGGGTTTAGACAATACTCATTCAAACACCGTTTTGCTAAAAAGAATTCTCCAGTATTACAAATACGGATTGTAACAAAGAAAATCTATTGCTAGTATCAGGGATTTAAGAATTCTATATTATGGTATTAGCTGTTGAGCATAGGGCTTAAAAAGACAAGTATGTTTTTACGGCACCAGCAGAACATAAACATCTACATTTTTGCTGTAGTGGTGTGATCACAGGATCAACTTCCTCACACGGTGATACGCTGTACGTTAGAGAAATTCTCCGCTGAGTTTCTCATGCCTTGGCTGGAAAGCCCATGCGGAGTAAGACAGAGTACACCAGCCCTTCCTGAGTGCTGTGACAAAGAGAGGCAGATGTGACACCTTCATGTTTGTATCACGGTGTTTCCGTATGGGATGTTTTTTTATCAGAGTAACTGTGGTAAAATAACCTACCCTATGATCCAGGACTCAGCAGAGAAAGGCTGAAACCATTGCTTCTTGCTTTAAGTCTGTATAAAGGCATGAAAACAATGAACAGCCTCCTTGGAGCATTCAGTGCTGGGGAGGACAGCTCTGCTCAGCTGAGTTAGATATAATTTAAGACCCAAAGAGCAAGACTGGTGATCTTCAGTGATGCTGAAGTGTACCTGTGCGGTGGACTTGCAGTTCCTCTTTCTAAATGGTTTCATGACTCAGAGGGAGTAAGTGCCATGTGCCAGGTGCTGGCAATGTTAGTCCAGCAGTGGGGAGGCCTGCAGGAAAAGACTGATGGGACAGAAGGGCTGCTGGGGGAGGACAGGGGTGTGCAAGTGCACATGTGTGAGCCTGGGTATATGTGTAGGTATGTGGGCATGTGTGTGTATAAATATGCATGTATGTACATGTGTGGTATGCGCACGTGTGTATGGGTGTTGTACATGTGGGTACGTGTATGTGTGCATGTGTGGTGTGTGTGTATGCAAGCATGTGTGCATGCTCGCAGAGCCACACACCCCACCCACTCAGTTTCTGTGGTTGTCTTTCCCTCCCCCGTACAGAAAAGCGACTTTCCCGGGGGATTTCCCACGCCAGCTCAGCCATCGTCTCTCTGGCCCGGTCTCACGTGGCGAGTGAGTGCAACAACGAGCAGTTTCCCCTGGAGATGCCGATCTACACGTTCCAGTTGCCAGATTTGAGCGTGTACAGTGAAGACTTCCGGAGCTTCATCGAGCGGGACTTGATCGAGCAGGCGACCATGGTAGCTTTGGAGCAGGCAGGTGAGTGGTTTGTCAGCAGGCCCATGTTCCTCAGGCTCAGGGGAGAAGAGGCTGGCCTGACATCAGTGAGCAAGAGGGTCATGTGTGTCTGACCCAGGCAATCTCACTCTGGACTCTGGCGCTTATGCCAGGGGCCCTGAGCTGAAGAAAGGCTCTGCTCCAGCCCAGCTCTGGATGACCGTGTGGTGCTGAAACCTCTGGAGTTTCCCCTTTGTTCCTAAATCCAACCTGGCTAGGCTGGTCCTCCCACTAAAGGGAGCTCTATGTGTCTTTACCTTACTTCTCTCCTTTTCCCCATCCAGCACCCACTGGGTGCTCAAGAAATGATGAGAATGACCATGGGCTTTGAGAACAATTGGAGACCATGTGCTAGCCCATGGATGTGGGCAGGTTTCCGTTCTGCAAAGATTAGAAGATGGATGTGGCCCTCTGAGGCTCTTTGAATGTCACAGCTCAGTGTCACTGTGGGTCTCCTGTCCTCCCCAGCCCTGTGGACTCCAAGTACAGGAAATAAAAAACCTAACTTCAGTCTCCCCCTTCTCCTTACTGTTTCTTCTGACATCCCAGTGAGGAAGAGGTTCAGGGTGCAAGCCAAACCTGTCTTCTTTGGCATTCCTAAGGATAAAATAATTAGTTGCCAACAAACGTCTAAAATAGATGTAGGTTCTTCCTGAGACAGAGCAGGAACTATTTCACTTACAATCATCTGCATCATAATTCTTTGCAAAATCCCATGCTCAGGTGCTTCTGAGATATGTGGTTAGAAGACTCCATGCCTTCCTCTCAGACCTACCATGCATTTCCCATGGCATGACCCTACCTGCCTGCGTGGCTACAATGCCCATGCAGCGTGGCCCCTCCCAATCGGGGCTGGGGAGGGAGGCCCTCTGATCTGCTGTCATCGAGCTCTTCCCATCTGCTGTGGAGTGCAACCTCCACTTCCAAGGCCTGGCATATGGAGATGCTCCCATGGGGGACATCCCAGGAGAGCAGGGGTAGGGCCTCTGGCTCAGCATGGTGAAGAGAGGGTCTGTTCAGGCCTGCAGCAGGCTGCTCTGTCAGGGGATGAAACTCATCTCAGCTCTTGGCCAAGACACAGTGAAAATTGCCCAGCACTGTGGACTGTTACAGAAGGTTGAAGAGAAGGATTATAGGTCGGTGCGACCTTGACATCAGTGCATGGACAGTCATTTCCTTCCAATCCTGGTAGGAAAAGAAGGTGGCACGCCAGGAGCAGTGAGCTGAGGGGATTCCATGGTCACCAGTTCAAGTTGCTTGATGTTAATTGGTCTGTTCAGATTTTCTCTTTCTTTCTGGGTCAGCCTTGGAAGGGTGTATTTTTCTTGAAAGTTGTCCATTTCTTCTAGATTATCCAATTTGTTAGCATACAGTTTTTCATAGTATTCTCTAATAATTCTTTCTATTTCTGTGGTGTCCATAGTCATTTTTCCTTTCTTATTTCTTATTCTGTTTATGTGTGTCGACTGTTTTTTTTCTTGATAAGTCTGGCTAGGGGTTTATCTGTTCTGTTTATTTTCTCAAACAACTATCTCCTGGTTTCATTGATTCTATTATTTTATTCTTCCCTTTTTCTCTGCTCTTTATTATGTCCTCCCTTCTACTGACTTTATTCATTTGTTTGCCTCATTTGTTCTTTTTCTAGTTTTATTAATTAGTTTAGACTGTTCATTTGGGATTGTTCTTTGTTGAGATAAGCCTATATTGCTATATACTTTCCTCTTAGAACTGCCTTCACTGCATTCCACAGAAGTTGGGGTGTTGAGCTGTTGTTTTCATTTGTCTCCATATATTTCTTTTTATTATTTTTTTTTAAATAATTTATTTTGGTATCCTTAATCTACAATTACATGTGCAATATTATGGTTATTAAACTACCCCTTCATCAGGTCCCCCCGCCAACCCCATTACAGTCACTGTCCATCAGTGTAGTGAGATGCTATAGAATCACTACTTGTCTTCTCTGAGTTGTACAGCCCTCCCCATGGCCCCACAACATTACATCTGCTAATCCTAATGCCCCCTTTTCCCCCTTGTCCCTGCCTTCCCACCCATCTTCCCCAGTCCCTTTCCCTTTGGTAGCTATTAGTCCGTTCTTGGGTTCTGTGAGTCTGCTGATGTTTTGTTCCTTCAATTTTTTTCCTTGTTCTTATATTCCCATATGAGTGAAATCATTTGATACTTGTCTTTTTCAGCTTGGCTTATTTCACTGAGCATAATACCCTCTAGCTCCATCCATGTTGTTGCAAATGGTAGGATTTGTTTTCTTCTTATGGCTGAATAATATTCCATTGTGTATATGTACCACCTCTTCTTTATCCATTCATCTACTCATGGACACTTAGGTTGCTTCCATTTCTTGGCTATTGTAAATAGTGCTGCGATAAACATAGGGGTGCATCTGTCTTTTTCAAACTGGGCTGCTGCATTCTTAGGGTAAATTCCTAGGAGTGGAATTCCTGGGTCAAATGGTATTTCTATTTTGAGTTTTTTGAGGAACCTCCATACTGCTTTCCACAATGGTTGAACTAATTTGCATTCCCACCAGCAGTGTAGGAGGGTTCCCTTTTCTCCACATCCTCGCCAACATTTGTTGTTGTTTGTGTTTTGGATGTTGGCCATCCTCACTGGTGTGAGGTGATATCTCATTGTGGTTTTAATCTGCATTTCTCTGATGATTAGCGATGTGGAGCATCTTTTCATGTGCCTGTTGGCCATCTGAATTTCTTCTTTAGAGAGGTGTCTATTCATGTCCTCTGCCCATTTCCTAATTGGATTATTTGCTTTTTGTTTGTTAAGGTGCGTGAGTTCTTCATATATTTTGGATGTCAACCCCTTATCGGATACATCATTTATGAATATATTCTCCCATACTGTAGGATCTCTTTTTGTTGTACTGATGGTGTCCTTTGCTGTACAGAAGATTTTCACCTTGATATAGTCCCACTTGTTCATTTTGGCTTTTGTTTCCCTTGCCCGGGGAGATATGTTCATGAAGAAGTCGCTCATGTTTATGTCCAAGAGATTTTTGCCTATGTTTTTTTCTAAGAGTTTTATGGTTTCATGACTTACATTCAGGTCTTTGATCCACCTTGAGTTTACCTTTGTGTAAGGGGCTAGACAGTAGTCCAGTTTCATTCTCCTACATGTAGCTGTCCAGTTTTTCCAACACCAGCTGCTGAAGAGGCGGTCATCTCCCCATTGTATATCCAAGGCTCCTTTATCAAATATTAATTGATTGTTTATGTTTGCGTTAATGTTTGGATTTTCTATTCTGTTCCACTGGTCTGTGGGTCGGTCTGTTTCTGTGCCATTACCAAATTGTCTTGATTACTGTGGCTTTGTAGTAGAGCTTGAAGTCAGTGATTATAATTCCCCCTGTTTTATTCCTCGTTCTCAGGATTGCTTTGGCTATTCAGGGTCTTTTGTGGTTCCATATGAATTTAGAATTATTTGTTCCAGTTGAGTGAAGAAAGCTGTTGGTAGTTTGATAGGGATTGCATTGAATCTGTAGATTGCTTTAGGTAGTACAGCCATTTTGACAATATTTATTCTTCCTAGCCAAGAGCATGGGGTGCATTTCCATTTGTTAGTGTCCTGTTTAATTTCTCTTAGGAGTGTCTTGTAGTTTTCAGAGTACAGGTCTTTCACTTCCTTCGTTAGGTTTATTCCTAGGTATTTTATTCTTTTTGATGCAATTGGGAATGGAATTGTTTTTCTGATTTCTCTTTCTGTTAGTTCATCATTAGTGTATAGGAAAGCAACAGACATTTGTGTGTTAATTTTGTATCCTACAACTTTGCTGAATTCAGATATTAGTTCTAGTAGTTTTGGAGTGGAGTCTTTAGGGTTTTTTATGTACAATATCATGTCATCTGCAAAGAGTGACAATTTGACTTCTTCTTTACCAATCTGGATGCCTTGTATGTCTTTGTTTTGTCTGATTGCTGTGGCTAGGAACTCCAGTACTATGTTGAATAACAGTGGAGAGAGTGGGCATCCCTGTCTTGTTCCCGATCTTAGATGAAAAGCCTTCAGCTTCTCACTGTTAAGTACAATGTTAGCTGTGGGTTTGTCATAGATAGCCTTTATGATGTTGAGGTACTTGCCCTCTATACCCATTTTGTTGAGAGTTTTAATCAGGAATGGATGCTGAATTTTGTCAAATGCTTTTTCAGCATCTATAGAGATGATCATGTGGTTTTTGTTCTTCTTTTTGTTGATGTGATGGATGATGTTGATGGATTTTCGAATGTTGTACCATCCTTGCATCCATGGGATGAATCCCACTTGATCTTGGTGTATGATCCTCTTGATGTATTTTTGAATTCGGCTTGCTAGTATTTTGTTGAGTATTTTTGCATCTATGTTCATCAGGGATATTGGTCTGTAATTTTCTTTTTTGGTGAGGTCTTTGCCAGGTTTTGGTATTACAGTGATGCTGGCTTCATAAAATGAGTTTGGAAGTATTCCCTCCTCTTCTATTTTTTGGAAAACTTTAAGGTGAATGGGTGTTATTTCTTCTCTAATCTGGTAGAATTCAGAGGTGAATCCATCTGGTCTGGCGGTTTTGTTCTTGGGTAGTTTTTTGATTACCGATTCAATTTCGTTGCTGGTGATTGGTCTGTTTAGTTTTTCTGTTTCTTGCTTGGTCAGTCTTGGAAGGTTGTATTTTTCTAAGAAGTTGTCCATTTCTTCTATGTTTTCCAGCTTGTTAGCATATAGATTCTCATAATATTCTCTTATAATTCTTTGTATTTCTGTGGGGTCCGTCGTGATTTTTCCTTTCTCATTTCTGATTCTGTTTATGTGTGTAGATTCTCTTTTTCTCTTAATGAGTCTGGCTAGGGGTTTATCTATTTTGTTTATTTTTTCAAAAACCAACTCTTGGTTTTATTGATTTTTTTCTATTGTTTTATTCTTCTCAATTTTATTTATTTCTTCTCTAATCTTTATGTGTCCCTCCTTCTGGTGACTTTGGGCCTCATTTGTTCTTCTTTTTCCAATTTCAGAAATTGTGTCTTTAGACTATTCATTTGGGAATGTTCTTCCTTCTTTAAATAGGCCTGGATTGCAATATACTTTCCTCTTAGAACCGCCTTTGCTGTGTCCCAAAGTTGTGACTTTGTGTTGTTTTTGTCATTTGTCTCCATATATTCTTTGATTTGTGTTTTGATTTGGTCATTAACCCATTGATTAATCAGGAGAATGTTGTTAAGTCTCCATGTATTTGTGAACCTTTTTGATTTCTTTCTAAAATTTATTTCTAGTTTTATACCTTTGTGATCTGAGAAGTTGGTTGGTAGGATTTCAATATTTTTGAAATTACTGAGGTTCTTTTTGTGGCCTAGTATGTGGTCTATTCTGGAAAATATTCCATGTGCACTTAAGAAGAATGTGTATCCTGTTGCCTTTGGGTGTAGAGTTCTGTAGATGTCTGTTAGGTCCATCTGTTCTAGTGTGTTGTTCAGTGCCTCTATGTCTTTACTTATTCTCTGTCTGGTTGATCTGTCCTTTGGAGTCAGTGGTGTGTTGAAGTCACCTAAAATGAATGCATTGCTGTCTATTTCCCCGTTTAATTCTGTTAGTATTTGTTTCACAAATGCCGGTGCTCCTGTGTTGGGTGCATATATATTTAAAATGGTTATATACTCTTGTTGGACTGACCCCTTTATCATTATGTAATGTCCTTCTTTATCTCTTGCTACTTTCTTCGTTTTGAAGTCTATTTTGTCTGATACAAGTACTGCAACACCTGCTTTTTTCTCCTTGTTGTTTGCATGAAATATCTTTTTCCATCCCTTCACTTTTAGTCCGTGTATATCTTTGGGTTCGACGTGAGTCTCTTGGAAGCAGCATATAGATGGGTCTTGCTTTTTTATCTATTCTGTTAGTCTGTGTGTTTTGATTGGTGCATTCAGTCCATTTACATTTAGGGTGATTATCAATAGATATGTACTTACTGCCATTGTAGGCTTTAGATTCGTGGTTACCAAAGGTTCAGGGGTTGCTTCTTAACTATCTAACAATCTAACTTAACTTTCTTGTTAAGTAATTGTAAACACTGTCTGATGTTTCTTTATTTCTCTCCCTTCTTGTTCTTCCTCCTCCATTCTTTATATACTAGGTGTTTTATTCTTTGCCTTTAGTTAGTATTTGGATTTTCTGCTTTCTTTGCTATGATTTTATTTTCTTTGATGACATCTTTTTAGCCTTAGGGGTGCTTCCCTCTAGAGCAGTCCGTTTAAAATATCCTGTAGTGGTGGTTTATGAGAGGCAAACTCTCTCAACTTTCGCTTGTCTGGAAATTGTTTAATCTCTCTGTCATATTTAAATGATAATCGTGCTGGTTATAATATTCTTTGTTCGAGGCCCTTCTGTTTCATTACGTTAAATATATCATGTCATTCTCTTCTGGCCTGTAAGGTTTGTGTTGAGAAGTGATGATAGTCTGATGGGTTTTCCTTTGTAGGTGATCTTTTTTCTCTCTCTAGCTGCCTTTAATATTCTGTCTTTATCTTTGATCTTTGCCATTTTAATCATTATGTGTCTTGGTGTTGTCTTCCTTGGGTCCCTTGTGTTGGGAGATGTGTGGGCTTCCGTGGACTGTGAGACTATTTCCTTCCCCAACATGGGGAAGTTTTCAGCAATTATTTCTTCACAGACACTTTCTATCCCTTTTTCTCTCTCTTCTTCCTCTGGTACTCCTATAATGCGAATATTGTTCCGTTTGGATTGGTCACACAGTTCTCTTAATATTCTTTCATTCCTAGAGATCCTTTTATCTCTCTCTGCCTCAGCTTCTCTGTATTCCTCTTCTCTGATTTCTATTCCATTAACAGTCTCTTGCATCTCATCCAGTCTGCTGTTAAGCCCGTCGATCGCTTGTCTGATTTCTGCATTGTCTTTCCTCACTTCCCTCACTTCCTCCCTCAGCTCTTGCACATTTCTCTGTAGATCCATCAGTATGTTCATGACTTTTATTCTGAATTGTTTTTCAGGAAGATTGTGCATTTCCATCCCTTCAGCTGTGCTCTTTAAGATTTTAAAAGAAAAGAAAGAAAAAAAAGAAAAGAAAGAAAGAAAGAAAAAAAGAGAAGAAAAATAAAAACAAGACAAAACAAAAACCCACCGGAGTAGATTCTGTGGGGATGCTGTAGGTGGCCCTGTTACTCCACTATTCTGCAGCCATGGCCATGCCGCTCCGTAGGGCCTTTATAGCTCTGGCCAGGGTGGGAATGAATAGGAGGCTGTTGATCTCTGTGGGAAGTCGAAGTGCGGCAACCCTTTCCCATCGCTAGCCAAGGGGTCCGAAACTCCCCAGGACTCCCAGCCTGCTGGGCTGAGTGTGCCAGGATGATCGGGTTCCTCCACTGGGCTCCTTACTCTTTAAGACCGCTGAAAAAAGTGCACCCTTTTCTTTTTTTTTTTTCTTCCTGGCAGCCGGCTGCAAGGACCTGGGTGCCCTCCCTGCTCAGATCCTGCACCCTCTGTCTGTTCAGTCACCGCTACACCCGTGATGCGTGTCAGCATGCACCGGGGCTGGTTATTTCACGGGCCTGTACTTCCACTACCTCCCGGCTCTGAATCCTCTCCTCCCACCGGTGCGCTGGGGTGGGGGTGTGCTCAGGTCCCGCAGGGTCACGGCTCCGTATCTTACCCGCCTCGCAGGGTGTCTAGTCCTCTCGTGTGTAGCTGCAGGCTATGTGCTGTCCTGTATCTTCCGGTCTCTTTTTTAAGAATAGTTGTACTTGTATTTTCATAAATACATATGGTTTTAGGAGGAGATTTCCGCCACCCTGCTCATGCCGCCATCTTCCTGGAAGTCTCTTGCATATATTTCTTGATCTCTGTTTTTATTTGGTCATGGATCCATTGATTATTTAGGAGCATGTTCTTAAGCATCTATGTGTTTGTGGGCTTTTTTGGGTTTTTTTGCACAATTTATTTCTAGTTTCATACTTTTGTGGTCTGCGAAGTTGGTTGGTATAATTTCAATCCTCCTGAATTTATTGAGGTTCTTTTTGTGGCCTAGTATGTAATCTATTCTGGAATATGTTCTTCTTGAGAAGAATATGTATCCTGTTGCTTTTGGGTGGAGTGTTCTGTAGATGTCTGTTAGGTCCATCTGTCTTAATGTATTGTTCAGTGCCTCTTTCTCCTTACTTATTTTCTGTCTGGTTGATCTGTCTTTTGGAGTGAGTGGTGTGTTGAAGTCTCCTAAAATGAATGCATTACATTCTATTTCCCCCTTTAATTCTGTTAGTATTTGTTTCACATATTTGGTTGCTCCTATGTTAGGTACATAGATATTTATAATGGTCATATCCTCTTGTTGGACTGACCACTTTATCATTATGTAATGTCCTTCTTTGTCTCTTGTTCCTTTCTTTGTTGAGTCTATTTTGTCTGATACAAGTACTGCAACTTCTGTTTTTTCTCCATTATTTTCATGAAATATATTTTTCCATCCCTTCATTTTTAGTCTGTGTATGTCTTTGGGTTTGAAATGAGTCTCTTGTAAGCACTATATAGATGGGTCTTGTTTTTTTCTCCACTCAGTGACTCTGTGTCTTTTGATTGGTGCATTCAGACCATTTACATTTAGGGTGATTATCGATAGATAGGTACTTATTGCCATTGCAACCTTAGATTCATGGTTGCCAAAGGCTCAAGAGCAGCTTCTTTAGTATTAACTGTCTAACTTAAGACAACACCAAGACGTATAACAATTAAATTGGCAAAGTTCAAGGACAAAGTTTATTAGGCTATTACAAACACAATCTAAATGTTCTTTTTTTTTTTCCTCCCTTCCTTTTCTTCCTCCTCCACTCTTTGTATGTTAGGTGTCATATTCTATACTGTTTGTGTATCCCTTGACTGACTTTGTGGGTAGCTGACTTAATTTTGCATTTGCTTAGCAATGAATTGGTCTACTCCCTTTACTATGGTTTATTTTACCTGGTGACAGCTATTTAGCCTTAGGAGCACTTCCATCTAGAGCAGTCCCTTTAAAATACTCTGTAGAGATGGTTTGTGGGAGCTGTAAATTCCCTCAACTTTTGCTTATCTGGAAACTGTTTAATCTCTGCTTCCAATTTAAATGATAATCTTGCTAGGTAGAGTATTCTTGGTCAAGGCCCTTCTGCTTCATTGCATTAAATATATCGTGCTACTCCCTTCTGGCCTGTAAGGTTTCTGTTGAGAAGTCTGATGATAGCCTGATGGGTTTTCCTGTGTATGTGATTTTTCTCTCTCTGGCTGCTTTTAATACTTTTTCCTGTCCTTGAACTTTGCCATTTTAATTATTATGTGTCTTGGTGTTGTCTTCCTTGGGTCCACAGTGTTCGGAGATCTGTGCACTTTCATGGTCTGATAGACTATTTCCTTCCCCATACTGGGGAAGTTTTCAGCAATTATTTCCTCAAAGAAACTTTCTATCCTTTTTTCTCTCTTCTTCTTCTTCTGGTACCTGTATAATACAGATATTGTTCTGTTTGGATTGGTCACAGAATTGTCTTGTTATCCTTTCATTCCTAGAGATCCTTTTTTCTCTCTGTGCCTCAGCTTCTTTGTATTCCTGTCCTCTAATTTCTGTGCTATTTATCGTCTCCTCTACCTCTTCTAATGTGCTTTTAAATACCTCCATTGTATTTTTCATTTCAGATACTGTATTTTTCAGTTTCTGACTCTTGAAGTCCTCCCTAAGATCGTGAATATTTTTCTGCAGCTCCATGAGCATGTTTATGATTTTTATTTTGAAATATTTATCAAGAAAATTGGTGATTTCAGTTTCACTGAGTCCTCTTTCTAGTGTTTGGGATTTTGGTTTGAACAAGTTTCTTTTGCCACTTCATATTTTAATGAATAATATGGAATAATAACATTTGTAGGCTGTGCCGTCTAGTGCCCAGGAGCTCTATCCTCTGGAGTGATGGCAGGGTCGCATCTGCATGGCACCAGTGCCTGCCAGGAGAAAAGAGCTCTTTCCTGCTTCCCAGCTGCAGTGCCTGCCTCCACTGCCAGGGCAAGTGGGCCGAGTGGGCAGGAGGATCCTCTGTGTTATGCCCCTGTAGCTTCCGTATGTGGGGCTGCCTTCCAGCTGGCCGGCTGTGATGGCCAGGGCAGGTTTGCGAGCAGGTGCCAGCAGTGAAGAAGGGGCAGCAGGCTGTGTATCGTGGTGGGGGGCCTCAATGCTGCATTGCCAGCCAGGGGCATGGAATGCCTGAAGCTCCTGAGGGTCCGCAACCTGCTTGGCTGAATGTGCTGGGATGATTTTGTCCACCTGTCTTTTCTCCTGAGCAGCAAGCTTTGTGTAATCCTCGCCCCTTTAGCAGCCCTCTCACTGTTGCAAAGTCTTTCAAAGCACCTGCCTTTCTTTTTGTCCCAGAGTGGCCAGTTGTGAGTACCTGTTCTCCACAAGTGGCTGGAATCTCAGTCTCCCCGAGTATTCCACTATCTTTGCTTTCCAACCCCTCTAATCTCCAGAGCACTATGTAATGTAGGTTTGTGCTCCCAGAGTAGATATCCAGGGGTGGGTATTTAGTAGATCTGGGCTTCTACTCCCTTCCCACTACATTTCTCTTCCTCCTTCCAGTGAGCTGGGGTTGGGGGAGGGCTTGGGTCCTGCCAGATCACGGCTTTGCTACTTTACCCTTTTCCATTATGTCTTCTCTTTTCCCCAGGTGTAAGCCGTCTGTTGCAGGCTTCTTTCTGGTTACTCTTTCAGGATTAGTTGTATTTGCTGTATTTTCATGTTATATGTGGTTTTGAGAGGAGGCTTCTGCCTCACTTCTCACACTGCCATCTTTTTCCCCCTGGAGACTATTTTAAAGATACTTCTATGTGAGCAATTCAGATGAGATACTTTAAAGAAAAGATTCACTATTCATAGAGATGGGGAAAAGTAGTGTAGGTTAAGAAAGAAACCTCAAGAGAGATTAACCTCTCTTGAATCCTATAGCAGCTCAGACTTTATAAAGTTTGGTCCAAGAATCACCAACAATAGCACCAGTCCAACTAATAGGTCAAACAATAGCACCAGTAATGGCTGCTGCTTTGTTTGAAGTTAGTGTCCTGGTAAGGGGTGCAGAGTCCACCCTGACAGCCTCTCCTTCAGTTCTGTCATGCTCAGCAAAATCCTTTACTCCTTTTGAATGTCTTTTCTGTTATTTTTTTCCATATATTGCATACTGTTTCTGCCCACTTACATCTTACCTTCTGGACTGGTATTTTCAAAGGGTACTATTTTACTCCAACCATCCCATCTTGGAAAACACCTTTTAAGAACCCAAACTTACTGAGTTAAGATGCTAAATTCACCAACATCTCATTGTTTATGTCATGTGCCAAGAGGTTTGAGAGAATGGACAGCAGGGATCCCTACCCTGTGCTGCAGCAGGTACCTCCTGATGCTGCATGATACCTCCCACCCCCATGATAGTCTCAGGGGCAACAGATGAGCCAGATCTTTGGGACATGCCATCACTGACTTCCTGAGAAGAGGGAAAACAACTCTCATGCTTTAACGATTAGCCTGCCATGGAGAATACAAGAAACCATTGATTTCCCAATCAGGTTATCCTGCTTCATTCACATGTAAGGAGATTCAGAGGTTGTGAGTCTCTGGGTTTTGGAAGTAACCTCTGGTGTGTGGAAGCCAACCATGGTGTGGGGGCGATGGTGTGCCAGGCCTCAGCGAGTTCGTGGGTCCAAAGGGCAGAGGCATGTTTGCATAAGGTAGCAGTTCCTACATACATGGGAGGCTGAAATATAAAGACCAAAAATTATTTAAGGATACCTTTGAATTGCAGTGTTGAGCCTTCTCTCCCAGGAGGATTACTGTATTGCAGCAAATCTGCCAGAGAAGTCGTAAGACATGCAGAAGGTTTTGAAGGCTTCCAGAGTCAGCCCAACCTGGCTGAGTCCCAGGTTAGCCAGGAGAACTTGGCCAAGGTACTTAGCCCTTTTGAGCCCCTCTTGAGCCTCTCTTTCTTCCATCTTCATGTCAGAGATGTGTGATATCTCCCCAGCCACGGCATATGCACCCTGTGCAAGCCTGTGCTGTGTGCCGGAGAAACACCCTTTCCAGGTCCTGGGGCTGTCACTGCAAACACACAGGAGAAATTCCTGACCTCGTGGAGACAAAATTCAAGTGGGGAAGAAAGACATTAAAAAGTAGACCATGAATATGAAGTGAGGGGGTGAGGGGGTGAGGACTGCTGCAGAAAAGTTAAGAAGCCGCAGGGCCTACAAGGTGAAGGGAGAAAGATCAGGCTCCTGAAGGCAGGCAGGGAGTGAGTGAGCAATGGAGACACCCAGCACAGATGTTCCTGGCAGAGGAAGCTCAGCTTCAAAGGCTTGGCATATTTAAGGAAGGCCGGGGCGCCAGAGCAGATGGAGCAGGGGCTGGAGGAGTTGGAAAGGAAGGCAGAGGAATGGCAGCCAGAGGTCCAGGGAGCCGTCACGAGCCCAGGGCCTAACCACAGGTAGGATGTGCAGTCGTGGGAGGGTTTTGAGCAGAGGAATGACAGGTGTAGATTAACATGTATGCACTGTGGCTGCTCTGATGAGAATGAACTATAAGGAGGCAGAAGAAGAAGCAGGAGGAGCATGGAGGAGGCAGCCGCCTTAGCCCAGGGGAGGTGGGGTGGCCAGGGCTGTGCAGTAGCAGTAGAAGTGATGAAAAGTAGCTAGATATTGAAGCAGGATTTGTTTTGAAGGTGGACCTGCAGTTCTTGCTGTTGGATTGGATGGGGCCATGGCAGAAAAGAGTAGTCATTTTGCTCATTTGGGTTCATATATATTTGTCATTTGTCATTTGGTGTGAGACCCCAAGGAGTTGCCCTTAGCATCCAGGTAGGTGATAGTGCATGGAGATGCAGACTCCTGGAGGAGGGGTGGGGCCCCCGGTTTGGGGGGTGCAGCCATCTAGAGGCCCGGGAGGAGCAGGCAGTCTGAGATTCTGGTGAGACTTGCAAAGTTGCTGTCCAGTTAACATGTGAGTCTGGTATTCAGGAGAGGTGCGGGTTATAGATGAGGGATGCAGTGTGAGATGAAATCATGGGAGGGGATAACTCATCACAGGGAGCCCCCGCCATGCCCTCAGCACAGCTGTGTGCAATGTGGAGTGCCAGTCGGATGAGGGAGTCTGGAGCTTGAACGAAACTATGTCAGGGAGACAGACCCAGAACAAAGCATCGGTCCCACAAGAGGGACTTGCAAAAGCATACACAGGCACAGTGAAAGGGGATCAGTGACCCTGGGTGGGAGGAGTCGCTCCAGAGAGGCAGGTTTGCTAAAGGGCATCACAGGGTCACATTTAGGGCAAGCATGTGCTCATTTTTCTCCGAGAGAATTATGTTTTGTTTTCTTTCATCTAAGTGTCTTAGTGGGTGATGAGTAAAATGACATCTTATTTTAAACTGTGTGGTAACCATCTGTTACAAAGCTCAAGTTAATTGGTCCCATTATCATGTATGAATCAGAGGAATGTTGCTCAGAGAAGGCAGAATAAATGACTAACAGCTCCTCCCCCGTGATACCACCAGCCTCCCTGATGGTGTTCACCTGTGATTTTCTTCTGTGCAGGAGCTCAAATTTTGTATTTTTTTTAAACCCTCACAGTACCAGTTCCCATATCTTTTTTCTGCTTGTAAGTGAAGTTATTGTGTGGGGAGAATGAATGACCACTCTGTCCAAGCTAGGAATTGGGACTTTGAACCACGCTCTGAATTACACTGCTACCGGGAAAAGTGCTGTAGTCTTAGGCATCCCATTCTGAGTCTGGCTGGCCATGTCAGAACAGCATTGGGCCATTTTGGCTCTCCAGTGGCTGCAAAGTGCTGGCATGTACCGTAGCTGGGCCATCTTTCCAGGCGGTCACACCTAATGAACAGTCCTCAGAACACGTTCAGCTGAGTGAGAGTCTTGACTTCCGGAAGCCAGGTGAAATCAAGCCAGTAAGTCTTGCCTTCCATCCTTCCGGCCAAATAATTAAGTTTTGTTGTGATTCAATCACTTCAAAGTATGACTGAGTGTGTGGGCTGGATTGAGACTTAGAAAAAGATAAATTCCCCATAGGAAATTTGAATGAAAGAAAGGTAGCATGTTTAGGGATTATGCCCTGTTGAAGATGGTGTTAATTCACAGACTCAGATAACTTCTAGGTGTGCAGGATTCCTTCCAGAGACAAGGCCACTTTTAGCTATGCTGGTGTGCTTACGCCCTTGGGACCCCTCTACTGGATTCAGGGTCCTGGAATGTACCCTAACAAGGTGGGAAACGGCCCCTGGAGGGGTGAAGCTTCTGGGGGCTGATGTGAGCCAAATACTGTCTTTTTTTTTCTTTTTATTGAGGTACACACAATAAAATGCACAAACGTGAGGGTACAGATTGATCAGTTTTGACATGTGCACGCTCAGGTAACCATCACCCAGATCAAGATATCAAACATATTCATTGATTTTTTTCCTCCTTCACCTATTTCACCCATCACTCCCTCCTATCCCCTATGGCAGCTTTCTGTCTGTTCTCTGTGTCTGTGAGTCTATTTCTGTTTTGCTTGTTCATCTGTTTTGTTTTTTAGATTCCACATATAAGTGCAATCATATATTTGTCTTTCTCTTTCTGGCTTAAAATCCCTAGTTCGAAAAGGTATGTGAACCTTTGTGTTTACTGCAGCAGTATTTACAATAGCCAAGATATGGAAGCAACCCAAATGCCTGTTGGTTGCTGAATGGGTATAAGAGATGTGGAACCTCTGTACAATGGAATACTACACAGCCGTAAAGAAAAAGAAAGAAACCTTTCCATTTGTTGATAACATGGATGGGCCCGGAGGTACTATGCTCAATGAAATATATCAGCTTCTGTCTCTGTTCAGCATGGCTTCAGGGCATGCTCTGCTTGACACAGACAAACAATTAATGTGCTGAATTACTATTTGTTTTAAGTTTTTGCGGAGAATGAAATATCATCTAATACTTACATATGCTGGTTTCTGAGGTTTCCTCTCCCGGCCTAGAAGCACAGCCTTAGTGGCCAATCCTACAACATATTTTCTAGGTGAACATGGTGCCCTGCAGGAAGAGGAAGGGAGCATAAGAATGAGAATCTGTCGAGAACAGTATCTAAAAAATTGCACAAAATTGTATAAAATGAGCCCTTTTTCAGGTGGTTTGCCCAACCCTGAAATTTTAGGTGCTTTCCCTGTTTTATGGGAAGCCCCAGGCGGCTGAGAATGTCGGAAAGCATTTAATAACTGGGGGCAGACGGGACCGTTGACATGGATCTGCAATGTGAGCAGGAAAGCAAGGAGAAATCTGGAGGATGTGAGTGGAATCCTACCAAAGGGTCTTTTCAGAGTTATGGAGCCTGTCCTCCCTCCTCTGGGTGGGCACCTCCCTGACCTGGTGACGGACCCAGTGTTGGGCCTGTGCAGGGCCCCACTGCCTCCCTCAGGATCAGAAGGCCACACTTCCAGCGCCCTTCCACTCTCTCCTCCCAGCAGTGAAGGAAGGGCCCAGACAGGGACTGTGCCTCCAGTCAGGTTCAGTGCCTGTCTAACCACCCTGAGGGCCAGCTGGGCACAGCGGAGGTGTGGTCTTGCCCTCCGGGGCTCACAGGCTGCAGGGAAATACGCCTACAGGAGCCCAGAACGATGTGGGTGGTCTGCAGTGAAACATACACGGTGACCCGTGGGCAGGGCGGAAGCATGCTTGGGGAGGCCACCAGAAAAAAGTGTTCGTCGGAGTCACCGGGAGGTGACTGGAAGGGGTGGCAAGGTGGTCTCTGCTCTGGGCCCCCCATCTCCAGGACTGAGGGGCAGGGGAATGTGAGCAGCAGAGCCAGTGGGGGGAAGGAGGAGTTCCAAGAGGCTGTGTGCATTGAGGAAGGAGAGATGGTTTAGAAGTGACAATGGGGTATGGAGACTTCCCGGGCCCCAGCAGTGAGGGTTATGAGAGGAGGTAGCCTCCATGGGGTAGGGGCCCTAGAGAAAGCAGACCTCCGCCACCTGTCCTTAGGCCTCCCCCAGCTCTCCAACATCTTGAGGAAGCCTCCCAAGTGGAATTGAACCAGAGGGACATTTTCCACAAAGAACGTTAATATTACTTGCCTCAGGCTTCTTGAGACTAAGAAACAGTTACATGGGGCCAGGACTGGGCCAGTATAATACTCTGGCAGCCGCACCCCCGCCTGCCTGTCCTCTCCCAGGTGTGCATGCACTCCCAGCCCTGGGCCCAGATGTTCTCTGCACACCTCCAGGAGCCTTCTTCCTTCCTCGTGTCTTGAGGTGTTTCTTCAGATACTGCTCCCCTTAGCACTGTGCACTTCAAGAGCACAGGTAAGCATGTCCTCTAGGCACCTTCTAAACTCCCCTAGGGCCGGAATGTGGAATGAATGGACAGAATTCCTGTTTGAATGTCATTTGGCTGAAGGACACTGTTTCTGTTGCTGATAACAAATTACCACACACCGAGCAGCTCAAAGCAGCACGAATGTGTAGGGTCTCACAGTTTCGGTGGGTCAGAATATATGCGTTTAATCTGGGTCCCCTGCTTAGAGCCCCTCAAGGCTGAAATCAAGTCGTCTGCCCCTGGGTCCTCATCAGGAGGCCCACAGAGGGAAAGATCCACTTCTGAGCAACCCAGGCTGTTGGCACAATTTAGTTCTTTGCAGCTGGATAACAGAGGTCCCAGTTCTCTTGATAGCTATTGGCTGGAGAAGCTCTCAACCTAGAGACTTTTCTAGAGACCTAGGTCCTTGCCACCTGGCCTTCTTCACAGCGTGGCTGTTTACTTCTTCAAGACCAGCAAGAGAATTCCTTTTTCCCTCCTCTCTCCTCCAGATACTGTGCTTTGGTAGTGAGAGCCGTCACGTAGTCACGTAGCACCTCCTATATGCTAGGTGCGTTATACAGCATTAATGACCTCCTGATTGCCCATCAGCTGCATGTGATTGTTTGCATGATCTCCACTTTACAGATGAGGAAGGGGAGACTCCAAGAAGCCGAGTGACTCACCTGTGCCCCCCAGCCTATTAAACGGCTGAGCCATAGGAACCCTGCTCCGGGCGCCTGCCACCCTGCCCTTTCTGCTGTATCTCTCGAGCTCAGCAGCTCAGAACCTGGGGAACTGTCACTCTTTTCCTCAGGCTGTTTTCTGCTGAGTTTCCCATTCCAAATAATAATTGCATGATTTCCTGATTTTCTTAAAAGAGTAAATCACCAACACTACAGAAAATCTCCAAGGGATCAGTCTTTGAGAGGCCAAATATGAAGTAAGCAGCAAAATTAGTCACAGAAGGACACACTGCTGACGGCACTGAGTGGAAACATCAGGCGTGGCAGCAGAGTGAAGGGGGGGCCCACAAATGACAAGAGCCCCCAATCTTTGCGTTTAGCACTCCTCATTGGGACATGTGGTCACTGATCTCCAAGTCCTACGATATGTGATGATAGATGAAGCCCAGGAGATGAACCTGGCTGAACAGATCTCATACTGTCAAAAAATATTTGTTACCCATTGCACTGTCGCCGTTCTCATTTTTATTTGTGTGGAAAAAAAGAGAGTGCCAAAAAGGCCTCCAGTTGGTAATCTGAGTATTAGAAATGAAAACAAAGTAAGGGGATGTGTAAGGAATGGTTAGAAAATAGGTGACTCAAGAAGTGGTAAAACGAAGCTGACAGCGGCTACATAGATGACAAGCCAGTCTATCAACAAGTCTATGTAGAAATACAAAAAATGTGAGACTAAAGTATATTTTAGGGACAATATAAACATTATGTTTTATGACTTAGTCTTGTGTTTACAGACTCAGTAAGCATCTAAGGTGCCTCTTCAGTATTTCAGAGAAACTCCTTCCCATTTTATGGGGAAAATAATGTGAAATGGAAATATTTGCAACTTGGGGTTTTCATCTAGCGAACACGGGTTCTCGGGGATCCTACCGCCTGGATCTTTTCTTTTGCCTCCAAAATGGCTTCTTGGGTGCCAGCAGCTCCCAGCTGTCTCTCCCTTATGATAGTCTCCAGAGCTAGGCCCATCACCATCTCATTTTTCAACTCTTTATTGAATAACACACACACAGAAAAGTGTGCACATTGGCAGTACAGAGCAGAACACCTCCTGTAACAAGGACTCAGATCAAGAAAACTAACTTCTCAAGGCATAGATTTATTTGGCCTCTTTGTAAATGTTGCATAAACGGAGTCATGAATGGGTTAAGTTCTGGGTTCTTTTACTTAACTGTTAAGCTTGTGAGATTCATCCATATTGTTAAATGTAACTATAATTTATTCTCATTGCTATATGATATTGCCATGTATGCATATACTACAAATTATTTATCCATTGTATTTGTTGATGGGCATTTAGAGTCTGGGTCAGTCCGGGCTGTCGTAACAGAACACCATAGACTAGAGGGCTTAAACAACAGAAATTTCTTTCCTCACAGTTCTAGAGGCTGGAAGTCCCAGATGAGTGTGTCGGCTGATTCACTTTCAGATGAGGACTCTCCCTGCCGCCACCTTCTGACTATGTCCCCACACGTCCTCCCCCAGTATGTATGCACAGAGACAAAGACAGCAGATTGTCTGGTGTCTCTCTTATAAGGACATTAATCCTATCAGTTCAGGACCACAACCTTAAGACTGCATTTAACCTTAGTTACTTCCTTAGCGACCCCATCTCCAAGTACAGCCATCCTGAGGGGTTAGGGCTTCAACATGACTTCTAAGGAGACACAGACATTCAGTTCATAGCATTTGGGTTCTTTACAGTTTTTAATTATTTTAAGAGGTGCTACTATGAACATTCTTGTACATGCTTTTGGTGATTACATGTATATATTTCTGAAGCTGTATACCTAGGAGTGTTATTGCTGAATCACAGGATTTTCCACATTTAGCTTTATAACAGTTTTCTGTGGATGTACCACTTTACTCTTCCACTGCTCAGAGTTCTGCTTACTCCACATTATTTGCCTTTTTATCTCAGTCATTGTGTTATAAGTGTAGTAGTTTTAATTTTTATTTTCTCATGACTGATGACGTTGGGTACCTTTTCATGTTACTGATCATTTGAATATCTTTTGTTGATACCTTTTTGGAATTTTTTGACCCATTTTTACTTTCATCTTTTTTATTGATTTGTGGCAATTCCTTATATATTCCAGATATGAGTCCTTTATTAGATAGGCTTTGCAAATATCTTCACCTACTCTGTGGGTTGCCTTTTCACTCTCTGATATACTTTAAGGGACAGGTGATCTTAATACTAAAATAGTTCAATTACTTTTTTTTCTTTACCTTGAGAGTTCCTGTTTCAATTTAAGGAGTCTTTGCCCACCGCCAGGTCCTGAAGAGAAAAGCTCCTGCCTTTCATATTTAAATCTACAGTCCACATAAAAATGATTTTTTTGTGTGTGACATGTGATGAAAGTCCATTTTCCCACATACTTATCCACCTGACCTGGTATCACTGATTTAGACCGTCCTTTTTCTATTATCCTGCAGCCTGACCTCAGAGATAAAGCAGGTAACTGTATTTGTGTGGGTCTGATTCGGGACACTCTTCTGTTCCATTGGTTTGTATGTGTGTCTTTAGAAAGAAACAATCATAGTTTTATAAGTCTTCCTAAGTCCTCCAGCACTGTTTTTCTTCTTAAGATTGTCTTTGCTATTCTCAGCCATTGCATCTCCATATCTATTAACTTATATGGAATCTGTATAGATTAATTATATGTAATATAATGTATAATAATGGAATCTATACAACTTAATTCATATAAATTAATCTATAGATCAATTAAGAAATTATTGATATCTTTACAATATTAAGTCTTGTAATCCATGGACATGGCATGTTCTTTAGTTTCTCTTACAAATATTTTGTAATTTTCAAAGTAAAGATCTTGAACATCATTCATTAGATTTATCTCTATGCATTTTATATATTTTTTAAAACTGTAAAAAACATGTTTGTAAATGCCAGAAACAACTGAGACATAGAAATACAATTGATTTTTATTTATTGATCTGTCTAAATTTACTTCTAGAACCTTTTAAACTTTACTTATAAATTGTAGTAGTTTGTAGATTGTTTTGGACTTTCTAGGTTTGTAATCTATAAACTGCAAGGAATAATAATTTTATTTTTCCTTTCCAGTCCTTTATGTGTGTTTTTTTCTTTCTTTCTTTTCCTTGCTTTGTTGCATGGGCTAGGCCCTCCAGGAAATTTTTGAATTGGAGAGGTAATACCAGAAATCCTTGACTGATTTCTAGTCTCAGAGGGAAACTTGCCCTACTTCAACATTAAATATGATGTTACTTGAAGATTTTTGTACATACTTTATATCAGATTAAGACAGTTACCTTCTATTCCTAGTTTGCTAAGCTTTTTTCTTTCATGAGCGGTGTTGAAAGTTAAGAAAAGCATTTCTGCATCTATTGAAATGATCATATGATTTCCTTTCCTTTTTTCACTGTACATTGGTGGATTGTATTGATTGATTTTCAGTATTTACCCACTTTTACATTCCTGGAATAAATCTCATTTAGTCATGAAATTAATCCTTTTTATGTATATCACTAAATTTGATTTGCTGGTGTTTTGATTAGGATTTGATAGGACCATTCATTTCCTATAATGTCCACATTAGGTTTTGACATCAAGATTAGTCTGACCTCAAAAAAGATTTGTAATATCTTCCCCTGTATTCTATGGAAGAGTTTCTATAAAACTGGAGTTACATTATCTTTAAACGGTTGGGAAAATTCACTGTATAGGCATGTGATCATGGGGTTATATTTTGTGTGCATTTTTGAATAACAGATACAATCTCTTTAAAAGATCTTGGACTGTTTTGAGTATCTGTTTCTTCTTATGTCATTTTTAAATGTTTTTGAGGAATTTGTCTATTTTATCTAAATTGCCAAATTTATTGGTGTTAACTCATTATTTTTGAATGTCTGTAGAATCTGTGAACCTTGCCACTTTTTCATTTCCAATGTGGGTACTTTGTAATTTCCTTTTGTTTTCATTAATAATGTTAGAGATTTATGAATTTTACTAATTTATTCAAAAAACCTATTTTAGCTTCTGTTTTGACCTTCTTTAGGATTTTTTATTATATGTTTATTTCTTGTTGTATTAACCTCTGCTCTTAGCTTTACTATTTTCCTTCTACTTTCTTCCTTTGGATTAGATATGCTGTTCTTTCTTCTCACTTCGTGAGATAGAAGTTTATGTCATTATATTTTCTTTGGCAGTATGCTATATAATGCTGTTAAGTGCTGTAAAACTACAGCTCTCCCACTATACAAGGCTTTATCTAAATCTTACAATTTTTGATAAGTTATTCTTCTTTATCATTCCGTTTAAAACATTTTCTAATTTCTCTTGAATTTCTCTTCTAGATTATTTAGAAGTATGTTGCTTAATATCCAAGAAAATGGGGATTTTTTTTTTAGTGGTTTTTTTTTCTAGCTTAATTCTTCTGTGGTCAGAGAATATACAATGAGTGATTTCAAACATTTAAAATTTGTTGAAACTTGCTTTATGACCCAGCATATGATGACATTTGAGAAAGGTTCCATACGTGCTTCAAAAAAATTTTTAATTCTGTACTTCTCAGGTGTACTATTTTATATATGTTAATTATATCAGGTTTGTAAATTTTGCTATTCAGCTCTTCTTTATCTTTGAGTTTTTGTTCACTTGTTCTACCAGCTACTGAAAGATATGTATTAAATTTTCCCTTATGATCATAGGTTTCTCTGTTTCTCCTTCAAGTCTATCAACTTTTGCTTTCTATACATTGAAGCTATATTTTGGCTATATACAGATTTAGACTTGTTATACCATCCTAGTGTGTTAACTTTAGTTATGTTTTTAGATGCAGGCTTGGTGGTAATTAATTCACTGCTTTTGTTGGTCTGAGAATGCCGTTATTTTGCATTCATATTTGAGTGATATTTCTAGGCTTTGCAGGTCACATATTTAATCTTCCGTCCCCTCCCCACATCTGTCTATCTATATCTCTCTTTCTCTCACTCACTCTCTCTTCCTTTCTCTTTTGCTCTTGCCCTCTCATGCTCTCTGATCTTATAAATATGTAGAAGAACATTCTTAGTTTTCAGGCCATATAAAAATAGGCCACTAGCCAGATTTGACCTACGGGCCCAAGTTTCTGATTCCAGATCTATATCATTGTGTTACTTCCACTTTGGATTTTATTTACTGTTTTTTTCTCTAACTTCTTGAGGTGGATTCTTACTTCATTAATTTTTAACCTTTCTTCTTGCTCTTATAAGCATTTAAGGTTATTAATTTTCCTCAGATTACTATTTTAGCTACCTCCCACAAGTTTTGAAATAGTTATTTTTGTAATTACACAGTTGCAAAATGGTTTCTAATTTTCATTTTGATTTATTTTTTGACCCATGAGTTATTGGAAATGTTTCTTGATTTCTGAATATATGAAAAGTGCATGAAATATTTCTAGTTGCTCTTTCATTATTGATTCCTAGCTTCATCAGTCTGTAGTCAAAGAATATGGCCAGTTTGTTTGAAATTTGTTGAGACTTTTGCTTACTGACCCAGAATACGTTCAGTGCATTTTTAAATGTTCTGTGTGAGCTTGAAAAGGACATAGTTTCTCTCTTGTTGGCTGCATTGTTTTATAAGTGTTCATTTGACCATTTATTGTTTTTCAGATCTGTACATTTATTTGTTACTTGTTCTTTCAATTACTGAGAGAGATGCATGCAATATCGCATTCTGACTCTGCATTTGTCTATATCCTTCTATTTTTATGGATTTTTCATCATGTGTAAATCTAAGGCTATGTTACTAGATAGAGCAACTAACATAGCCTCCTACCTATTCTTCCAGTATAACACACAGCTGGGCCCACCTTACCACATCCTGGTTGATACCAATATTATCAACTTTTCCATTAAAGCCAAACTGGACTTAGTGCAGTCAATGATGGACTGTCTGTACGCCAAGTGTATCCCTTGTATAACTGACTATGTAATGGCTGAAATTGAGAAATTGGGGCAGAAGTATCGAGTGGCTCTAAGGATCGCCAAAGATCCAAGATTTGAACGTTTACCTTGCACGCACAAAGGAACCTATGCAGATGACTGCTTAGTACAGAGAGTGACTCAGCACAAGTGTTACATTGTGGCCACGGTTGACCGAGACCTTAAGCGAAGAATCCGGAAGATCCCTGGAGTTCCCATCATGTACATATCTAACCATAGGTACAACATTGAGCGGATGCCAGATGATTATGGAGCCCCTCGGTTCTAATTCTTAAAAAACAAAGTTCCTCTGCCTTCCTTCAACCAACTTACTCTGCTACCAGTTCATTAAACATGCTGTAGCATGAGTTATTCCACTCACTCATTTGTTCTGTTACAAGCTGAGTATGGTTAAATACACTCACTTTTTGATACTGTTTTGAAAATGACATTTTGATCATTTTAAAGTTTGTTGCATCTTTTTATAAATCAAATGATTGCTCACATAAAAAAAAAGTTCCTCATGAATTGCTGAACACTATGAAGAGTGCTTATTTAACTCTAGTAATGCTTTTTTGCCTCTCAATTTATTTTATCTGATACTAATATAGTATCATAGCTTCCTTCAGGTTAAAATTTGCCTGGTGCATCATTTGCCATACTTTTACCTTTAGCATTTCTGTATTCTCATGTTTCAGATGTGTCTTTTGTAAACACCATGTAGTTCATTTATTCTTAAAAAGTCAGTTTGACAACTGTTTTAACAAATGCAATTATTTTTAATGTAACCACTATTGGCTCCTGTTCAGTGTGGGGTTTTTTTTCTTTCCTTACAAGCTCTCTTCTAAATCAACTGATTTTTTTTATTAATATACAATTACATGAGCAACATTATGGTCACTAGACTCCCCCTATTATCAAGTCTCCACCATATACCGCATTGCAGTCACTGTCCATCAGTGTAGAAGGATGTTGTAGAATCACTATTTGTCTTCTCTGTGCTATACTGCCTTCCCTGTATCCCCCACCCCACCCCACACCCGCTACATTATGTGTGCTTATTGTAATGCCCCCTTTTCCCCCTTATCCCTCCCTTCCCACCCATCCTCCCCAGTCCCTTTCCCTTTGGTAACTATTAGTCCATTCTTGGGTTCTGTGAGTCTGCTGCTGTTTTGTTCCTTCAGTTTTTTCTTTGTTGTTATACTCCACAAATGAGTGAAATCATTTGGTACTTGTCTTTCTCTGCCTGGCTTATTTCACTGAGCATAATACCGTCTAGCTCCATCCATGTTACTGCAAATGGTAGGATTTGTTTTCTTCTTATGGCTGAATAATATTCCATCGTGTATATGCACCACTTCTTCTTTATCCATTCATCTACTGATGGACACTTAGGCTGCTTCCATTTATTGGCTATTGTAAATAGTGCTGCGATAAACATAGGGGTGCATCTGTCTTTTTCAAACTGTGCTGCTGCATTCTAGGGTAAATTCCTAGGAGTGGAATTCCTGGGTCAAATGGTATTTCTATTTTGAGTTTTTTGAGGAACCGCCATACTGCTTTCCACAATGGTTGAACTAATTTACATTTGCACCAGCAGTGTAGGAGGGTTCCCCTTTCTCCACATCCTAGCCAACATTTGTTGTTGTTTGTCTTTTGGATGGCAGCCATCCTAACTGGTATGAGGTGATATCTCATTGTGGTTTTAATTTGAATTTCTCTGATGACTAGTGATGTGGAGCATCTTTTCATGTGCCTGTTGGCCATCTGAATTTCTTCTTTGGAGAAGTGTCTGTTTAGCTCCTCTGCCCATTTTTTAATTGGCTTATTTGCTTTTTGTTTGTTGAGGTGCGTGAGCTCTTTATATAATTTGGATGTAAGCCCCTTGTCAGATATGTCATTTATTAATATATTCTCCCATACTGTAGGAAGTCTTTTTGTTCTACTGATGGTATCCCTTGCTGTACAGAAGCTTTTTAGTTTGATATAATCCCATTCATTCATTTTTGCTTTTGTTTCCCTTGCCCGGGGAGACATGTTCATGAAGAAGTTGCTCATGTTTATATCCAAGAGATTTTTGCCTATATTTTTTTCTAAGAGTTTTATGGTTTCATGACTTACATTCAGGTCTTTGATCCATTTTGAGTTTACTTTGGTGTATTGGGTTAGAAAGTAATCCAGTTTCATTCTCTTGCATGTAGCTGTCCAGTTTTGCCAACCCCAGCTGTTGAAGAGGCTGTCATTTCCCCATTGTATATCCATGGCTCCTTTATCGTATATTAATTGACCATATATGCTTAAATTAATTGATTTTTAATCATTTCATTCTTTTCCTCTATAAGTTGTGAAGTTATATGCTCTCTTTTTGTTATTAAGAGGTTGGCTTAAAAATTATATCAAGCATATGAGTCACATCTCAAATTAATCAACATCTTAACCTATACCTAGACAATAGAGGGACTTAGTCTAGTCAGTTTTATTCACCCTCCTTTTCCTGATTTATAAGTTACTGTCATTTATTTTTTATCTATTCTTTTAATCTCATCAGACATTACTGTTGTATACAGTGTTCACTTAGATTTATCCATATATTTACCATTTTTGTTTCTCTTCATTTCTTCTTGCATATCAGACTTTCCTTCTGTTTGAAGTTCATCCTTTAGAATTTCCTTGGGTGAGTGTTGATTTTAATCTCTCCATTTTTATTAGTCTTAAAATGTCTTTGTCTTACCCCATTTTCAAAAAGTATTTTTGCTGGCATAGTATCCTAGGCTGCCAGTTATTTTTATTCAGCACATTAAAGATATTTCATTGGCTTCTTTGCCCATTGTTTCTTTTAAGATATTAGCTGTCAGCCCACCACACCTTGAAGATAAATCTCTTTTAAAATTTTTGCTGTAAGGTGTTTTCTCTGTCTTACATTCTGCAATTTCACTAGGGTGTATCAAGGAATAAATTAATTTTATTTTTCTTGCTTGAAATATCTTAGACTTGTTAAGTCTATGAATTTATTTCTATGTTGTTCTGAAAAAATCCTCAGGAACTCTTCAGTAGTGACTCTGACTCATTCCTTTTTCAATTTCAACTAGACAATATTAGATATTTTCATTCTATCCTTCATGCCTCATAGCCTCTCTTTCATATTTGCCTCTTCCCTCTTAGTTGAATTCTGGATAGTTTATTCTAACTGATCTTCATGTATATTAATTTTTTCTTCAACAATATCAAAACTGAGTTTTTCATTTTAATTACCATCTCTCATTTTTAAGTTATATTTTTTTCCCCAAATCTGCCTCTTATCCTTTGGTAACATTTAGTTTCATTCTTTTACATCTTTTAAATATTTTAAACATACTTGGTTTTAGTCTTTTGTTGACATTTTTTATCCTCAAGTTCATAAATATCTATGAACTGTTGGTTTTATGTCTATGACTCTTATTCATGATGGCTGGCTTCCTGTGGAGTTTGTAATTTGTGGTAATGAGCAGGACATTATCTGTGGGAATCTTGTGGAATGTGTTGAGGATATACTTAACTATGTTGAGGGATACATTGTTTGTTTGTTTGTTTATGCCAGAACACCAATGGAGATTACTATCTTATAACCAATATTTATATTAATATCTTTGCTTCAGGGTTTCAAGCTACAAATCAATTTTAGCTCAAATCAGAGCCAACTCAGTAGTTACAACATTGCTGGGAGAAGTTGCTTTTAGTTTTTTATTTCTCTGCTAAGCTCAGTCTAGAAGAGACAAATTTCCTTCTCAGCTTCCTCTGCCAGTAGGAAAGTAATTTCTGATCCTTGTACTCAGGAAATAGTTCCTGAGAGTCCTGACTTTATGTGGAGTAAGGGGATCCCCAGTCCCAATTCCCCCAAGGTCTCAAAGCCTTTCTTCCAGTTTTTGTGAAGTGATTCAACACACAAAATGTCTGACCCACAGGCAGATGCGGGATTGGTACACATATCTAATTTCCATTCCATACTTAATTTTTTGGTCACTGAAGATTTTCCACACTTTATTTCAAATTTGGATATACATTTCAATGGATTATTGACAAAGAGGACTGTTTTTTTCTGATCCCTTTTTCTCTTTAAATTTGTCCCCTCTGACTTATCTCAGGGAGAGGGGCTTCTCTCTTCTAATGATTGAGGACAAGACCTTTAACTCCTACTCTTCGCAGTTCTACGCACATGCACACGAGATTTTATTTTAAATTGCTTTTTGCTGTGTATTACAATGAAATTGAGAATAATTATGTAGATATTAACTAACAAAAGTAAAATTCAATGGGAGGATGTAGCGATATAAAAACTAGCTCAGTGTTTTTAAAGAATCTTTTTTTTTTTTTTGCCCATTGGACTTGACACCTGTAAGGCCAGCTTGGCTTGTACTCTTTCTTATATTTCTAACATGACTCCTTTTCCCTTAGACCTACTTAACTTTTTTCTTTAATGCCTCTTTCTCTTAATACTACAACCTAAATAGTGAATGTAGGCAAAAAAAAATAACATGCTATTTGTAGATGCCTATTTGATTCAAGGAGTATAATGTGCATTTCTGAGGACCTTTGGACAATGCTTCTCAAGCCTTCTGTAGTGAAGGATCTTTTTTAAAAATTTCTAATCCACTCTGAACAGATACCTCTATAAAATTCAATAAAAATATTGCAGGAAGGCCCATTGCTATAAAAGTTCCTAAGCAGTTCCTCCTGCTTTCAATCCTCTTCCTCATTGTGAACCAGCAGACCTCACTGAGCAGCGCTGGGCAGCCTGTGTGGAAAGAGCTTCCCTTAGATCTTCCCTCCATGAATGCGAAAGCAACCATGCCTACCCAGAAAGGATCTTAATATGTGAAGGTACTTTTTAAGCCAAAGGGTTTTAGTTCATTCATTTACTCATTAGAGTATGCACAAATACGTTCCCTGATTTAGCCAGGGTTCTGGACCTATTTGATAAAAATATGTATATGGTGCTTTCTATATGCCAAGCCCTGTTTTAAGTGCCTCCCAAATATTAAATAATACATTGTTCATAAAAACTCTTTTTAGATCAATACTGTTATTAGCTCTATTTTTCAGGAGACTGAGATGTAGAGAGGTTAAGTAACTTGTACAAGATCATGCTGCTAAGAAGTAGTGGAACTGAGATTTGAGCCCAGAAAATTAGTTCCAGAGTCCCTGTGTTTAACCACTTGGCTGGCTTCCTCTCTGAGCCCTTGACTATCTTAAGATACTTTGGCCTCAGTTCTGCAAGGGTAGGTTTTCAAAAGCCTGCTTTATGGGTGAATAATTCATTCTATCCCTACTGTCAACATGAAACAACTGGTCACTATAGCAAAGAGCTCTGAATTGAAAGGATAAGCAGGTCTTCTGCCTCCTTTATGGAGTGGTGATTTATTAGCATGTCTGCCTTGAAAAGAATGATGATTTATTAATGCTGCCTGTATGAGTGCAAAAAGGGATAGGCATGAGACACATCAGAGAAGTCATTTGTAACTTCAGTGCTCTGTGTCTCTGAAAAATATGAAAATCATCACCCAACCAGAAAAATTCTAACTCATATACTGAAGAGAAGAAAAATTCAAACTAATAACTACATCAGTTAGATTCCCCCAAAGTGTGTTTAAATGAATTCAACTACTTTTTAAAAATTGAATCAAGACAAATGAGTTAATTTACATAGAAATTGTCTTTGGCACCAGAACAGAATTTCTCCCATTTGTTATGTGTAAAACTATGGAACATACCCACACAGCACTCTTTTTGTTCCAAACGGTTTCAAATATACAGGAAAGTTGAAAGATGAGTACCTATGTGTCTTGCACCAAGAATCCCCAATTTTGACAGATTTGTCACATTTGCTTTATATATATATATAAATGTTTTTCTGAACCACTCGAGTGTATAGTGCAGGTGTGTAACTTACGAAAAGTCTCCTATAAAACCAGAACATCATCACTTGTAAGAAAAATGGCATTAACTTAATTGCTGTCTAATACAGAGCCCATATTCACATTGTCTCAACTAGTCCCAAAAATCTCATTTATAATTTTTTTTTATTTCAAGACCCAACCAGATTTCTACATTGCATCTGGTTATGTCTCTTTAGTCTCTTTTGAAGAACACCCCCGTCTCTTTTCTTGTTTTGTTTTTCATGATAATGATTTTTAAGAGTCTCAGCCAGTTATCCCATGTCCCATTCTTGACTGACCCAATGAGATTCATTCCCCACCGCCTCTCCCTAGGCACCATATGACCTGGCTCACCCTCCCAATTTCTGGAAGAGTGGCTGGAACAAGGAGCGGTCAGAGCATAGACTCAGTCCGATCTGCACACTCCACAGGGAAAGCGAGGGATGCGCCTACTGGCCTCCTGGAGAGTGGAGTTAGTTGGGGGAAGAGACAGAGACAGAAGAGGAGGGAATAGAGGAAGGCGGGGAGCGAGTAAGAAATATGGGAGAAAAAGAAATAATCTGATTTTGATGTGGAAACCAGAGGCAAAGAAATTAGCCAAAACGCAGTTTCTAATACTTAATGGTATATTTATCTTTCTTCATGTTATATAATGAAAAAGTCCCTACATTCATGTAATGGTACCTCTGGGGAAGAAGGAATGAAAATGAAAACTAGAGAAACACATAAAGGAAACTTCAACTTGACCACTAGTGGAGTTTTTTCCTTCACATCAAAAGAACAAGAGGAGAGTGGTGAGTGGGGTGAAAAAGGTGATGGGGTACAAACTTCCAAGTATGAAATAATTCTTGGGGATGAAAAGCACAGCACAGGGACTATAGTCAATAATATTGTAATAAGTTTGTGTGGCGATGGTAACAAAATTTATTGTGGTGAGCATTTAGTAATGTATACAATTGTTGAATCACTATGTTGTACACCTGAAACCAATATAATATTATATAGCAAATAGACTTCAATTAAAACATTTTTAAGGGAATGAGCCAAAACAAATATCACAGGGAGCTAACATTCACTTGGTTCTGGGTGGTGGTTGTATTGCTCTCAGCACTTTTCAGAATTTTCATAGCAAAAAAAAAACGAGAGAAACAAGCAGAGTGAGAGCAAGTACCAAGAGGGGAAAATGGGCGACCCTTGTTTCTCTCAGGGTGCATGGTAGGAAGACTGGGTCGCTGACTTAAGACAAACTTGAGCTTGAGCTTTAGCTATGCTACTTATTGAAGAATGTATTTTTGATACTGTACCAACTACGAGAAGTTAGAACTGGCTTGCCGCAAACTCAGCCCTGTCCAGCTAAAATAGACCAGCTTCGTTCATGATCTGATTTTGCCCTGGATGAGCAATGGCTCCTTTAAGATTCAGCGCACCGTGGGCACATTTATTCATACTCTCTGAGCCTCAGTTTCCTCATCTGTAAAATGGGAACATGTACTCACACACAGAGCTGGGAGATTTATTGTGGGTCCTGCAGGGAACAGAAGAGACGCTAACCCAGACTAGAGGAGCTTCAACCAGGACTCCATCGTTATCCCACACAACAGTAGTCTGGATGTGCGGGAGCTTGTTGAAGGGCTGGCAGCTCTGCAGTGTCATCAAGGACACAGGCACACCCAACTTCCTGGTCTCTCCTTAGTGGGTCAGTGCTGTCTCCATTTGGGTTACAGTGTGGCAGTAGATACAGTGAGGCTTGTAGAGCAACACAGCCTCACACAACTGGCCAGGGCAGTGAGGACAAGGTCCTGTCTATGTCCCTTTTCAAGGATGGACAACACATTCCTAACAGCTGCCTCCCAAAATTTTCTCTTACATCTCATGGGCCAAGTGACAGGATGTGGTCATGCCAACACCCGTGCCTGGCCAAGGGCACGGAATTACAGGAATTGTCTTGTGAACCTCCCCACATGCACTTCAGGGGGCGAGAAAGGAATCCCATCTCCCCTGAAAAACACCAGACAGAGCAGGGCTCTGTGAGCAAGGAAGGGAGGGAAAGCTATTGAAGACATGCCCATAAATGCAACTGCATGCCTTATTCCTATATAAATTCCTCCTCCCCCCCCCTTTCTCTACTATCATCCTGGCTCCTTTGAGGAGCCTCTGGCAGCTCAGATCCAATTCAGAGGATGAATGGGGCCGCACACTTGGATACTGAATGTGTCACCCTTGCAGGTGTTAATTAACAGCCACTCTGTTGAGTTTTATGCCTTATAAGCAGGAATCTTGTACTTTTCTTCCACTTTGTGGCAACCCGCTTTTAATATCTCCTAGCCTGGATCTTTATAACAAGGCTTTGTAAAAGTCACGTGAGATGGGTCGCTATTTCACAGCCTAGGGAAAAAAAAAGGTACCAAGTGACACAGCATGTTATTTCCAATTACGTCTCTGACCAGCCATCCAGCAACACTATCAGTTAAGGCCTTTAATTGCATTTCTCATTTAGCTTTAATAAAATGACCTGCAAGTAGTGAGACTATACCAATTTGTTAGCATAAACATTAGCATCTTCATGTAATAGATGCTCTTCTATTCAATTTTGCAGTGTTAATTTTAATACATGTTTTCATTTAGAATTAAGAGTACAGTTATTTTACATTAATAAAATTCACTTTCGTTAAAATTCAATTACTGACTCTACCAAAAAGCACTGCAGAGCAAATAGGTATCCAGTTTAAATGAAGTACTGACAAGGTTTATTATATTAAACCTTGTTAATGTGATAATCTTTTATGTATTAACTCTCTAGCTCTGAACTAAATGTACGTCTGAGGGCCTTAATTGCTAACATAACTTGCAGTAATATCCTTCATATTTCATTATTTATAATGGAAATCACTAACACCCTTTATTAAAATTAATTCTTAATAGTGACAGATGGCTTGATGGAATGTAAATAATGAGATGCCTCTCCAACTGTTCCAATCCTATTAGTGTTATTCTCTTTCTTTAAAATTTTTTTTCAATTAAATGTTTTCACAACTTCTTGAAAATGTTTATTATAAACATTCTCACTTGATTGAAATTCCACAAAGAGTTGAAGGCCCTTAGAGGTGCCTGTTATAGTCCATCCCCCAAATAAAAACTAGATGTCACCTGGAAGTTTGACATAACATTAGACATGTAAGATAAAACCATTCGTAAACATAGAGCAATTTTTAAAACAATTTTAATATAATCCAAGTCATGTAAGGTGATGTTTGTACCATACAACTTTTAAGATAATATACTTAGATGGGCCAAGCTATACAGCCTTTTCAAAGATACTTTCTTTTGAAAAGTAGTTCTGAGCTTAAGTGCACCTCCATCCAGAAAGAATGGAATCTGTCTCCACCATCCTAGAGATTCCCTTTGTCTCTGTCCTGCTTATTGACCCCACGTCCTTCCTGTTTGCCATCTTCACCTGCTATTGGTTTTCACTTCATTTTGATATGGTGCATCTTCCAGAAACTTCCTGAGAAAGAGTGCGTGGGGATGTCTTGACCCAGATTCACTTAGAAAACAGCCTGAGGCAAGTATTAAGTGCTGATTCTTCATTTCTGAGAGGCAGTTCTGGATTCGTTAGCAACTGGTTTTATTGAAAAATGCTAGGAATGTTCTTGTACAAATCTTGTATTTTCCTTTCTCTTGGGTAAATACCCAAGAGTAGAATTGCTGGCTCATATGGTAAATGTATGTTTAACTGTATTAGAAATTGCCAAAAATTTTTCCAAAATTACCTGACATTTTATATTCCCAGTAGCAAAGTATGAAAGTTCCAGCTGCTCCATGTCACCAACATTTGTTGTTGTCAGTCTATTTGGTATGAAGAGATGACTTACTGTGGTTTTCATTGGCATGTCCTTAATGACTAATAACATTGAGCATCTTTTAATGTTCTTTTGACCATTTTTATATCCTGCACAATGAAGTCTGTTGCCCATATTTATATGGTTGACTGGCTCTTACTGACTTGTAGGAGCTCCTAATATATGCAGTTACAAGTCAGATACGTTTTGTGAATTTTTTATCTGTCTCCGGCTTGCCTTTTTATTTTACAATGGCATCTTTTAATGGGAAGAATTTTTTTTTATTTTCATGAAGTCAAATGTATCAGTGTTTTTCTTTGCCTATTCCAATAATATTCTGTTTTTTTTTCTGAGATACTCTATAGTTTTAGCTTTTATATTTCAGTCTATGAATCTTTACAAGTTTAGCTTTTACATTTACATCTATGATCCATCTCAGATAGTTTATGGTATGAAGGAGATTTTGAATTTTTTTCTAGTATCCACTAATTCTAGCTCCATTTGCTGAAAAATACTTTCCTTTCCCCATTGAAATCTCTAAATTTTGTTCCACTGATCTGTTTGTCTTTCTTACATCAACACTGTCTTGATTACTATAGTATTATAATAAGTTATCAAATCAGGAACCATATGTCTTCAAATTTTGTTTAGCTTCAAGATTATATTGGCTATCCTAGATTTTTTTGCATGTCCATATAAATTTAGGATCAAGTTGTCAACTTCTAACAGTAGCATCCTTTTGATTAGGGTTATGTTAAGTCTATAGACCAATTTGGGGAGAATATTGTATCTTATCAATAAGAAGTTCAATCTATCGACATGATAAATCTTTCCACTTCTTTAAATCTTTACATTTTCTCAGGAATGTTTTGTAGTAGTCTAGATATTACATATCTTTCATGAAACTTATGCCTAAGTATTATATATTTTTAATATAATTTTTAAAATTGTTACGTGCTAGTATATAGAAAAATAAATAATATTTGTATATTGACTTAGTTTCCTGAGATCCTACCAAATTTGTTCTCTTATCAGGTCTAGGAATTTTTTGGTAGATTCCTAAGTATTTTTTATGTAAACAATCATGCTACCTACTAATAAACAGTTTTACTCATTCCTTTCAAATCTTTATGCCTTTTATTTCTTCTTGCCTTATTGCATTGGTTCAGACTATCATCAATTTTGAGTATTGTTTCATCTCTTAGGTTGAAAGAATTCAATATCTCACTATTAAGTATGTTGATAGCTGTAGGGTTTTCATAGATGACCTGTACAAGATTGAGGAGGTCTTGTATTCCTAACAATTTCAGTTTTGAAGGATATTTTTACTGGGTACTGAATTCTAGACTGGAGGTTATTTTCTTTCAACACTTTGATGTTCCATTATGCATAGGCTTCTGTTGTTATTCCCCTTGGTATGCAATACATCTCTTTCTTTCTCTGCTTTTAAGAGTTCCTCTTTAATTTTCAGCAGTTTAACTATGTATCTTGATATGGTTTACCTTGGTATTTATTCTTCTTGGGATTTATAGACCTTCTGAAATCTGTGCCTTTCAAGTTGGAAAATCCTTGACTATTATCTGTTCAAATGTTACTTCCGCCCCATTTTTCTATTTTCTTGAATGTAAACTTATAGTTAATTTGACATGTCTATTAGGTAACTTCAAAATATGGATCATCTATGTGTCATTTTCTGTTGCCTCATTTTCCCCTCTTGGTTTTCAGTCATTTATTCTTGTTTTATTTTGTTTGGGTTTTTTTTTTTGGCATATATAGTAGTTTTTTATTGACTTCTAGACATAACGACTGTAATTGTAGTGACTCCAAATGATGTCCTCCTCTAGAGTGGGCTTACCCTTCCCTCGGCTGGTGGCTGATTACTCTGACCAGACACTGCTGAGTTGAGGCTGGGTTTGACTCATGGTAAAGCCCAGGCTTATGTTCTCTCCTGCTCTTCCAGTATTTTCAGCTCACCCTGTTGTATTTTGTAGAACCTCCCTCCGCTGATGAATAGTAAACTATATCTCATGAGGCTTCTGGAAAAGCCTGTTTTGTGTCAAGGACCTGTGAGATGTCTGACATTTTACCCTGCTTTCAAGCTGATAAACTAGCCTGCCATGGCTTCATTGTTGCTGGCAGGGGACCTGAGACTCCTGGGTCACAGAATAAGGATGCTGTTACTTGCAGCACTTGGGAAGATCCACAAAAGAGCATTTTTTCTTCATGTGAGCCTCTAGGGTGGTTCTCTGAAATAAAGCATTATCGATGTACCACCTTCCCCTGTACTTTCTGGGATATTCCCTCCCCACATGCTAAGGTGGTTGCTTTCCTTCCACCATCACAAAAATTGATGTGTACCATCACAGCACCTGTAACGTTACTCTTTTTTTTTTCAACGACTTCCTAATCACAACCAGACTTCATATCCACAAAAATCAGTCATTAGAGGGACAAAAGCATTTTTATGAAACTGAACTGTAATTAAGTGTAAATCCCCTAGGCTCCCTTTTGTCTAAGCTGCCACAAAAAGGGCATGCCGAACAGGCCAGCCTGGGCTTGGCAGTTAGGGAAAGGAAACAAGCAGCATGGCCGGAAGTGGTCAGAGAGGAACTGAATTTTCAGAATAGGTGTGTATAACCCCCTAACCTATTTATCTAGCGCAATACCCAGCAAGCAGCTAAGAGGGGATGATCCTTCTCTGGGATAGCTACATGCAGTGAACAAGCTGCCTTACTGAGGTACTATTATTGACTGAATGTTTGTATCCCCCCAAATCCATTTGTTGAAGCCCTAACCCCCAATGTGTTGGTATTTTGGAGGTAGGCCCTTTGAGAGGTAATTGGGTTTAGATGAGGTCATAAGGGTCATGCCCTTATGATGGGATTAGTTTCCTTTTAGGAAGAAGAGACCAGCACTCACTCCCCACCATGTGAGGACACAGCAAGAAGGTGACCCTCTGCATACCAGGAATAGGGTTCTCACCAGGAACTAAATCAGCCAGGACTCTGATCTGGGACTTCCAGCCTCCAAAACTGTGACAAATAAATGTTATCTAAGCCTCTCAGTCTATGGCATTTTGTTATAGCAACAAGTTGACTAAGACAGGCAAGTATGAGGAGGAGGTGAAAAAGGGAGAGTCAGAAATCTTCTTGGGTCTATTTTTTCGAAGACCACCCCAACATTTGACTCTACCAGATGCATGATGGAAGGGAATGTGGAAAGCCCATTGAGGATCTTGACTATCAATCCACTGATGAGTGACCTTTTTAGGACACATACGCCATTGTCAGAGGGTGAAGATGGTCTGGAAAGCCAAAAACAGGGCACAAATTAGTTTCAAGGGTCACAGTGGTATGGCCCAAATTAACGGTTGCCTGAAAAGCTTCAGCAGTGGTGAGGCAGTACTCATAGCCAGAAGGGTCAGTCCTGCAGGAGCCGGCAGGAGGAGTGCATCCTCCTCTACCACAGATTAGCTCTTGGCAGGCGTCCCAAGTGTGGTGTACAGTGGCAGCTGCTGTACACCATCAGAACTTGGAGCCTTTTACTGGCTGCCCTGATGAGATGGCAGGAGTGTTGCCATGTGCGGTGCAGTGAGGGGTCCAGGCAGCAATGATGACATTTGGGAGGTGTGTGGTCAACCACGCAACTTAATTCCAGTTGGTCTCATTAGAGGACAGGCCCTCACTAGGCACATAGACATGAGTGACCCAGATAATTAGATCAACAGCTGCAATTTGTTACCGTATTTTCTGACTCCAAAAAGGTGTGTTTAATCTACTACTCTGCAGTTTTCCAAGTGACAGATCAAACTGCTCAGCCAAATAGCCCAAGGCCAGTGGGAACAAGCTTATCAAGGGAGTGCTGCCCAAAGCTTCACAGCCTTGAGTCCTGCCCATTGGGTGGAGTGCCCAGGTCGACTTTCAGATCTGCAGAGCTGGTGCTGGGGCCAAACAGGTGTACAGTAGACACCCCTGGGTTTCAGGTTAGCTGATGTATCAGTGAACCAGCCCAGGCATTTAGGGGACTGTGTGCAATGAGGACCCCATTGAGGCAGTGGCTTTGCTTCAGACAACAGAATGGGGGATAGCTTCCCCCAGAGGGGCAGCTGCCACCTTTTCATGTAAAGCCAAGAGGCTGCTGTGACCAAGCCAGCTGTGTGCTCGAATATACCATTTCCACCTGACAGGTGATCCTTGTTGGGCCCTTCTCACCTTGTTAGTCATTAAGGCTGAGCTGCCACACCCCAAACTGGGAATATCAGGTCAGAGAACCACCAGGCCTCCTAGGGTGAAGCATGCAGTTCAGCAAGAGCTCAGTAGCAAGTCAGTTGCTGCTTTTCTAAATGGATGAATATAGCAGCCACGTCAGGGAGGTGATGAGCAGGAAACCCCAAGGGGCACCTCTGGTGGAGACTGCCTCCCCTTGCCAGAGACTCCGGTTGGCAAAATCACCAGTCACAGACACTTGGAGCTCACAGGGGCTATCCAGATGCTAGGGACTCAGAGGGAGAGAATGTACCAGAGCTTGCTGAACCGCTTGCGGCATCTCCAGACGGGCTGGCTCCAGAGGAGATTGATTTGCATATTGGAGGACATAAGGGACCCAGTAGAATGCCCAAGTGGGGCACATTCCACCCTCAACCCAGATCCTGCTGAAGTGCTGGCCATCTTTTAGGCAGTGGGATGTCAAAGAGACAGAAATTTTTCATTGACTGACTGAGGGATTGAGCATTGTGAAATCCCCCTTCAGGGTCCCAAGAAAGTTGGCTTGATGAGGAATCCCCTGAGCTTTGATGGGACTTAATCAGCTACCCCAGCTGGCCCAGGTGTGATCTCACACCGTCCAAGCCATGAGACTGAGCTTCTGACTTGCCAACCAAGAGACATTATCTGCAGCATGAAAGCTTGGACACCCCGGGTAAAGGCCCTCACGCTCAATCCTGACCTACCCTCTGGAGGTAAATGAAAGGGGGTTTTCTCCACTAGCATTTCTCTACCTGCAGCCTTTCCCATCAGGAGAATCCTCTCTGGTACTTATGGGATGGTACATCCATGCGTATAACCCCTCCGTTCCCACAGTACATTCAGGTGCGGAAGCAGCACCCCGAGTGCACGGGATTTGCACCAGTGTGTACATCCAGTGAGCATCCTGGGTTGGCCCAGAGTGTGTACACACAAGGTCACATGAGCTCCCATTTCCTACTGTAAACCTGCTGAAACCCTGTCCACTAGATTCAGATGGCCCTTCCCCCCATGACTGGGTAGGTGGTGACTTGGGCACTTCTATCCAATGGAACCATAAAGGTTTGAGATCCTCTCCTCCCTGAAGTCCCCCAGCACACTAAGATAAATACATAGGATCTTGGCCCCCTTTTGCAGCAGAAGACCTGGGCCCCATCCCTAATGATGTTTCCTAAAAGCAGCTGATGTCAGGTAGAGAGGAAGGGAAGGACCCCAAGAAGTGAAGCAGAGAGCAGCTCCCGGCCAATAAGCCAGACACAGTTACTTTCACATCTCAACGAAATGAACTTTGAATTTTTTGACCTCCCCCAATCCCTTTATCAGCTTCAGGGGACTCCCTGGACCTCCTCCTTACGAAGGAAAAGAGTGAGTAGCAGCCATCATTAACTCCTGCCTCTCACTGCTCAGCCTTTTTACATTGTGAATAGTTAAGATGGGGACCCTTACTCACCATTCCTTTGGCCACCACCTGGGTAAAAGCATTCCCTAGAGGATCCTGGGGAATCATCCCCCACTCCCTGCCTCATGTCCTGTCTCTTTCAGGAAACCCATCTCTATCTGCTTCCCATCCTCATCTACAAAAAGTCTCAAGAACTGTGAAGGGTCTGAGATTTTACTCCACTTGCAAGCTGGCTAGTCAGCTTCCCACAGGTTCATGGGTGCTGAAGGGAGACATGAGACTCTTGAGTCAAAGACAAAGGACTTCAGTACTCACAGCATAGCCAGCAGCATGAGCTTCATGTTTATGTCAGTCCTCCTGGCCTCCCAAACTCCACAGGGTTATGTACAGGCAGGCCCAAGTGGACCCTGTACACTCAAGAGGTTTGTGTCACAGCTCTAAAACCCCATGCTTTTGTAACTCCAGTCTTTTAGAATGGGTTGCAAGCAAACCTGTGCAAACTTTGTCTTGGATTGAGAGATTATCAATTATTTTAGCAGATAGTGGACAAATCTATCCTCTGCCCCAAAGGGAGACACCATCTCCATCTTCCAAGGCTGTTTGCTGTACAAACATCCTTGAAAAGACTTTTCATCCTTCAAAAGTTATCAGTGCTCCCTGTAAGATGCCCAGAAATTCGAGAGACCCATGGAGAATTGTCTCTCAACATTTTACTTTTGAAGGGGCTTTACACTGAAGGTTTTAGCCTGTTGTCTGTCCATCCCAGGGTTAGCAAAAGTCCTGATGAGAGAACCAGCGTGCTGGATGGCTCCGGGTCTCCACCCACAACTCTTCTGCTGCCTGCATCCCTCGCAGTGATTCTCCACTGGTGCTGTATCCAAATTTGACTTCCCAAAGTCTTCGTACAGAGCTTGTACTCTATGAGCCCCTCCCTATGGTGGTTCTGAACTCTGTGAATTTTAAAGGCTCCTGCTCAGGTTTCCAGCCTCTCATTCAGCAAAGACCTCAGGAAAAAAGCCAGACACATGCTTAAGGCCTTCCAAGTCCTGCCAAAAGCTTTGGTGGTTTTTCTCTCCTTCTGGTGGCCCTGCACCAGGCTTTGAACCAGCATGTGCACTGTGTCCTCAGCCATCTGCCCCCACCCAGATTCAGCATATGCCTCTAGGTAAAAGCAGGTGACACTGGCTCACCTCCCTGAGGTCCTCCTCTCTCTAGTTTCTCAGCCTGTTATTCTCAGTGCCTCTACAGATTTTAGCTGCTCTTATAACCAATCACCTTTTGTATTTTTATCTCATTTTCTCATTGGAGTAGGCAGACAGGCAGGTTCCATCAGTCATGGAAGCTGGAGATGGCAAATTGATTATTTCTAAAATATAAATCCAACTTTGCTATAATGCATTAGTATTTTATGTACTGCTGGCTTCTGTTTGCTAAGCATTTTGTTTAGAAGTATTGCCATGTTAGTTCATGAGAGACACTGCTCCATCGACTTTCTTTCTTGCAATGTCCTGGTCATGTTCAGGTTCAAAGTTGTGTAGTTCTCATAAAACAAACTGGGAGATGTTCCCAGATCTTCTGCTCTCTGTTCTCTCCTTATATGTGTAAAGGAATTCACAGGAAAATCCATGTGGGTCTGGAGTTCCCTTTGGGGGGAAGGTTCCTAATTATGAATGCAGTTTCTAGTACTCCTTGAGTTCATTTTGGTAAATTGTGTCTTTCAAGGAATTTCTCCATTTACCATTTTCAAATGTATTGGCATAAAATTACTTTTAATATGCATGTTATTTTTAAATGTATTATATTTATTGTCTATATAAGAAATATGATGTTTCATTTTATCTATATTTTTCATTGATGTATAATTGACATACAGTATATATTAGTTTCAGGTGTACAACATAGTGTGATTGACAATTATGTACATTACTAAAATGCTCATCCTGATGTGTGTAGTTACCTTCTGCCATCAAAGTTATTGCAATATTATTAACTCTATTTCCTATGCTGTATTTTTCATCCCAGTAAGTTACTTATTTTATAATTAGAAGTTTGTACCTCTCTATCGTCTTCACCTACTTCCCCTATTTCATCTTAATGGATGGATGTTTCATTTTTCATAAATGATATTAGAAATTTATATCTTCTTTCTCTTTTTTTTATAAGTCCTGTTAAGAGTTTTAACAATTGTATTGCTCTTCTCATAGAACCAACTTTCAGTTCTTATGATTTCCTTTCATGTATGTTTGTTTTCTATATCATTGTTTTCTTTCCTTTAGTACCTGAACCTACATTATTGAGATTTGATTTGCTGTTGCTAACTTTGTGGACATTTATAACACTTATTTTCAGCCTTTTTCTTACCTGATATATGACTTTAAAACTATAAGCTCCTTCCTAACACTGCTTGAGTTACAGCACACAGTTTTATTATTCAGATCAAAAATTCCTATTTCCTGTGATTCTCTCTTTAACCCATGAGTTATTTAAGGATGCTATATAATTCTTAACATGTGAGGATTTTCTGTTTTCTCAGCTGTCTGATTTCTAGCTTATCTTTAGTGTGGTCAGAGCACATATTCTGAATGAATTTAAAAGTCTTTGAAATTTGTTGACACTTTATGGCCTATCATTTGGTCAGTTTGGAACATTTCCATGTGACTTGAAAGGAATATTCATTCTGCAGTTGATAGGTACAGTGTTGTATATATGTCAGTTAGGTCAAATTCTTGAATTATGCTTCTCTAATCTTCACTGAATTTTTTGTACTGAATTTTTTGTCTGTTGATTCTATCACTTATCAAGAGAGTTCTGTTAAAAATCTCCAATTTTCATTTTGGGTCTGTAGAAGTTCTCCTCTGGGTCTACCAGTTTTTGTTCTATATGTGTTTAGGCTTAGCCTTAGGTGTTTACACATTTAGTAGTATATTTTCCAATTGGGTTGACTGTTTTAATCATTATGAAATATCCCTCTTTAGCCTGTGTCTTCATAATGTCTTCTTCATCTGATACCAGTAAAACTTCACCAGCTTTACTTTTGCTTAGTTTTTGCATAGTATATCTTTCTCTACCTAGTTACTGTCAAATTTCTGTCATTATATCTATGATGTCTTTTGTCAGCAGCATATACTTGCTCTTTTAAGCAAGGTTGACAATCTCTGTCTTTTAATTAGAATATTTAATCCATTTACATCTAATACAAATACTGATCTGTTTTAAATATAATCTTGCTGTTTGGTTTTTATTATTGTTATTGTATTTCTTTTTTCCTCTCCTTTGTATTCTTTTGACTTATTAAAGAATGTTTATCATTCTGTTTTCCCCTTCACTAGCTTGTTGATTACACGTTATTTTATTCTTTTAATGGTTACCTTACAGCTTCTGAATGAATCTTTGAGACAGTAGAATTCATCTTCATTTGGCACTTAACCACTTCCTGGTCAATATAAGGATCTTAGAATTTATGTCACTCCCATATTTTGTGTTAATGCTGGTGTTACTGACTGAGATGCTGTCTTTCTCAGGATCATGTCTCAGAGGCAAGGAAGAATGAACCTAGCAGACAAGAGTATGGAGCAACTAGCTGAGGAAGTCCCCCCACAGACCAAATAGAGAACTGAACTGATGACATCACAACCTGCTCTTGATTGGCTGAAAGTATAATGCTTCATTTGCATAGGGCATAACCAATCAGAGCTGAGGTCTATCTAAGTAGGTGTACTTTTTAATGCTGAGTTGGATTGGAGCTTTTTGAAACTTAAAAGGGTCTTGAAACTTAAAAGGGCCATGAAGCTTCTTGAAACTTACAAGGGCCTTGAAACTTACAGAGGCCCTGAATTCTATCTGTCTGCATCCCTCTATCACCTGCCTCACTATCATGCACCTCACTGTCTACATATAATTTAATCCCCCAAAAGATATTCTTAGTATTGCCTTAAATAGTCAGTATTCATTGACATTTCCCAACATATTCACCCTTTCAGGTCTCTTTATTCCTTCTGTATACCCTACTTCCTTCAAGGATCATCTTCCTTCTGCCTGGAGATAACCCTTTAGTATTCTTTACTGCAGGTCTGATGGTGATAAATTTTTCTTTTCTGTTTATCTGAGGTATAGAATTCTAGATTGGTAATAACTACCAGGTGGGGGTAGAATTATAGGTTCTCCACTCTACTCTCTTGACACCTTTTGAGGGATGGGCTCCTTGGTACTGCTGGGAGGGAGTGGGTGGCCTCATTACCATCAGTTGGGTGTGAAAGTACAGACTCCCCGTATGTTTTCATTTGATAGTGGAGAGAGTGTGCGTTAGACCCAGCAGGGCTAAAGTGCTGTCTCTGCACTCAGTCTTCTCTAACAGCATTTGGCAGTGGTGAAGCAGGTGGCGAGTGACTCATTACAGCCTGGAAGGGTGGAAGTCTTGGCTCCCCACTCAGCCTTTGCTGGCAGGGGTGATGGTGGGCTACAATTTTTTTCTGGCGTATTTGCTGGAATAGAGTTATGGCCTGTTATTCCCACTCACCCAATACCAAATGCTATGGTGTCTCTTTTTACATATATGTATAACAAGAACAATATTATACACAGAAGTAATAGTAGTATAACTCCATTCGTGTTCCTGGACCCGATTGCAGTGTGTGTAGGTATGTAGGAGGGGTCTTCTCACACATTACTAACACCAAGCAATTCTCAAACACCAACACCAGCAGCGGGTGTCCAAGAACTTAACTTAGTTCCAATGCTACCTGCCCAGAGACAGCAGTAGATTCTCAGATTAAGAGCTCTTTCCTACAAGACTGCCCTCCACCCCATATTCAGATGCCCATCTCAAGCCCCAGGCACTTACCTGTGTTTCTGACCTGCTGGCTACAGATTGGAGGTTCTCATGACCTCCCCCTTAGGTTCAATCAGTTTGCTAAAGCGGCTCACAGAACTCAGGAAAACACATTTACCAGTTTAATAAAGGATACCGTAGCGGATACAAGAGCCAGATGAAGAGAGACCTAGGGCAAGGGTCCCCAGTAAAGGAGCTTCTGTCCTTGTGGAGCTTGGGGCCTGGCTTGGTGGCATGTGGAGGTGTTCTGGTTCCCCAAGCTCAGAAGCTCCCCAACTAAAAAGCAGGATCCAACCGAGCAGCGCAGAGCAGGGCAGAGAGAGAGCATGAGCTCTTCCCAGGGGCTTTTGTGGGCACTTCACCACATAGTCATGATCCAACTTCCAGCCCCTGCCCTTGGGTGAGGTTCCAAAAGTCTCTCATTAACATGTCAAAATACCCATTTCACCTTTAAGACTCTGCAGTGTTTTCAGGAGCTGTGGATGAAGACCAAATATACCTGGGAAATATATATTTGGAAATGACCAATTGTGTATTTCTTATGACTCATTATACCATACTCTGTAAACAGGTACTTTCCTCTGAAGCTGCCCCTTTCCTGGTGTACTGTCTAGAGAAAGCATGATTTTTTTGTCTGCCTGCACTGGTGTTCCCAGGTTGCCCGCTCCCCCAGTATCTGGTCTGGTATCTGTGAGACCAAAAGAAACTTGTGGATCTTACCACCATGTTTTTCCTCAGATCCCAAGCTTCCTGGCCAGTCTGCCCTCTCCCCACTTCTGCCTTCCTATGGTGTTTTATATATCATGACTGGGAATTTTAGTTGTACTTAGTAGAAACAGTAGGGAAAAGTATGTCCACTCTATCTTTGTGGATGCAGAAGTATCAAGATGTCTTAATAAATTTAACATGAGTATATCTAAGTAGTTATAGTGGTTTTGATGTGTTAAATATAAACCATACTTTCGAGGTATGTATGCTTCAAAAAAGCAGGACAATTCGAGGAAAAAAATAACTTTCAGGAGGGGAAACTGCTCAAGAAACTTACACAAAGAGAAATTTTACATTTTGTATAGAATTATGTCACCAGATTCAAGGAGAGAAGTTTTGGCTTTGAGTTTCTTAATCCTTGATAATTAATGGGATGATTTGTCTATTTCTTATCTTAAAGAGGAAGAAAATATGTATTTTATTTGAGAAAAAGTAGTCATAATGCTCTGCCTTCTCACTGAAGTTCTCTAGAACCCTCTGGAAAAGTGTCCTCTAATATTTATGCCTACTTAGCAAACACTCACAGTGGTCCCTGCCTCTTCTGACATTTCGTTCTAAAGTGAGCTTCCGTTCCAGGTCGCCTGAACTGGTGGTCCACTGTATGCACAAGCTGTAAACGGCTTCTTCCTTTGGCCACAACAGGGGATGGGAACTGCCTTTTACACGCCGCCTCACTGGGTAAGCTCCCCACCGTAGAGAGAGGGTGACTGTGCTGCTGCTCTGCTCTGTGCATTGGTAAAGGACAAACACATGCCAGGTAGAGCCATGTGCATCACTGTCATGTGAAAGAGCCCCAAGGGGTGGGGCCAACAATCCCACCCTCGTAGGGATGCAGAATGCATGTGAGAAAAGACCTGATATAGTAGGAGGAGCCTGGGCATGAGCTGCAGCGGTGGGGTTTAGAAATTGTGACCTAGAGCAATCAAAGAGGAGATCCTGGAGGAAGCAGGATTTTACTGAGACTTGAAGGACTTGAAAGAGTATAAAAGAGGACACTGCAGGCAGGAATAAAGCATAAAGGCAGGAATTAACAGGGTGTTTTGAGGCAGTGCCGAGCTCCGTTGGGCTCATTCAGGAAGTCTGTGGAGTAGTGTATAAGGTCGGGTAAGTGTGGGGCCACCACACTGACCAAGTCCATGCACTTGGATCAATAAAAAGACAGGCATAGGTACCGCTTGGGTAAGTCATGGGGGAATTAGCAGAGCATATACAGAAGAGAGGTCAGCAGCCTTCAGGGAGATGTCAGCTTCCTGGGCACAAAAAGCCACACTCACAGGTGCACAGACACGGGTGGCTCTATTTGGGTAACTGGAGGGCACAGTAGACCTTCTGGAAGCTCTCTTATCCCTTCTAGGCTCAGCCTTGTCCACATAAGGCTGACTCCGTTTTGGCAGGCACGACTGGTCTGTGCCAGGGGCCCGGGCATCAGGGTCCTGGAGCTAAGGGTCTGTCTCCAGGGACAGTACCTCAGACAATATTCTTTTTTGGCAAGTCTGAACTTCCCAGGTGAGCATGGTCTGGGCCCCAGACCTCTCTTCAGAGCTGTCATGGGGCCTGTTCAGCAAGAGGTGGGCTGAGATGAGACTGGAAAGGCTTACATATGCATGGGGCCAGGAAGGGCCCTGGGAGGCCACAGGTTAATAGAGCTCGGGAAGCAAGGGGAAGGAGTGATGGGGAAGACAAAGGCACCACCTACCTGCCTCCTTTCCATTTCAAACCTAACTCGTTTCTGTTTGTCGCCATTATAAAAGCATTCCACATTCATCACGTAAGAAAACAAAAATCTACACCACCACCCACCAGTGGCCTCTCTTAGCATTTTGGTATATTGTCTTCCAGTTCTTTGCTTATTCTTCTAGTGAAATCATGATTTCACTGGGTTCATGGTTTGGAATCTAGCATCTTTCCCTTAAAATTCTGTGAATTTTCCATGCTGCTATTCTTCAAAAATATGCTTTTAGTAGCTGTGTCATATTTCCTCATAATGTATTAACTACTCCCCTGTTATGGAGTATATTTTACCTCACCCTGTATGAAACCTGGAGAAAGAATATAAAAAAAAGAAATATTTCATCCTTGTCAAAAAGCAGCCTGGGTGCAAAGTCTTGGGTGTGGAATGCCTTTAAACTTCAGAAGCTGCGATGTGCAAAGACCCTGTCCCCATCAGCACATGGTGGGCAAGACCACAGGTCAGAAGACTGCATGCCCCTGTGGTCTTGTCTGAGGGCGGGCATTGTCCGCATGAGCATAGTGGGCCTCTCAGGTCTGCCTGAGAAGAGAAAGTTTCCCGTAGGCGAGCCTTGTCCAGCTGCTAGAGAAGCTGGGCCATGACTAAACGGAGGGGTTCCTTTCTCCCAGTACTTTCCCTTTTGTACTCAAGTAGCTAAACCCACAGGAGCAGGACTATAAGAAGTGGCCATGCAACACTCACCAGCATTGCTTAATGAACCTGCTGACCAGGCCTAGTATTGACCTAGGGCTGTGGGGCACACACAGAAATGACAGTCATCCTGGAGCCAGGCTTGCAAGTAGACCTTTATGGAGCAAGGAGACCCTCTCTGCGAGACAGACCCAAACAAGTCGCTGTGGGAGCTTAGCCTGGACATGGGACTTGCCCTGCCTGGCTGCAGGCAGTCTAAGATTTGAGTAAGACCAGCTCAGCCTGCTTGTAAAAGAAGCATTGAAGGCCACTTCCCTCCTTCTGTACTGTAGAAAGACAAGCCTTGCTTGATAAAAAGCCCCACAGCAGCTCCTGCTTATTGCATATCTTTGCCCTAAAAGATGCATTGCCAGTTTGAGCCTTTCAAAATATTGGTAAGTGCAGGTCACTCCTCTTCAAAGCTCTCCAGAGGCTCCCAGCTCACCTAAAAGCCCACCCTCTCATTCTCCACCTCATCCCCTAGATGGAGCTTCAGCCACCTTTCCCCCTTGCTGTTTCTCAAGTACGCCACATGGGCCCCGCTCCAGGCTCTCGCTGGCCTTTCCCTCTGCCTGGGATGGCAACTCAGCTCCCTGCTTCACCCACTCGAGTGTTTGCACAGTCTGAGGAGAGGGTGGGAGAAGGAAGACCCTCTCCCTTGGAAACAGGCACTCTCTTCTAGGTCCAGATATGTGCAGTGGGGTCCACTGTCCACTGAAACTCTGCTTCTCAGGAGGTCGTGAGCCTTAGGGCCACCAGTAATAGATGTGGCCTACCCTAGGTGAAGCCAAGGTCTAATTGCCATCCTGACTTGGGGCCCAATGTGAGGACGTGTCACCACCTATCACTATAGGCCATCTGTCACTCAAACACAAGACCTGGACAGGGGACATTAGGTCCCTCAGGGCAAACCTGAGAGATTGGGAGTGCCTTGCCAAGTGTCCGGGGAGAGGCAGTGCTCGAATTCACCCACTGCTGTGTCACTAAGGAGATGCACGCCTTCATGGTCCTACTGTGTCAGTGGAAGACATCGGGAGGAAGGACAGAGGGGAATCACTGAATGGCTGACGGACAGGTGTCTTTGCACATGTGGGCACTGGAGGTAGGCCCTGCAAGTCGTGGTGGCCTGAGTCCTGGCTTGCCCCCTCTTCACTCCCTGTCTCTGTCCTCTGCTCATGCACCTCCCGCCTGCAGGCATGTGGGGGTTTCACGACCGGGACCTGGTTTTGCGGAAAGCCCTGTACAGCATGATGCGGACGGGGGCTGAGAGGGAGGCCCTGAAGCGGAGGTGGAGGTGGCAGCAAACGCAGCAGAACAAAGAGGTTGGTACTCGCCAGGGTGTCCAGAGCCCAGGACGCGTGTCCCGCACTGCGTGGCCACGCCAGAGGCCAGGGCTGGGCGTCAGGCCTAGTCTGTCTGCTGAGGTCAGGCAGAAGTGGCTTCTGGGACTGACAAGGCCTCCCCCCTTTAAGCCCACTGAAGAGGGGCCTGATACGATGGCTCAGCCCCTGGCACAGTGACCACACATCCACTCACGCTGCCTGTCCTAGAACAATTATGAAAACAACCCACTTCACTTACGGAGATGACCCGACTTAGATGATGAGTTATATGGTTACCTATGTCAGGTCATTGCTGGGGGCAGCTTGAATGCTGGGTACAGCCCCAAGTGGCCCTGGCACTACATGTGGCCCCAGCTCAATCCAGAGACATCCATCAGACTATGGTGGACACTATCTCATTGCTGTCCTAGAAGAATCTGCCTGATTGAAGTTGACCCGTTATCCCTTTAAACTTCTGAATGGTGGGCCCCAAGCCGGCTGTGTGTGCATGTTCGCATTTGGTTGTTCCTGCTCCCTGGGAACGACTCTTGTTGTGGGGTGGACTCCCAACAGCATTGAAATCAGAGATTGGGTGTTCTGAAAAAATATTGCCGATAGCAAATGGGGACAGTCAGTGGCCACAACACATGTTCCCAGTGTGGCTCCTGGTCAGGCCCGCCCCAAGCTGGGGGGTCCGGCATGGCTACCCAGGCCAACCTGAATGGGGAGGGAGGGCGGTCCCCCCGCCACCCCCTAAGCCGGCCTCCTGTTGTGCCAGTCAGGGCTGGTGTACACTGAAGAGGAGTGGGAGCGGGAATGGACAGAGCTGCTGAAACTGGCGTCCAGCGAGCCACGCACACACTTCAGCAGGAACGGTGGTACAGGCGGGGGGTAAGTGCTGCCCCCTCCCCCGGAGTCACCTTGAGCCCCCAGCCCTGAAGTATGGTAAGTGGTTCGAGGGGGCATGCAGTGCCCTTGAGCCGGTGTAGACACAGACTCCTGCCTCAGATGTCAGATTCTACAGGAGAACTCAGGGCAGGGGTGTGGGGAATGGCTGGGTCCCTGCCAGATTTTGGGGAGAAAGTGTACACAGCCCCCACATATCAAAGGCAGGGAGCTGCTGAGTACCGGCCCCGTGCTGTGGGCTCACTGCGCCACCAGCCTTCAGAGGCACGGGGCTTGATTGGTATGGCCTGTCCATGCCACTGCATTCACACTGCCTTGCCTCAGGCCGCTGGGTTTGGGTTTTTTTTTAACAAAATATCCATTCAATTTCTGGCTTCAAGAAGTCACACTGAAAGCAGAAGATCATTAAACAAGCTCAGCGTCTCCCCGATGGGCTTGTTGGAAGACACGGTTGTTGCTGTTTGCCATTGTGCACACGTAGTAAGTGGCTTGTTCTTGGGAACACAGCCTGAATGTTACAGAGGGAATGAGGCATGTGGCCAAACAGGGGCCAAAGAACCCTTAGCCCTAGCATTTAAAAAGACAAGTGTGTGCTTTGCTTCATACTTTTTTTTTAAGTTTATTTTGATATCATTAATCTACAATTAAATGTGCTTCATACTTTTTGAAGCTGAGGTCCAAGTCGCCATTCTCTGAAAAAGTCTCAGCTGAACAAGAGGGCCTGAGCTGACACCGAGGTGACCCAAGAAAAGACCTCAGACACTGTAGACAGCCCCTGGTGGCAGTGTCCCAGCCCCACATCATCTTGGCGTCTGCATCCTCTGCCGCTGGCAGCAGGGCCTGGGGCTTCCCAGGGACTGGACTGAGGCCCTTCAAAACAAGACCTTTGATACAGAAATCCGTAAACACAGTTCCTACAGGGCTGTCTTGTCACCTTGTTTTAATAATGTGGCATGACAGCACCAAAAACCAAATGTTTCGGACATTTGGGGACAAACCATCTAAAGACTCCAGCATTCCTTAGCATCCTTTCCTCCTTGCCCCTCCAGCAGCTACCACAGGGCAGACAGCCCATAGGTGCAGGTGGATTGGATCCAGGCCAGAGTCTTTTCTGGGGTGGTGGGGGTTGGGGTGAGACAACAGTAATGATAATAAGTGGCCATCACCACATGTGTTCCCTGAGTTTCCCCATTCAGCAGGCACCTGGCCCACAGTCCCCCGGCCGACCCAGCCCATCTACCTCCTGAGGCCCTACCTCAGGCCCTGCTCCTGCTCCCTGGGAGCTGAGAGGGCCCAGAGCTGAGTGGGAATGGAGGGAGCGGCGTCTGCTGTTCAGCCCCTCACAGGAGCGCCCCCTGGTGCCAATCATGGGGCTACAGTCTTGCCCACCAGTCAGGGCAGGAGCTTGCAGAGGGTCCCCAGGCGATAGTCAGTGGCTCTATTGTTCTCATTGTTCCCTTCTCTTCCTCCCACGCCTTCAGCTATGAGGTGTGGGGAGGGAGTACGCAAGGCATAGGACCTCTGGCCACTTGCCCTGATTCGCAGGAAAGGCATTCTGGGGTTGCTAAGACATCCCAACCCAGTGTTAGCTGTCATGTGCCTCCAAACGTCCCTTCTCCTCTTAAGTTCCCTTCGCCATCAATTTGGCTTATTGTAAAGATGAAAATGTGTCTAGTCGGGAGCAATGAATGATAGACGAAGGATGTGACTTTTCCCCCAAGACATCCCCTGGTCTTTTTGAGTCCATGCCACTGCAATCGGGACCAGCAGGTTTGGGGAGCAGGGAAGCATCATGCTGGCCACTGGCGTCCTCTTCCATCAGGCAGTGCCGAGGTGCTGGGGTGGGGAGGACACCACCGGGGCTAGCCAGGAATTCTGATGCTCGCTGGGCCCTGAGCACCCCCTTCATGGTCCATCTGCACAGAACATGGCAAGTGAACTGTCTTCATGACAGTGTCCTGTCCTCGTGGCTTGTTTCTCCTGGATTTTAAATGGTCCCAGGGCCTCAAATTCTCCCCTTGTGGCCCTTGCATGCCAAGACACAGGATTTTCTGGCCAAATGTCTGCACCCCCGGGGCTGTGCTTGGGCTCTGGGTGATCACCTGGATCCCACAGCAGCAGGTAAACTCCAGAAGGAGGCAAGGAACTGCGAGAACCAAGGCTATTTTAGTTCTGACATGTTATTTGTATAATATATGTATGAGCTCTGCATGACACACCAGCTTTTGGTCACATTCATCTGATCTTTCCACTTTTCCTCCCCTTGGATATCTCTCAGGAGGTCAGGCTTACAGGGAGTAGTAAGGTGTTTCCTTCTCCAGGAGAAGGTCCCCTGCTGTCGGGGTCCCACTTCCCTTGGGGTTCAGAAGTCCAAAAGAGAGACTTTTTGAGCAAGTCATCAGCATGTCTGCATTTTACCTCTGTCTTCCTGGGTTAGGGGAAGAGGTTTCCCTCCTCATTTTGAACTGAGGGATGTGGGGCTTGAGGGCTGCAGAGACTGGTACCAGTGCCTGGCCCAAAGCTCCAAAGGCAGGGGCTGGCCAGCCTCCAGGTCCTCAGGGCCAGAAGGGGCCAGGGGAGGTGTGGAGGGCTGTGTGTGCTTCCCAAACATCAGGTATGAACCCTAGGAGGAGGCCCAAGCTGAGCTGTCTCCAGGAGGACTCTCCCTACAATGAGGGTGATCCCCAGAGGTGAGGCCTGAAGGACAGTCACAAGCCACCGGCTCACAGCACCTCCACCTCTGTCCAGGGAACTAAGGGTAGAGATCATCAGCTGGCACGGGGGTCTGAAGGCCCATAAAAGCACTTCCTTAGAAACAGGGTCAGCATTTTGACCACCCCCAGGCCCAGCAGGCACCCGAAAGAACTCAAGAAGGACTTTGCCATCCTCTAGCCTCTCCTTTCTGGCCTGTGCTTGCCCCACGGGGGACCACAGATGGCAGCCAGAAAATGGGGAGTTGGTGACAATAGAAAGAAAAGAACTGTCCCAGGACTGCAGTAGTCTCAAGCTTGAGGCTGAAAAGAACAGGAAAAGTGACGAGAGAAGACCCACAATGTTTCCAGATTTTATCCTGGGGATAGGAGAGAGCTAGTCAAGAAGAGAGTTTGCAGGTACAATGGCGAGAGAAGCTAAAATGGCTTTCTTCATATGCCTCCCACACCTGGCTCATTTGGAAACCTGTCTCCCATGGGTGAGGGCCAAGCGCAGCGGCTGCAACAGCACGGGCCTTTGCCTCCATCCAGCGCCTGCCTGGCTTCTGGCCCCCAGTACGAGGACAGAGGGGGACAGACCGTGTTCTGCTCCCTGGCATGGACACTGACCTGGAATCATGTTTTAAACCTGTTACTTCCCCAGAAGATGACCAGGTTAAGTATGTGAAAAGGCTGGAAGGTCCTGAAGGCCTGACTTGGCTATAAGGTTGGCTCACTTCCTCTTCCTCTTCCTCTTCCCCCTATACAACCCACAGTAGCTGGACCCCAAGCTTACTGGAAGAGCCCTGGCAGGAAGCCCCAGTGGCCAGGATGCTTCTCCAAGGGAGGAAGATGGAAACCAGGCTGGCATCTAGACAGGGCAGTCCCCCAGCCGATAGCCACCATGGAGAGCCTGCTTAGAGCTGATGCCCCAGGGTACGTGATCACACAGCAGGGCACCCTCAAAGACTCCAGGAAGGCAAGGCTGGGGTGGGCTTCCTTGAGCTTCTGATGTGTGAGAAAGACAGGCAGAGGGCACCCACAGGTGCAGAATCAGTGAGCACAGGGAAGAGCCGAGATGCAGGCCAAGACAGATGCTTCTAAGCAGGTGCATTCAGAACCACAGGGCGAGGCTGCTCCTCCTTGCAGATCAAAATGTACTGTTTCTCCATGGCTAAAACAAGAGAATTCAGACATTCTGAGCTACTGCTGCTCCAAAGACCCTCTGAAACACCACATGTGAAATGCAGCCCCCAAAAGAGCTGCTTGCTGGGCTTTTATAACCCTCTCCACCAAGAGTGAACTCGGCTCACCCATCAGCGTCATTACATCCTGAGTGCTCGAGCCCACAGAGGGTGCTGTGGGGGGAAGGGTGCTCCCCAGAGGAAGACATGGAGGAAGGAAGGAAATAACTACACCCTATCTTACAGTTCTGTGCAGAAACCTGTGCTGAAGTGAGATGCTGTATGACTAGCTTGCACATGCAGCTTCTACCTCCCGCACCATAAACATGCTGGGAGAAGATGGTGTGTGTTACGCATTCTAAAACTGATGAAATCTTTGACAGCAGTTAGTTAATGAAGGTGCGGAGGGCGCTCCATCTGGTCAGGGCAGCTGAGAAAGGAGAGCCATGAAGAAGGCTCTGGTGGACCCTGCCAGAGTCACAGACTGAAATGCCCAGGGTTATAGTCCAGGGCTGGGCAGGTGACACTGGGCATGTCTCACAAGCTGCCTGAGCCTCAGTTTTGTTCATCTATGTGAACAAAACTTGGCAGTCACCTCCCTGCCAGACCATGTCAGTTTTTGATGGTTGTGTAGCAAACCACCCCAAAACTGCGTGGCTGAAAGCAGCCGCCAGCAGATTTGCTCATATTCCAGGGGTCAGCAGTCTGGTCTGGAGTCACCTGGTGCCATTCATGGGGCTGCAGTCATCTGGCAGTTGGTCTGGGTGGGGATGGATAGTCCAAGATAGCCTCATTTACAGCTCTGAGCTGGGAACTAGCTCTCACTGGGCCTCTGTCCATGTGGGCTTTTATCCTTGAGGACACCCAAGGATATCCTTGAGGCTCCTTACATATAGTCTCAGAGCAGGAAGAGGGGGGAGTTCCCAAGGTGCAGGTGCTTCTCAAGCCTCTGCCTGCACCACATTTGGCAAAAGCAAGTCATATGGTGAAGCCAGCCTCGAGCAGAGAGATAAACTCCATCCTTGATGCCACAAGGAGCAAAGTCACGTTGCAAAGGGACAAGTACATAGGAGTGGGAAGGATCTGTGGACATTAAAGCAGTCTTTGTTCTGATGCTGTTGGTGTGGGGTGGTGAAATCAGATTTGAAAGCGTTTGGAGTTTCTGACAACTGTAAAAATAATGTTTATTAAGACATTGTCACACTCATTCTGTGAGTTGGCATGCCTGCTGCCCATATGGTATGTTATAAAGTCCCATCCCAAATATCCAAAATGTATTCCTTCTTGATGACTTCCCCCTGACTCATCTCAGTGTCTGATATTCCACTCTTAGAAATTCACTCCTCTGAGTCTTGAAGGCCCTGCAGCAATTAGGGGCTTTGAGAAGTCTCTCCGATTGTGGAGCAAACTCCTCTCCATCAGCTTATACATCAGGGTTACTGCACTATAGACTCTGTGGCCTGACCTCTAGACCCTGGTCTCGGGGGAATGGGACACAAAAATGGCTTATTGGATTGTGCTGAGCATGGCTGGATAGGAGAAAGGAACGAATGAACTTCTGTGGAGCACATGCCTACCTTACATACATTCTTCTCACTTTATAAATCAGGCGTTATCCTCTTTATGAATTAGGAGATCAATGCTCAGAGAGAATAGTTGACTTTCCTCCAGCCTGTAACTGGTGGGGCTAGAATACAGACACAGACCTGAGTCCACAGCCCTGTGGTGTTCTAGAGCATACACTGTGGTAAGCTTTAGTAGCTTCTTAAGAAAGAATGTACTGCAGATAGACTTTTGAGTCCTTGTCTATCTGAATCTGCCTGTATTCTACCTCATCCTTGGTTGATAGTTCATCTAGGTATAAAATTCTAACTTTAAATTCATAAGATGAATGATGTCATCAAAGAAAAATCAGACTGAAAGACATCACCTTCCTGACACTCAGTCTGGGTTGGCTAATTTGAAATGATTAAAAATTATATCAAATCCAAAGACTAACTATATTCAACTCCATACTTCAACCCTGCAAGCTCTATAAAAGATAAATTTGTTCTTCTGCCTCCCAGGTCCTCTTCTAACTGCTTTTTCCTCCTCTCTCTTATTTCAGAAGCCTTTGTCTTCATTATTGTAGAGAACTGGATTCTTGCTGCCTTCTCACTTTTAGTTCTGTGAGCTACAGAAAAATACCTCCTTGTCTCCTAATCCAATTCCAGGTGTGTTTCAAGGGAATACCACTTTTAATCCCAGCTCTTATTAGCAATAGATTAATCTTCACCATCTGCTGTCTTGTTCTGAGAACGTACAGAAAAGCATTTTCCAACTCAGCCTCCCTGAGTCTCCCTTTCCTTACCTGTCAGTATTTCAACAAATGTTGAAAACATTAATTCAATGATGAATTGATGAGAGGAATTATAATATTTTATTAAGGTATTATTGATGTACACTCTTATGAAGGTTTCACATGAAAAAACAATGTGGTTACTACATTCACCCATATTATCAAGTTCCCCCCATACCCCATTGCAGTCACTGTCATCAGTGTAGTAAGATGCCACAGATTCACTATTTGCCTTCTCTGTGCTACACTGTCTTCCCCATGACCCCCCCACACCATGTGTACTAAACATAATACTCCTCAATCCCTTCTCCTGCCCTCCCACAGCCCTCGCCTTTGGTGACGACTAGTTCCTTCTTGGAGTCTGTGAGTCTGCTGCTGTTTTGTTCCTTCAGTTTTCCTTCGTTGTTATACTCCACAAATGAGGGAAATCATTTGGCACTTGTCTTTCTCTGCCTGGATTATTTCACTAAGCATAATATACTCCAACTCCATCCATATTGTTGCAAATGGTAGGATTTGTTTCTTTCTTATGGCTGAATAGTATTCCATTGTGTATATGTACCACCTCTTCTTTATCCATTCATCTACTGGTGGACACTTAGGTTGCTTCCATATATTGGCTATTGTAAATAGTGCTGTAATAAACATAGGGATGCATATGTCTTTTTGAATATGAGAACTTGTATTCTTTGGGTAAATTCCTAGGAGTGGAATTCTGGGGTCAAATGGTGTTTCTATTTTTAGTTTTTTGAGGAACCTCCATATTGCTTTCCACAATGGTTGAACTAGCTTACATTCCCACCAGCAGTGTAGGAGGGTTCCCCTTTCTCTGCATCCTCACCAGCATTTGTTGTTCTTAGTCTTTTCGATGGTGGCCATCCTAACTGATGTGAGGTGATTTCTCATTGTAGTTTTAATTTGCATTTCTCTGATGATTAGTGATGTGGAGCATCTTCTCATGTGCCTTTTGGCCATCTGAATTTCTTCTTTGGAGAACTGTCTGTTCATATCCTCTGCCCATTTTTTTAAGAGGGTTATTTGCTTTTTGGGTGTTGAGGCATGTGAGTTCTTTATATATTTTGGGTGTTAACCCCTTGTCAGATATGTCATTTACAAATATATTCTCCCATACTGTAGGATGTCTTTTTGTTCTGTTGATGGTGTCCTTTGCCATACAGAAGCATTTTAGTTTGATGTAGTCCCATGTGTTCATTTTTGCTTTTGTTTCCCTTGCTCAAGGAGATGCGTTCAGAAAGAAGTTGCTCATGTTTATATTCAGAAGATTTTTGCCTATGTTGTCTTCTAAGAGTTTTATGGTTTCATGACTTACACTCTGGTCTTATGATCCATTTCGAGTTTACTTTTGTGTATGAGGTTAAACAATAATCCAGTTTCATTCTTGCATGAAGCTGTCCAGTTTTGCCAACACCAGTTGTTGAAGAGGCTGTCATTTCCCCATTGTATGTCCATAGCTCCTTTATCGTATATTAATTGACCATATATGGTTGGGTTTATATCTGGGCTCTCTAGTCTGTTCCATTGGTCTATTGTTCTGTTCTTGTGCCAGTACCAAATTTTCTTGATTACTGTGGCTTTGTAGTAGAGCTTGAAGTTGGGGAGCATAATTCCCCCCCCAGCTTTATTCTTCCTTCTCTGGATTGCTTTTGCTATTTGGGGTCTTTTTTGGTTTCATATGAATTTTAGAACTATTTGCTCTAGTTCATTGAAGAATGCTGTTGGTATTTTGATAGGAATTGCATTGAATCTGTAGATTGCTTTAGGCAGGATGGCCATTTGACAATATTAATTCTTCCTATGCATGAGCACAGGATGTGTTTCCGTTTCTTGGTATCTTTTTAAATTTCTCTCATTAGTGTCTTGTAGTTTTCACAGTATAGATCTTTCACCTCCTTGGTTAGGTTTATTCTTAGGTATTTTATTCCTTTTGATGCAATTGTGAATGGAATTGTTTTCCTGATTTCTCTTTCTGCTAGTTCATCGTTAGTGTATAGGAATGCAACAGATTTCTGTGTATTAATTTTGTATCCTGCAACTTTGCTGAATTCAGATATCAGATCTAATAGTTTTGGAGTGGAGTCTTTAGGGTTTTTTATGTACAATATCATATCATCTGCAAACAGTGACAGTTTAACTTCTTCTTTACCAATCTGGATGCCTTTTATTTTTCTTGACTTATTGCACTAACTAAGACTTCTAGTACAGTATTGAATAAGTGCAAGAGGACATCCTTCCCTGGTTACCAATCTTAGTCAGAAATATTTTGTCAATATGATATTAGCTATAGGTTTACAGTAGGTATATTTTATCAGGTTGAGGAAGTTTCCTTCTATTTCTTTTGTTGAGAGTATCTGTCAACAGTGAATATGGAATTTTATCAAATAAATTTTCTACCTCAATTTGTAAAATCATGTGGGGTATTTTCTCTTTAGACCACTAATATGATGAGTTACACTGAATGATATTTTAATATTGAACAATTCTTGCATTCCAGTGATGAACTCCACTTTCTCTTGGTGTATTGAACATTTTTATTTTGTTCATTCTCTTTGACAATATTATGTTGAGAATTTTTGCATCAGTGATCATGGAGTTTATTGGAATGTAGCCTTCTATTTATATACTATTGTATTTATCTGATTTTGGTTCAGTAATGCTAGTTTCATAGAACAAGTTGAGAAGGATTATGCCTCTATTTTCTAGAAGGCATTGTGTGTAGAACTGGTGATATTTCTTCTGTAAATATTTTGTAGAATTCACTAGTGAAATCATCTACAACCCAAAATTTCCATTTTATAAAGTTGTTAAATATAAATTCAATTTCATTAATAGTTGCAGAAAATAGAAATAGGGAATATGAGTAGCCTGTTTTTAAGAACTAATTTCATGTCACGTAAGTTACTGAATTTATATGCATAGCATTGTTTGAAATATTCCTTTATTAACTTGTCCATAATAGTCTTTAGAGATATTCTTTTCTTTTCAGATTCATCAGTTAGTATCTTTCACTTATTTTTTGTCAGGCTTGCTAAAGTTTTATCAATTTTATTGGTCTTTTAAAAGAATCAATTTTGGTTTAATTGATTATTTCCATTGTTTTAAATTTTCAGTGTCATTTGTTTCTGCTCTTACCTGTAATGTTTTCCTCTTCCTTGCTTTGGGTTTATTCTGCTCTAATTTTTCTACCTCATTCAGGAGGAAGCTTCAGTTATTGATCCAAGGCCTTTCTTTTTTGTAATATGTTTATTTTAGGACTAAAATTTTCCTCTAAGTACGGTTTATCGGTATACAACAAATTTTATATGTTGTATTTTTAATTTCATTCTGTTTAAAATGTTTTCTATTTTCCCTTGAGATTTTCTCTTTGACCATTGAATTATTTTAAAAGTGTATTGTGTGGGACTTCCGGGAAGATGGCAGTGTGAGCAGGGTGGCAGAAATCTCCTCCCAACACTATATTTATCTACGAAAATACAGCAAATACAACTACTCCTAAAAGAGAGATCAGAATACACAAGAAAGCACACAGCATGCAGCTACACCTGAGAGGACTCGGCACCCCAAGAGGTGGGTAAGATACGGAGCCGCGACCCGGCAGGACCCGAGCACTCCCCCACACCAGCGCACAGGCGGGAGGAGAGGATTCAGAGCCGGGAGGGAGTGGAAGAGCAGGTCCGCGAAATAACCAGCCCCGGTGGTCTGCGCCGGGAGCGATGACACACATCACGCAGTGCATCGGTCATTGGAGAGGCAGAAGGTGCAGGTTTAGAGCCGGGAACGCGCCGGGACCGTGCAGCCAGCGCCCAGGGACAAGAGAAAAGCGCGCACTGTTTGCAGCGATCTCGGAGAGGCGGGGGGCCCAGCAAGGGAACACCATCGCCCCGGCGAGCTCAGCCCTACTGGCTGGAAGTCCTGGGGAACTTTGGTCCCTGTTGCTGGTGACGGAGAGAGGGGAGCAGACACGCTGGAACTTTATACAGAAAACAATAGCCTCCCATTCATTCCCAACCCGGCCAAAAAGCGGCGTGGCCACAACTGTGGATTAGTGGAGCAACAGCGACACCTACAGCACGCTTAGAGAATCCACTCCAGGTGGGCTTTTTTTTTTGCTCATTTGTTTTATTTCTTGCCCTTTTTTTTTCTTTTTTCACTTTCCTTTTCTTTCATTTCTTTCTTTCTTCTTTCTCTCTTTTCCTTCTCTTCCTTCTTTTTTTTTTGGCTTGCTTGTTTTTTTTGGTGGGTTTTTTTCTTTTTTTTTTAAACCTTAAAGAGCCCAGCTGACATACGTGGCACCTACCAGCGACAACTCCTATCAACATGACAAGACAGAAGAACATGATACAGACAAAAATCACCAAGACACAGACACCCTCTGAGAAGGAATCTGAAGGGATGGAAATGCAGCATCTTCCTGAAAAAGAATTCAGAATAAAAGGCATAACCATGCTGATGGATCTACAGAGAAATATGCAAGAGCTAAGGGAGGAAGTGAGGGAAGTCAGGAAACATAATGCAGAAATGAGACAAGCCATCGACGTGCTCAGCAGCAGACTGGACGAGATGCAAGAGACTGTTAATGCAATAGAAATCAGAGAAGAACACAGAGCAGCTGAGGCAGAGAGAGATAAAAGGAACTCTAAGAAAGAAAGAATATTAAGAGAACTATGTGACCAATCCAAAAGGAACAACATTCGCATTATAGGAGTACCAGAGGAAGAAGAGAGAGAAAAAGGGATAGAAAGTGTCTTTGAAGAAATAATTGCTGAAAACTTCCCCATGCTGGGGAAGGAAATAGTCTCGCAGTCCATGGAAGCCCACAGATCTCCTAACACAAGGGACCCAAGGACCACAACACCAAGACACATAATAATTAAAATGGCAAAGATCAAAGATAAGGACAGAGTATTAAAGGCAGCTAGAGAAAGAAAAAAGATCACCTTCAAAGGAAAACCCATCAGACTAACATCAGACTTCTCAACAGAAACCTTACAGGCTAGAAGAGAATGGCATGATATATTTAACGCAATGAAACAGAAGGGCCTCGAACCAAGAATACTATATCCAGCACGATTATCATTTAAATATGATGGAGGGATTAAACAATTTCCAGACAAGCAAAAGCTGAGAGAATTTGCCTCCCATAAACCAACTCTACAGGACATCTTAAAGGAACTGCTCTAGAGGGAAGCATTCCTAAGGCTAAAAAGCTGTCACCAGAGAACATAAAATCATAGCAAAGAAAGCAGACCATCCAAACACTAACTAAAGGCAAAGAATAAAACACCTAGTATATAAAGAATGGAGGAGGAAGAATAAGAAGGGAGAGAAATAAAGAAACATCAGACAGTGTTTACAATAACTTAACAAGAAAGTTAAGTTAGATTGTTAGACAGTAAAGAAGCAACCCTTGAACCTTTGGTAACCACGAATGTAAAGCCAGCAATGGTAATAAGTACATATCTTTCGATAATCACCCTAAACGTAAATGGACTTAATGCACCAATCAAAACACACAGAGTAACAGAATGGATAAAAAAGCAAGACCCATCTATATGCTGCCTACAAGAAACTCACCTTAAACGCAAAGATATCCCTAGATTAAAAGTGAAGGGATGGAAAAAGATATTTCATGCAAATAACAAGGAGAAAAAAGCAGGTGTTGCAGTACTTGTATCAGACAAAATAGACTTCAAAACGAAGAAAGTAGCAAGAGATAAAGAAGGACATTACATAATGATAAAGGGGTCAGTCCAACAAGAGTATATAACCATTTTAAATATATATGCACCCAACACAGGAGCACCGGCATTTGTGAAACAAATACTAACAGAATTAAACGGGGAAATAGACAGCAATGCATTCGTTTTAGGTGACTTCAACACACCACTCACTCCAAAGGACAGATCAACCAGACAGAAAATAAGTAAAGACACAGAGGCACTGAACAACACACTAGAACAGGTGGCCCTAACAGACATCTACAGAACTCTACACCCAAAAGCAACAGGATACACATTCCTCTCAAGTGCACATGGAACATTTTCCAGAATAGACCACATACTAGGCCACAAAAAGAACCTCAGTAATTTCAAAAATATTGAAATTCTACCAACCAACTTCTCGGATCATAAAGGTATTAAACTAGAATTAAACGTTAGAAAGAAAACAAAAAGGCTCACAAATACATGGAGACTTAACAACATTCTCCTAATTAATCAATGGGTCAATGAACAAATCAAAACAGAAATCAAAGAATATGTGGAGACTAATGACAAAAACAACACAAAGCCACAGCTTCTGTGGGACGCAGCAAAGGCAGTTCTAAGAGGAAAGTATATTGCAATCCAGGCTTATCTAAAGAAAGAAGAACATTCCCAAATGAATAGTCTAAAGACACAATTACTGAAATTGGAAAAAGAACAACAAATGAGACCCAAAGTCACCAGAAGGAGGGACATAATAAAGATCAGAGAAGAAATAAATAAAATTGAGAAGAATAAAACAATAGAAAAAAATCAATGAAACCAAGAGCTGGTTCTTTGAAAAAATAAACAAAGTAGATAAACCCCTAGCCAGACTCATTAAGAGAAAAAGAGAATCTACACACATAAACAGAATCAGAAATGAGAAAGGAAAAATCACGACGGATTCCACAGAAATACAAAGAATTATAAGAGAATATTATGAGAATCTATATGCTAACAAGCTGGAAAACCTAGAAGAAATGGACAACTTCTTAGAAAAATACGACCTTCCAAGACTGACCAAACAAGAAACAGAAAAATTAAACAGACCAATCACCAGCAACGAAATAGAAGCGGTAATCTAAAAACTACCCAAGAACAAAACCCCCGAACCAGATGAATTCACCTCTGAGTTCTACCAGACACATAGAGAAGAAATAACACCGATTCTCCTTAAAGTTTTCCAAAAAATAGAAGAGGAGGGAATACTTCCAAACTCATTCTTTGAAGCCAGCATCACTCTAATACGAAAACCAGGCAAAGACCTCACCAAAAAAGAAAACTATAGACCAATATCCCTGATGAACGTGGATGCAAAAATACTCAACAAAATATTAGCAAACCGAATTCAAAAATACATCAAGAGGATCATACACCATGATCAAGTGGGGTTCATCCCAGGGATGCAAGCATGGTAGAACATTCGAAAATCCATCAACATCATCCACCACATCAACAAAAAGAAGAACAAAAACCACATGATCATCTCCATAGATGCTGAAAAAGCATTTGACAAAGTTCAGCATCCATTCCTGATTAAAACTCTCAACAAAATGGGTATAGAGGGCAAGTACCTCAACATCATAAAGGCCATATATGACAAACCCACAGCTAACATCATACTTAACAGTGAGAAGCTGAAAGCTTTCCATCTAAGATTGGGAACAAGACAGGGATGCCCACTCTCTCCACTGTTATTCAACATAGTACTGGAGGTCCTAGCCACGGCAATCAGACAAAACAAAGACATACAAGGCATCCAGATTGGTAAAGAAGAAGTCAAATTGTCACTCTTTGCAGATGACATGATATTGTACATAAAAAACCCTAAAGACTCCACTCCAAAACTACTAGAACTAATATCTGAAATCAGCAAAGTTGCAGGATACAAAATTAACACACAGAAATCTGTTGCTTTCCTATGCACTAATGATGAACTAACAGAAAGAGAAATCAGAAAAACAATTCCATTCACAATTGCATCAAAAAGAATAAAATACCTAGGAATAAACCTAACGAAGGAAGTGAAAGACCTGTACTCTGAAAACTACAAGACACTCCTAAGAGAAATTAAAGAGGACACTAACAAATGGAAATGCATCCCATGCTCTTGGCTAGGAAGAATAAATATTGTCAAAATGGCTATATTACCTAAAGCAATCTACAGATTCAATGCAATCCCTATCAAACTACCAACAGCTTTCTTCAATGAACTGGAACAAATAATTCTAAAATTCATATGGAACCACAAAAGACCCCGAATAGCCAAAGCAATCCTGAGAAGGAGGAATAAAAACGGGGAATTACGCTCCCTGACTTCAAGCTGTACTACAAAGCCACAGTAATCAAGACAATTTGGTATTGGCACAAAAACAGACCCACAGACCAGTGGAATAGAATAGAAAATCCAAACATCAACCCAAACCTATACAGTCAATTAATATTTGATAAGGAGCCTTGGATATACATTGGGGAGATGACGGCCTCTTCAACAGCTGGTGTTGGAAAAACTGGACAGCTACATGTAAGAGAATGAAACTGGACTACTGTCTACCCCATACACAAAGGTAAACTCAAGGTGGATCAAAGACCTGAATGTAAGTCATGAAACTATAAAACTCTTAGAAAAAAATATAGGCAAAAAGCTCTTGGACATAAACATGAGTGACTTCTTCAGGAACATATCTCCCCAGGCAAGGGAAACAAAAGCAAAAATGAACAAGTGGGACTATATGAAGCTGAAAAGCTTCTGTACAGCAAAGGACCCCATCAGTAGAACAAAAAGACTTCCTACAGTATGGGAGAATATATTCATAAATGACATATCCGATAAGGGGTTGAAATCCAAAATATATAAAGAACTCACGCACCTCAACAAACAAAGAGCAAATAATCCAATTAAGAAATGGGCAGAGGACATGAATAGACACTTCTCCAAAGAAGAAATTCAGATGGCCAACAGGCACATGAAAAGATCCTCCACATCGCTAATCATCAGAGAAATGCAGATAAAAACCACAATGAGATATCACCTCACACCAGTGAGAATGGCCAACATTCAAAACACAAACAACAACAAATGTTGGCGAGGATGTGGAGAAAAGGGAACCCTCCTACACTGCTGGTGGGAATGCAAATTAGTTCAACCATTGTGGAAAGCAGTATGGAGGTTCCTCAAAAAACTCAAAATAGAAATACCATTTGACCCAGGAATTCCACTCCTAGGAATTTACCCTAAGAATGCAGCAGCCCAGTTTGAAAAAGACAGATGCACCCCTATGTTTATCGCAGCACTATTTACAATAGCCAAGAAATGGAAGCAACCTAAGTGTCCATGAGTAGATGAATGGATAAAGAAGATGTGGTACATATACACAATGGAATATTATACAGCCATAAGAAGAAAACAAATCCTACCATTTGCAACAACATGGATGGAGCTAGAGGGTATTATGCTCAGTGAAATACACCAAGCTGAAAAAGACAAGTACCAAATGATTTCACTCATATGTGGAGTATAAGAACTGAGAAAAAAACTGAAGGAACAAAACAGCAGGAGACTCACAGACCCCAAGAACGGACTAATAGTTACCAAAGGGAAAGGAACTGGGGAAGATGGGTGGGAAGGGAGGGGCAAGGGGGAAAAAGGGACATTACGATTAGCAGATGTAATGTTAGGGGGGACACGGGGAGGGCTGTACAATCCAGAGAAGACAAGTAGTGACTCTATAGCATCTCACTATGCTGATGGACAGTGACTGTAATGGGTTTGGGGGGGGGGACCTGATGAGGGGGGTAGTGTAATCACCATAATATTACTCATTTAATTGTAGATTAATGATATCAAAATAAACTTTTAAAAAGTGTATTGTGTAACAGGTTTTTGCCTTTCTTTACTAATTCTAGTTTAATTTCATTCTGAGAGTTTACTTGGTATTATTTAAATTACTTTAAATTTGTAAAAGTTTGTTAAGTGAGCACATGGACCGTCTTTATGAATATTCCATGTGTATTTGTGATGATGTATATTTTGTACATGTTGGATGGAGTGTTATGTGATATCAATTAGATTCAATTGATTAATTGTTTTGTTCAAATTTTCTGTATTCTTGCTAATTTTCTTCCTGCTTGTTCTTTCAATTACTGAGAGAGTAATATGGTGCCCTACAACTATATTTGTGGTTGTTTCTCTTCATAATTTCAATTTTGTCAGTTTTTTCACCTATGTATTTTGAAGTTATATTGTTAAATCCAATCCACACCCACTTAGGACTGTTCTGACTTCTTGGTGAATTGACCATTTATCATTACATGATATCCCTCTTTATCTCTGGCAGTTTTCTTTGCTCTGAAGCCTACTTTATCTGGTATTGACATGGCCTCTCTAGCTTCCCTTTGGTTAAAATTTTTATGGTCTATAATTTTCCATCCTTTTACTTTTAACCCATCTATGTCATTATATTTGAAGTGAGTTTCTTCAACACAACAAATAGTATTTATTGATTCTGATAGTCTCCATATTTTAACTGCACATTTAGACAATTTATATTTAATGTAAGTATTGATATACTTGAATTTACCTTTTCCATTTTATTATTTCTTTTCTCTTTATGCCCTCTGTGGGTTTTTGTTTGTTTATTTCTCTATTCCCCTTTTTTAAAGTTATTTGAATTTTTTCAAGATTCTATTTTGATTTAACTCTTGTAATTTTAAAGTGGTGGTTCCAGTGATTACAGTTATACATGCTTTAAACATTTGAAGTTAATGTTTTATTACGTTAAGTGAAATTCAAAACCCTTACCACCATATAAGTCCTTCATCCTCTCCCTTTTATAATTTTTTATATATTATATCTGCATACTTTAATACACCATCAGCCAGTATTTTAATTTTTGTATGAATCTCAAATATATATTAAAGAACTCAAGAGGAAAATAGTCTATTATATCTATGTAGATCATGACCATTTCTGTTGTTTCTTTGTTTATGATGTTCCAGCATTTTTTCTGGTATCATTTTTTTTCTATCTGAAAATTTTACTTTAATTCCTTTAGAGAGATTTGCTGGTTATGAACTCTCTTACTTTTCCTTCATTTGAGAATATCTTTATTTTACCTTCATGCCTGAAGGATATTTTTCTGGACATAGAATTCCAGTTTAACATTCTTTTCTTGTAGTACTTCTGGCCTCCATGGTTCCTAATGAGAAATCCAGTAACTGTTCCCCTATTGAATGTCACTTTTTTCTGTCTTCTTTCAACATTATTTTTCTCTGACTTTAGGTTTCAACAGTGTAATTTTGGTATGTCTGGCTATGGATTTCTTTAGGGTATCATCTTTAGTTCTCAGATCTTCCTGAATCTGTAAGTTTATGTCTTTGCCCAATTTAGGAAACTTTCAGTAATTATTTCTTTAAGTATTTTTTCCTTTTTTGGAGGGCACTGTACTCTTTCTCTTCTCTTTCTTGAACTCTGATGACATGAGTATTAGATCTTTGGCATCACCTGACAAGTCACCGAGGTTTTCATTTTTTCAGAAATCTTCTCTTCTTTAAATGGACTATTTTTTATTGATCTCTCTTCAAATTTACTAACGTTTTCTCTCTTATCTCCAATCTGCTACTGAGTCCATTCCATGAATTTCTGTCTTCCAATTATTGTATTTTTAGGTTCTAAAACTTCCATTTGGCTTGCTTGATATCTTCTGTTTCTTTTCCGAAACTTCCTATCTTTCCATTGGTTTCAAGCATGTTCTCCATCACTTATTGGAGCACTCTCGTAACAACTGCTTTAAAATCTTTGTCAGTTGATGCCTTTGTTTGTTCTCTTCCTTGAGCATTGAGATATACATGGTTCTTCATATGGTGATTTTGGATTGCATCCTGGACATTTTGTATTTTATGTTGTGAGACTCTGGGTCTTGTTTATACTCTGTGGAAAATGTTGACATTTTTACTTTATCGGGTAGTCATCCTGGTTAGGTTCACTGTAAATTTCAACCTGCCTTCTTGGACCCGTGGTCCCAACGTCAGTGTGGTTTTCAAAGCCTTTGCTGTTCTATGTGGCTGTGTCCCATGTTACTCAGTCTATGAAGTGGGCAGTAGTCTGTTCAGCCAGTCCTCAGAGCCCTTGGTATACTGATTAGGACCACATCCATGCATTCATGGCTCAAAATTGTGGGGAGGGGAGTCCAAGAGTTCATAAACAATCTTACGGGATTGTTTTCTGAAGCTCTCCCTTTCCATAATCTTCCATGTACTTTTGGTTCCCTTGGTCTCCTTTTCTGTCCCCCAGCCTGAATGCTAGGGCTTTAGTTACTGCATTCTGCCATACAGTTCAGTGACTGTTCCTGTGTCCTGGGCCAGGTATCCAGAGGACCAAGAGGGAAAGTAATAAACAAAGTAGGGATGGCCCTCCCCACCCTCTTGGTATCATTGCTCCTCTGATCAGGGAGGAAGTTTCCCCTCTTTTAGATTTTGTCTCCCTCTACCTATAGGCCACTTTTGAGAGTTGAAACATGAAAGAAAGGAGAGAAGGAAAAAACTGGGCATTTCTGTACTTTTCTTGAGCTCTAGGAGCCCCCACTCCTCACTCTCACTAGAGGGCACCCTCTGGACTTGTCTTCTCCTTACCAGTGCCCACTTGAGGGTCTCAGACTGTGTTGCATTCATATCTGGGAATACCAAAGGGGGAAAAATGAAAATTCCATTTTCTTCCCCAATATACCTGCTACTAATTTCCTCTCCAGAGCCCTCCAATAACTCCTCCATCTATTCCATCCTGGTGAGAGGGTTTTTCCAGGAGGAGAGAAGAGGTGGAATGTTTGTACTTACTCCATACCACCCGCAGAGTGATCTACACAGCAGCAAGAGTTGCACACAAGATGGTGGATTTGAGGTTTGGATGTGGCAGAGGAGATGGGACGAGGAGTTCTAGAACAATCAACAGAGCAGGCACAGTGGGGGTGGTGGTCGGAGAAGGGCCTTTGGCAGCTGCTCCTCACTCCCATGTCCCATCCACACACACATACCAAAAGACATCCTAACCAAGCTTAGAAATTTGGCATTTTGTTCATCCTAATCTTGCCCTTGTGGCAAGTTACATGATTTGGGGAAGATTTAGTCATGTTCCAGCACTTATCGTTGGGATAACTCGTCCTGCCAAAGCTGACCCAGGTGAATGATGGGATTCTCCATGCAAGAATTCCCTTTGTCGTACTTGGTCTTCCTCATTGGAGACCAGTGGGGGGCACAGCTCCGTTGAACTCATGTTTCCATTCAGAGGGCAATGCTTGTGTTCTGGAACATCTTTGACCCCCCCAGTGCGACTTATGTACCAAGTTCCCCTCTAAAGTTGGTTGTGCTTTGGGACATCTCGCCAACAACTCAGTCTTTGTGATTGAAAATTTGGGAAGTCATAACCCTGAGGACACATTTTTCTAGATGCTTCTATTTTCATTTTGTTAACTTGCATGTCAATAATGTAATAAATAGAAATTGAAGGTATTTTTGTGGGGGAAGGGGCCCATGGGGTAGGGATAGGAGGATGTATTTAGAAGTCTCTGTCAAAGTTTATTTTTTCAAGGTGTGTCTTTATTATAGTTTGAATTCTTTGATAGCATGGATTGTATCTGGGACCCCACATCTCAGGAGATGAGGGAACTCTCACCTCTGCATTGTATCCTTAGGATATCACCTGTTTGTGCTCTGCCCAGGGAAGTGCTGCTCTGCTGTGCACATGGCCTTCCTGAGTCTTGCCTCATCCAGGACCCGTGTATGTTTTATACTGTCTCCCACTTCATACTGCAATATCCTGGCTGTGCGGCCCAGCTCAGTGCTTCTTTTGGATTCTCTTCCAACCCCTAGCTTAGAGCTGGGCACATGGTGCCATATGTACATTTAGAGCCAGATCCAGGACCAGCCGGCATGGAGCTGACCACTTGTGCCCACGTACACACCCAGCAGAGATGTTCCTGCCCAGGGCCAATGACACTAGCACCCATACCTGACCCGTTAGGAGGCAGGGAGCAAAGGCTAGCCCTGATGGAATGAAAGCTCACACTGTTGACAGGCCGGCAGCCAGAGTAGAGAGGGCTGGCCTTCTCAGAGAATCAAGATTCCCTAGGAATGGGGGAAGGACAGCATTGTCAGGCAGGAATTAGATGTGTGTCATCTACTGAACACACCTACTTGTCACATTATTTATGTGTCAAGCAGGGCCGTGAAGCTGTCATTAACAACACGGAAGACACAGAGACAGAAGCCAACCTTAGAACTACCTGAAAACATAAACCTATGCTCTTAACCAATGCAAAACTGGTATGAAGAACAAGAATTAACAACTTACCTTGAGATTTGTGATAAAAATAATCATTTTTGTTCTTTGACCTCTTACAAAAGAAAAGCTTACTTGTTCTCCATGTGATAAGACAGGTTAAGTGTTGGCTGAGAGACTCTCAGAACAAGCAAAAGAAGAGATGGAGAAAAAATGAGCAATTTTGAAGATGCTCGGGCAGCCCCCACAGGGCGTCTTCTGTCCTGGTTTCCCCACTTCTTTTGTGTGCTTCTCATCTGCTTTCTCTCTGTGGTTGAGTTTCCATAATTTCATTGCCGCTTTTATGTAATTTTGTAATGTGTTTGCTACATTTCTTTTTTATCGGCCTTTTTCAGAAATAGCTGGAATCCTGAGTAATTTCATGATGTTCATCTCAGAGATAAAAATTTAAGTTCAGCCTTTTAAGGAAAAATGGGTGGCATCTGCTCTTCGTCTGTCAGGAGCTTCCCTGACCATCTTATCTAAAGAAGCCATCTTTTACCACTGTGTTTATTAATACCTGATAGTTTCTTATCAGATCCTCTGTTAATTGAGCGTCCTTAGCCCTAGACCTGCATACATGCACATGCACAGATACACACACACACACACACACACACACATACCCAGGACGATGCTACCTCCACAGAAGATGCTCAATAAATATTTGTCACATGAATGACCACAGCTTATTGATTCCAGGCAGTAAGATCGGTACTCACCCTCAGGTCACCCTGGCCACTGTTGAGAAGCTTCCATCAGCCTGAGACCTACTTGGTCCCTTTAGCGTGCCAGGAGTACCCACCATTCCTCCGTCCTGGCTTCCTAGGCCTTAGCTCTTAGCAGAGCCCCTGCTGCCTAGACACACCTTACAAAATCTTTTGAAAAGCTGCCATCTGGGAAAACACAGTCCCTGGCCAGGTGCAAAGGCCCACAGCAGGGCACAGGTTGGCCTCTGCTCCATTCAGGGGCCTGGCCCTTAATCTCCAGCTCCCTCTGTGCCTACATGCCAGCTCATCAAAGGTGTTGCCAGGGCTCTGAGACATACCTGGGAAAGGGGGTAGAGTCCTACTACTCAAAAACACTGCTGGTGGCATGTATGCATGAGCAGTGCTGTGCGGCTGTGTTGGGGGGAAGGACCCCACATCCTGCACTGAAGGATCTCGGGGGTGCACTGTTCAGGCGGAAACGCAAGGGTCAGAATGGTGAACGTAGTTACCTGCATTACAGTGGGTGATGCAGCCCTATTCCCAGGAGCTCTCCCCAGGTACACGCTGAAGAAGAGAGGACAGGTGCTGTGGAGAATGTATGTGTTAACGTTGAAGTGTGTGTTGTGAAGTTTGGGGGACATGCACGGTCTCTTTGGGATCAAGGAGCTACATTGGTATTAGTTTTCTTAACAGTAAACATCAACTATTAAGTGTTTTGGGGATTTTTAAGTGTCTTTTCCCAGAGACAAGATTCTGTTTGGGAAGATGATGTTAAGTCTTTTCGCAAGACGTGGAAGTGAATTTGCAGGGACAGTTTCACTAGAGCTGATTTCTACCTATAGGCTCAATTGCAGTGACTTGCATGTGCATATCGCAGCCCCAAAGTCTCATCCCAGACACGATCCCATCTGCCCCTCAGAGGAGCCTGAGATGTGAGTTAAACAGAACAGAAACAGACACCAGCGCTCCCACAGCAGTGGGCCATGGCCATGGTGCTGAGGGGTGAGCACCGAATGAGGGTCCACCCACAGTTCAAACCCGCTCCCTAAACCCCTCAAGCAAGGAGCTGGAATTGAGTAGGGAAGGACATTACGATTCTCGGGCTGTCCCCAGTGTGGAGCTGAGATCCCATCTACCACAGCTGGTGTGGGTAACGTTGCTCTGTTCCGGGTTCTCCTCCATCACCCTCCCCCAACTGAGCTCACCACCCCCATCTCTGCTGCCCATATCCTGCCATGAGGCCCTCAGCTGTACATGGCCCAACTCTGGGCCCTGGCCCTAGCCCAAAACCAGGGAAAGATATAAACAGATGGATGGGTGGATGGATGGATGGATGGATGGATGGATGGATGGATGGATGGGTAGACAGACAGATGGATGAATGGATGGATTGATGGATAAACAGGTGGGTGAGTGGACAGATGTTACCTGAGGGGCCTGTATGCTGCCTTTCACTATGCCAGCATATACTAGGTGCTCAATGAATACTGGCTGGTTTTTCAGTTTGAAATACAATGGCACTGCTTTGAATTTTGCATTGTATTAAAATTCCATGCTACTATAATGGAGCCTGGTTCTTAGCCTTTGCACTGTTGTTGCTGTGGGACCCCGTTCTGCACAGCTATCCAGACACCAGAGTGTTTGTGTGTGGGAAGTGGAGTGAAGGTGTGGCTGGGAGCCCGGGGCTCAGTGCACTGCTACCATTTCTTCTCCTCAGTGTGAATATCTGACTCACTGACAGCCCATCTCTTTCCGGTGCTGACCTCTCTGTCCATTGGATCAGGGAAAGAGCAGTGCTCCCCATATCTAACCAGAGTATTTTTCTCTCTGAGTAGGCAGGTTGTAACTCGATGTCTCTTCTTTCTGTGCTGTTCATGATCTTGGGCAAGCAGCCACCGGGGGAACTTGAACTTCACTCCTCTGGCAACTTGCCTGTCCGAGTGGTTGGACGGGATAATCACTTGGGATATTTAAAAATGCACACTGTGTTTAGGGGCTCTGTGTGTACACTTGGCAAATGTATATATATTTAAGACATTCTTCTGCCACTTCCTTTCCCTTCCTGAAAAATTCAGCCCTAAAGCCAAAGCAAGGTGGACATGTGCAGTGGGCAGGTGGGCCGTTAGCAGGACACAGAGCACCACAGCCAAGGTGTCAGAACCAGACAGGGTGAAGCAGGCAACTAAGGGGCAGGGGTGGCAACAGGTGGGGGGTTGCTTACATACAGAGAGATTGATCGCATAAAGAAATAGTTTAAGATTAATAGAAACCAGGTTTCTCACTGTTGGAGAAGGGAGTTACAAGTAGAATAACTGAATATTAGATTGGAATTGGACATACCAGTAGACTCAAAGTTTCCAATAAAATAGATTGGTAGATGACAGATGAAAATATCTCTGTGTGCACGCGCGCGCGCGCACACACACACACGTTAGGTCTGTTTACTGAGTGAGCCTAGAACCAATGACATCCCGATAGAAATGATCATACTTTGGCTTCTACATACCATTATCCACTATTAAAAAATAACAGGGCTCCTTAAAGAAATGACTAAATACAGACCTAAGGCAGAGAAGGTACTAGACAAACCTGGACCGCCTTCTTGAGCTAGAAAGCAAGGAAGTGCCCTGAAAAATGATAGGGTCTGTCCCAAGGACACAGATCCAGCTGGACTGAACCACACTGACCACATCAGGGAATATTGGCACATCAGAATAATCACGCTAATGGATTATAACCCGTTGAAGAAAATAGAAACCAGGAATCAGTGGTGACATCAGTAAGTGTATAAAGGGTTGGTGAGGAGCGGAATGTGCACATAGATTTGAAATTCCTCCCCACAAAATGCTCGGTAATTACAGAGGGGAGATGAACAGCTCTGTAGGGCAAAGGCTGGAAAATGATCCTAACAGAGTGACCCAAGTCAGCATCACCAGGAATGGGCAGCCTGCAGGCCCAGGCCACCTGTGGACACCTTGAGAAGGATGCAGCCATAACCCAATCTAATCATATGAGGAAATAGACAAATCCAGACCAAGGACATTGTACAAAATACCAGCCCTGGAGTCTTCACAAAAGTGCGAAGGCCATGAAAGTCAGGGAAACGCTGAGCATGTTCCAGGCTGAAGGCATCTACAGAGACACCACAGCTAAAGGCAGCGTGCCATCATCCCAGGCTGGAGTCCCTGTTGAAAGGCATTAATGGGACAAGTGGCACTGGGGTCTCATGGTGATGAGATGCATTGGTGTGTTAATGATTAGAAAAATCTCTGATTTCGGTGGCTGTGCTGTAGTTATGTAGGAAAATGTCCTATGTACAGGAAATGCACGCTAAACCTATCCAGGGGGTCAGGAGTTCAGGTTGACACTTTACTTTCAAATGATTTCCTCCCCACCAAACAAAAACGTTATTTATGCTACATGTGCAAACTTTTTGTGATCTTTCCGTCACTGCCAAATTTTTTTAAGTAAGGTATAATGCATCACCCAAAATAAATAAACAAGGAAAAAGAAAAAACAGGTACAATAACCACAGAACTTCCCAGGTGATTAGGATGCATTCCAGAAGATTCACAGCCTTTGTTCTAGAAGGCATCAAGCTGTGGGCCCAGGCTGTGAATGCAGAGCTGTTTCCCCAGGCCCCGACCTGATGTCTCCAGCAGTGACCCCGCTGCCCCGGTCCTCAGGGACCTCCCTGGCTGTCCCCTTGAGCGCCCAGGTTTAGGTCCCCCTGCCACATGGGCGTCTTGTCTGGGCTCTGGCAGCGCGGATGCCGCAGGGGCCCCATCAGGCGAGAGCTCTGACTCCCGTCTCGGTGTGCCCTTCTTTTGGGGCGGCCCACTTGGTGAGGACCACCGTGGCTTCAGTCTCCTGCCCAAATGTCTTAGAGTTCTGAGGGAAAGCACTTCCTGTAGCGTGCTCTTTCCCTGAACCTGGGACATGAGCCAGGGGTGCAGGCTGGGGAGGGTCCAAGTAGCCTGGATTGGGCATTCAGAATCACACCCTCGCCTCTAGCTCCAAGGACTGACGTCCAGGCAGCCTTCTCACTGCCCTCTTCCATCTGGAGGAGTATTTCCTAGAAAGCCCCTCAGATCTTGGTAGCAGTGGGCCCACCCAGCTGCAGACATGCCTGGGTGCACCTACGCTTCCAGAGCGGAAGGCTGCAACCCCAGCTGCTGGGTGTGGAATGAACCTGAGGGGAGGCCTCTGCTCCTCCTGCCCCCACTGGGTCCTTGTCAAGTGTCTTCCCATCACCAGCCCCAGCGTTGCCACATGCTCCGGGTGGGCTGCCTCTGCCATCAGGGAGGCTTCGTCATAGGGTGGCCAGCAGCCATCACCTGCAGCTTCTCTCCCACTGTTTCATGAGACCCCAGCACAGGATGGGAGTGGAGAGCTGGGACTTTGTGTTTACCATCAGCAGGTGGCTCTGGAGGGAGGTGGCCTCGGATGACCATGCCAGCCGGGGTCCGTTTACTAAGATCTGGAGGGAGGTATTCTGCCTTCAACATCCCCTGTCCTGACTCAGCCTGGTGACAGGCTCGCTCTGCTTTGTCTCCTAGCGTGGACAACTCTGAGGACCCCGTGTACGAGAGTCTAGAAGAATTCCATGTTTTTGTCCTAGCCCATATATTAAGAAGACCTATTGTTGTCGTAGCAGATACGATGTTGAGGGACTCAGGAGGAGAAGGTAAGTTTATACATAGTAAAACAGATGCACTGTATTCATGAACCAGATAGTATAATATAACATCCCAATTAAGGAAGAGACAGGCTTATATAAGGGCTGTTGCCCCTGGACGGCCGCAGAGCCTTTCTCCGCATGGACAAAGGTCCCATTATGTCTCCTCTTTTCTTCTTGACTCAACCTGCTCTCCCCAGTGGCAGGAGGGCTACTCTTGGCCATCCATCCACCCTGTGTGTCAGTGGCAGGCGGCCAGGAGACATCTGTCTGCTCAGCCTACCCAATCTCCTGCAGCCCCTCTGCAGGTCACATATGTGTTCAAGAGAAAAGAAGACGGAGACCCTGGAGTGCTAGGCAAGGCTGGGTGGATCTGGGTGACTGTGGTTCTGCCCACAGGCTGAGGGGCCTGGGAAGGAGGAGAGACAGGGAGTTGCTTGTCCCCTGCGCTCTGGGAGCCAGACCTCCCGTGCGTGGCCTCTGTGCACATGTCTACTCCCTCAGCCCTCACCCGGACCTCCCTGCCTTCCAGACAGGAAACTCAAGCCCCGAGTGGCTGCACAATGTGCCCCAGCCCCTCAGGTAAGGCCTTGGAGGAACTGGGTCAACCCGGCACAGGGAGCGCTGGTGTGTTCCTCCTCCTCCCTCCAGCCTTTCTGCTGGAGCTGCTTCGGGGCCGCCTGGGAAGGCCAGGCTCAGGCAGGCGCTCTGAAGCAGAGGGACGGGAGGGGCAGGACTCGCCGGCAAGCCGGGCCCTTTGGCCGCCTTGTTTTCCCTTCTGTCACTTTGCCGGAGTCTTGCTGGGTGCACGCCAGACAGTGCCTTGTCACTCCAGTCCAGCTTAAATGTGAACCTGAGCCCCACTCACCATCACAGTTCTTCCAGGGAGTCATCCACATTAGCATGAGGCTCTTCCTGCTAAATCACAATTGCCAAAGAGAGTCGTATAGGGCCATGGTTATCACGGTGGGCAGGGAGTGGGCATAGGTCGGTCCTGCCCGGCGGCACGGGCCTGCTGCTGAGGCCTGAAGCTGTCTGTGTTCAGAGCCAGGACCGCCGTTAGGGTCCCTGGGCGCACGGCCCTGTACCTATCAGACCCTCCAGGGCTGGGTCCTGCTTCCTTCCATTCTACCTGTGCTCAAGGGTGTGGACTCACCCTGCCTCTCAGCCCGTGGGCAGAGCCACAATTGCCAAGGTAGACAAAGCAAGGGTGGCAGAAGGAATCCTTATGAGTTCATCCAAGACATCACTGAAGTTTGAAGACTGCCCCTGCATTGGCTCTAAGAAGCACAGGCTCACTGACTTCAAAGCCAAGAGGCGAGATTCTTTATGATTAAAAAGCAGATTCTGTGTCAGGGCAGATATTCCAGAACTTACTCTATTTCAGTGACTGTTTAGGCTTTTCTTCCTTCTTTTTGATGAGTAAGAAAATGACCAAGATTGTACCCCAGTCACCAAAGGAGCCAGTCCCCGTCTCATTTCCCGACTCACAATTTGGTTCTCGAGTTTTCAGGTTGGTCCTTTCAGACGCAATAGAAGAGCTTCTCAAAATATATAACAAACAAGCTCTTGAGAAGCACAGATGCTTTAATGAACACAAGCAGAGGAAGAAGTACATCCAGAAAAACACAGGCTTCCAGGTGGCCACCAGTGCATGTCATTGCTGACCAAGGCAACCACCTGTGTAGGTCTCCGGGCAGCAGGCAGGTCACAGCAGAAACTCCTCAGCCCTGTCTCTCTTGTCCCCAGGATGCAGCCTGACGGGGCACAGGGATGAGCCAGGAGGACTGCCAGGGAGGCAGGAGAGGGTGAGAGGCTCCTAGGGCACACAAAGGACTTTGGGTATAATGGGCCTGACCCCTGTGAACCAGGCAGTGAGGCCATCATGTGCTTCTGCAGGGGCAGGAGGAGGCCCCTCTGCTGCCGGGCAGGGTGCCTGACACGTCTGGCTAGTCTGAGATGGCCCTTCCTTCCCTGTGCCCCGTCACCTCAGCCCAGGTGGTGAGGGATGCTGTCCACATTCCCTCTGACTCCACACACCCCCATCCTTTGTGTCCACAGCATTCGCTCCAATCCCATTTGGAGGGATTTACCTGCCCTTGGAGGTGCCTCCCAACAGATGCCACTGCTCACCGCTGGTTCTTGCCTACGATCAAGCGCATTTCTCTGCCCTCGTGTCCATGGAGCAGAGAGACCAGCAAAGAGAACAAGGTATGCCTGCTCCCTGAGAGACAAGTGCATTGCGGCGGCCCTGGGGGCAGGGGGCTTGAAGGGCTCAGGGAGGCAGAACGTGGCTCCTCCCCAGGAAGCACGCCTGCGCACGCTCAGGGGTGATGGGGTTTGCATTTATATGGTGTGTAAATGTATATTCATGCATAAATGTTATCATTTATCATTGAAAACAGTGTCAGAGAAGTTTTAATTAAAAATATGAAGCAATTTAATGATTCCACAACCCTTGAATAGCCTTTGCTGTTGTTCCCTTTTACATGTATGCATTTTTTATGTGAATGTAATTCATCTTAGATGTGATTTTGTTTCTAATAAGTCCCTCTAGAGCAGGAGTCAGCACACTACAGCCTGCCCCCTGGTTCTGTAAATAAAGTTTTATTGGAACACAGCCATTGACATGTCTGCCGCAACTGCTTCTGCATTTCAGGGAGTTGAGCCGCAGCCTCAGAGACTGCATGGCCTGCAAAGCCTGAAATATTTATTAACTTGTATTTTATGGAAGAAGTTTGCCAGCCTCTGCTCTAGAATAAGCTTTTGAATCAAAAGGTTGATATTCCCTCCCAAACCGTGACAACTGAGTCTCCTACAAGTAGTCTTTGCAGTGCTGTGGACCGGCTGACGGGGCCAGCCCCATCGGCTGCACACGGCGCAGTTCCAGGGCCCCGGTCAGAGGCTCTTGCGGACCTGTCTTCAGTCAGTGGAAATGATGAGGTTTTGTTTCCAACGGCTGCTGTTTCCTCCTGTTACCCGCTGCCCAGCTAAGTGAGGGAATCTCTTCCTGATTTCCGCTGTGTCTGGTTTAGACAGAGGACCCCCCTGGAGGCTAAAGCACACGCAGGACTGCCGAGGTTCGCAGGCTTGCCATTGGGTGTGGCCCCGGGAAATTCGTGACTAGTGAGTTTCTAGTGACTAGTCAGGCAGTGATGTGAGTCTCTGGAGGAAAAGGAGAGCAGGGCTGCTGCCTGCTGTAATGGGTCAGCCCCTTGTCTTCCTGTATCAGTTACGTGTGTATCACTTTGGCCACAGGAAAAAAAAATGTAGTCATTAAGGCCTGGGGAGCTTTTTTGCGTTTTCTGTTGTCTCCCAGCTTTTTAGCCGCCGAGTTATGGGCTCTCCTCAGTGCCTTTCACAGCCCCCAGGGGATGAGAGCCAGGAGCTGGCCTCTCTGTCCGGCTCCCCACAGACTTTGTATGGTCAGGGGAGGACAAAGAGCCAGGGCCAGCATCTCTGGTTTCTGAGCAGGGGGTTCAGACGTGCGGCCCCCTCTCCCAGGAGGCACTGAGCTCTCTCTCAGGCCTTCTGGATGGTTCCGGTGTTTCAAGGTGAGCGTGCAGGTGCCACTCCACAAAGACAGATGTGGAGGGGCCGTGGAGGGGCTGACCCTCGGTTCCCCCAAGGGGTGCTGCAGCGCGGGGGTGGTCTCACCTCTGACAACCCGTTTTTCCCCGAAGTGGGTTCTGGTCCCACGGCTGGATCCTGTGTGGCTGGGTATGGACTCCTGCAGCCCCGCCCTCTGGGTTACTGCTCAGAGCTGTGCGGCTCCTCCCACAGCCATCTTGGGGCCTGGGCCGCACACTGACCCACCGCAGGGCAGGCGCTGCGCTGCAGCCTTCCGCCTCCGTGCGGCGTGCCGGGGGCGCACACACTGGGAGAGGACACAAGTGCTCCTCAGACTCGGAGGCTTCAAGTGCTGCTGACACATGCCCTGGGCCACCCTTGACAAGCTGGTAGGTGCTAGTAGGCATGACTCTGCTCTCTGTGCCTCACCGCCTGAAGTCCAGTGACCCTACGGTATTTGTTTGCGGAGCGAAGAGTCAGATCCATGAATGCATGTTAGGCACCTGTTTCGCCCAGATTTGGGGACCCCAAGATGACAATGTCCCTACCTTAGGGCTCCCACCACCTTTTGGGGGAAGCCAGGCAAGCCTGCTAAGCCACAAGTCAGGATGTGTGCCAAGCAGGCATGAGCTCCCTGCAGGAGAGGGACAATCGTTCCAATTTGGAAGGACAGATGGATGGAGAGATCTAAGAGAGGTGGGTTAGAACCAGTCATGGAGGCTGCATGTGACACCCAGAGGCTGGTACCAAGGGACAAAACTGGCCTGAGCAAAGGTGCTGGGCCACTGAGGGAGCGATGCTGGTGTGACGGAGCACGCATATGCTGTAGCAATGTGGTGCTGAGCATGGAGAGGCTCGGGCACCTCTGATTCCTCGCTGCATGGCTTGAGGTACAAGCACGTGACCTGTCAGCCCGCCCCCATGCCTGTCGGCCGCTGCAGTAAGACCACCTCCCTGGGGCTGAACCCTGTCTCCTTCCCTGCCTTGCTGTCTATCCCCCACCCCTCCCCTGTCCTCTTCCCTTTCTCCTCTCCCTTTCCCTCATTTCTGCCCACTCTCTACATTTGGCTACTTTTCATTTGACATGTTCAAGGACATCACCACTTAATTATGAAGTGCCCATTGTGGGACAGTCCCTCCGTGCACTGAAGTCCCCAGTGGCCTCTCTTGCAAGTGCTAGGAAATGGCATTGCCTGTTCCTGGGGAGGGCCTGCTCCCAGTCCTTAAATGTTGCTTCAAAGATAAACCTAAAGCTTTAAATAACTCCCTTCCTGGCCACCATTAGTGCCCAGAATCTCCCCAAAAGGACCTGCCCAAGGTCAAGGACCAGAGCTGCTGTCCCGGGAGCTGTCAGCAGAGAAAACCACCCCCAGGGCTCCTTCAGAGCACCTTTGTTCTCATCATAGTTTCAGCCTCAGGTTCATAGGATAAGTGCTGCAGCTCCAGGCATCACATCAAATTCCATCACATTTGGCATCATGCCAAATGCCTTCTCTTCCTAAAAGTTTGTCTTTTCATTTGGGGAGAAAACCTTCCCCAAGGACTTGTTCTGGCACCCTACTAGCCAAAGCTGTAATTTCCTGGTTACAGAGCAGCCCAAGAACTGAATACAGTGGAGGAAGGAGGGGATGAGGTGGTTGGACGGGGTTGAGTGAGCCATCTCCAAATCAGGGAGGGGTGTAATGTTCCCAGGCAGTTCTGTCTGGACTGCCCTCTTTCCCTCACCAGTGATGACCACCTTGACTGTGGAAAGATAAAAGTGCAAAAATGATTTCTTTACCAACTGGGCCCCATCTAGAAGTAAACCACTGTTGGCTCTTGGGCTCCCAAACCTTAAAAAGCCATGACACGTGGGGCTGTTGATGCCACGCTCCTTAAAAGAAGAGCCATTCCCTTTAAGTGCAGAGTTAAGCAGGCTCTCTGCCAGCGCCACTCGGTGCACCCAAATCTCACCATCAGGGGCTGCCGCGGGGGTAGGGTGGCCCATGCACCAGCGGTCCTGTCAGTGGCCAGTACCCCCCCCCCCCAGGAGGAAGAGGGATTGCAGTTCTGCTGAAAGCCAGTCCTGGCACCAGGTGGCTGACTTGATGGCCTATTCTTGTGCCTTCCACATCTAAATGCTACCTCGTAGTCTCGTGTTCAGAGGCTTTCTCGCCTAGAGCCCTGGACCCTCCCAGACAGGAACAAGGTGTGGACCCACTGCCTTCTGAATCTTCTGAACTAAGAACTTGGCCAGGCATGGGGCTTTTTTACTCCCTCCTTACAGAGGTTCTCTGCAGCACTGTGGCTTCTGGCTGTGTTAGACTGTCCCTAAGAGTTGCCCCAGGCCTTTGCTAAAACAGGAAGTTTTTTATAGATGCTGAAGTCACCACTCCCACTTCCATCCTTGCCTACAAGGATGCAGCATAGTGAAAGGAGAATTAATGGGAAAACCATCTTCCTCTTTCCTGGGCCTTCCTCACCAAAACTCTCCCTCCATTCACAGGGCTCTCTGGTGCCAATTAGAACCCCTTCAACCTGCAGGGAACCAAAATACAACTCAGCTCAGCATGGCTTAGACAAAAGAAGTCTAAGTCTAGTTTGGAAGCTGGCAGGCCCCGGGGGACAAACTGGACACTTCAGGAGTGTTGGAGATGAGCAGGCCCATCCATCCCACCCAGCCCAGCAGCCTCCTCACCTCCTACATGGGGCAAGCCACTGCCACTAACTCCCACATCAAGCAGGTCCTGTTTGCCCCCAGTCTCTCATGTCTGAATGTGGCTGGATCTGGATGGGAATGTATGCAAAGATGCTAGTGCATCTTGTCTTGGAAGAAAACAGGACGTTATCAAAGACCACTAGGGGTGTCAGAAGGACTCGTGAGCTGAGTGGACAAGGCCCTCAAAGGACGAGGGACAATGAGAATCATGACACAATGGTGGAAACATGACAAAGATAGTTCAATCATGATTCGTAATGATACTCAAGGAAAGGATCCCTCATCAGCTCTGCAGGATGCCTGGGGCCATGCGTAACTTTGGAAACTGGTAACTTGCAGAAGAGCCTCAGCCCAAAAATCTGCATTTGCTTGTGAACCAGTGAGGGGACCTTTCTCTGATTTGAAGTATCCCAGCTTATCACGAAGGAAGAAGCAATAGGTAAGAGCTAAATTCATTTGTTGAAGGCCTAACCCTTAAACCTCCATATGTGACTATATTTGGAAATGGGGCCTTTAAAGGGGTAATGGAAGTAAACTGAGGTCACTAGGGTGGACCCAGATCCAATCTGACAGGTGTCCTTCCAAGACAAGGCAGTTAGGACATAGAGGGAAGACACTGTGAGGACACAGGGACAAGATGGCCCCTGCAGGCCCTGGAGAGAGGCCTGAAGAACTGACCCTGCTGAGACCCTGATCTTGGACTCTAGGACTATGAGAATAAATTGCTGTTATTTAAGCCACCCAGCCTGTGTCACTTTGCTACAGAGAGCAAACTCACACAGACAGAAAGAGAATACCACATTCTTCTAGCCCAAGTGAATGGATGAGTCTAGACAAAACTCAACCAAATACCATAAAACATGGTTAAAAAGTTTCTTAAACACATCTTCAGAGTTTCTTGGGAGCAAGGAACAGTTTTGTTGACTCTCAGATCTCCCGTGAAATTTCTCCCATCTAAGACTTTGACCCAACAATGTCCCTGTTAAGAAGGCTCTTTCCTCCCAGCCATCCACCTGGAACGTAAAACGCAGCTTGGACACACACACACACACACCCCTGCAGCATGGCCTGGGCGCCCAAGTGGAAGCATTAAGAGGCTTGTGAGTGACTTCTGCTGGGTTTCCAACCAAACCTGGATCTACCTCCCATTTCTACCAGGCAGATCCAGTGACATCTGTACTTTGGCTTCCAACTCCAAATCAGAGCTAATGAGAAATACACAGTGCAGAGGAAGGTGCCCTGCCACACCTCTCATTGCCCCTTGCCCACAGAACCACCACATCCAGGATGACAGCATGTCAGCGTTTGGAAGATGGTCCTGACCACCAGCCACCTAGTGCCCAGATGTGCTCTAGGCAGGAGGGATTCTCACAGGTCACCTGACCATCCAGGGGCCCCGGTGGGGCTGGAATCCAGGTGTCTGGACTCCTACCTGGGACTTCTCCAACATCTGTGAGATTATTTTTTAAAAAGAAAATGCCTACTGGAACTTTCATAGCAGGTAGAAGGAGAAATACCTGCTCCCTGAAGAGACACATGCCTGAGGCCTGTTGCCACTGGGTTCTGCCCTGGGAAGGCAGGCCCCCAGCCGCAGGTGCACACCACACTGGGTTACCCTATTTGCCTGCCACAATCACAAATGCCTCATACTGTGCTGTCACATAAGCACATTCTCATGGAGTATTTGTGTGAACAAAGGGATAGGTAGTGCCCACATAGCCTTCAATCAGCTCCAAAGAGCCAAGACCAGTGGTTACAGATGGTCACACCAGTTTGCTGTTCATTTACTGGAAACAGAGACTCAATACACCCAAAATGTGATATTTGCAAAAAAAAAAAAAGTTTTTGCAAAAAGCCACTTGAAATTTTATCTCCTTCCGCTTAGAAACAACATAACACATTTATAAAAATGAGCCATTTGGGGATTTTGTGGTGCCAAACAGAATAAACCAACAGGTCATTAAAGCAGTTAACTGTATTTGATGCACAGCTCATAATTCAATGTATATATTTTGTATTATTCCCAAAATCAAATATAATGTAACATTTCATTTCCGATCTAGTTGACAACAAACCTGACTTTTTATTACAAGATTGGTTTATAAATAAACAGCACCCTTCTCTTTTTAAGTAGAAATTGTCTTAACATGTTATGAATAGTAAGTATTCCATTTAAATGAATTTTATAATATAATTCTGTTAATATAGTGATCTTGTCACTTTTTTTAAATATTCCAATCAAATTGGCCAATCTCATACCTCTCTTAATACAATAATGGAGGAAATATATAATAACTCACCTGTTAAGGGATATTATAAGAATCAGATAAATTCCTGGTAGCAAGAGGCGTTAGAAACCAGAAAGTGCCTGTCTGGCCTAAGGGGGATTTCAGCTTTAGGCAAGTTCAGTCTGGATTCGTTGAGACCAAATAACAACAACGGATCATTGTGGGTAAGAGGGTTTACACCAAGCTTTATTCTCATGATGGCAGGTCGAGTGCTAGAATCATGTCTGCCTTTGGCAAGTTCTCAGTCCCTCTCCGTCTCTGCCACCAGGCCTCTCTGCCTCCACGCAACCCCCGGGGAGGGCACTGGGCAGAGCTCCTTACATAGCAACACAGACAGCTGTGGGTCACGGCCAACAGGTGTGCAGGCTGTCAGCATTGCACAGGCACAATGGGCAAGTAGATCAGGGTCAGTTGAGGATCCTGGTTATGGTAACCTCCATTTTCCCTATAGTGCCTAAAAAATGCAAATTACATCCATTTTCTTTGCAATTAGTCTCCCTCTCTTGATCTTCTTTCTAAATTTGCCTGTTGCTACTGAAAGGGAAAGCTCCAGATGGGAGTGAAGAGCACAGCCTTTCCTCGCTCCTGTGGTCTGCAACCAGCCTGTGGTTCCACATTCCTTTGCTGCCCCTCCCAGAGCACCAGAGCCCAGCCCCCTGAGGAGCGGGCCAGTGTCTGCAAAGGCCCCTTGATACAGGGTAAGAAGAAGAGGAGCTGTTGTGGGGAGCGTCCAGACCATTAGCTCAGACTCCTGTACCCCCCAGGCCTTGGGGCTGGACAAAGGCTATCATCTGACATTGCTGGTTCTTGACCCACCGTCCTTGCAAAGGGCCACCAGGTGGCCAGGAGCAGTGAGAGGGACTTCAAAGCTATGAAGTTCTGTCCTCGGCTTGCAGGTGGCCATGTGTTTGGAGAGCTGAGTCTTGCTGATGAAATGCATAAGGCTGCATTTATCTACCACACCTCTGCCAGCTGGTTCATGTGCCGCCCTGAGGATCATCGGTTCCAGAGGGATGCCGGCAGCCGTCGACTGTGTGGGAGGAACCGGCTGAGGCTCCTTCACTAGTAATCCTGAGGGCCCGGAGAGGCAAGAGAGCAGGAGTGCGCCGTGGTGTCGGCCTTCCCACGGTGAGCCCTGCCCTGTGTCTCCCTGAGGGGCTTTGCCCCCGGGGCAAGTTCGCTCTGGATTCGGTGAGCCAGAATAACAACAACACGATGTTAGGGGTAAAAGGGTTTCTTCCAAGCTTTATTCTCACAGTGGCAGGTCGAGGGCTGGAATCACATCTGCCTCTGGGGCAGTCTGCATGCCGCAAGTCCGCCTTCATGTCTGCCTCTGACCAGAGTACTGGGTGGAGCTTTTTATATAGTAACACCAGTAATAATGGCTGATTGCCAATGGGTGTGGAAGCATTAGCCTAGCAGTAGGCCAGTTACATCATCAAGTAGTTGAGGGTCAGGTGAGGATCTTGTCCATAGGATCTTTCATTTTCCCTACAACTGTCCCCTCCTGAGCTTGGCAGCAAGCCAGACACCTGGCTTCCCTGCCTCAGGCCTGCCCAAGACATTCATGCTACAGGAAGAGCATCCACCTACAGGAACACAGCAGCCACTGTTCCCTCTGACTCCTGAATGGGCCCCAGCGCCCACTCCGCATGATGCGCAGCTCTCTCCATCAGGCTGCCCCAGGCTCCTTGTGAACCTACAGGCTACTGATGTGTGCGTCTGGAGCAGGATCGTGGCTCTCCACCAAAGCCCCTCAGGAGAGCGGAGAGAAGCCAAGCATGGGGCACCTGTTCTGTCCTCCTGGATCTGAGAAGCAAGCTTTTTGGTCCACAATGACAGCCTGATTCTACTTTCTGAGAAGACTATCCTTGTCACTGTCCCCCAGAGCCATGTCTAATGCATGCACCAAGGACTGGGGACTAAAAGCAGGGCCACCCATTCTGGGTGTGAGTTCTGGATGCGAGGACTGCCTTAGAGGCCGAAATTCACTAGCCTGAAAGTTTCTTTAACGGTACAATTCTCTTAATTCTGGTATTTTTTAGTTTTGTCTGAGTACATTCAGGCTGCTATAACAAAATCCCATAGGCTGAGTGGCTTAAACAACAGAAATTTATTTCTCATAGTTCTGGAGATGGGAAGTCCAGGATCAAGGAGCTGCCAGATCCCATGTCTGATGAGAATTCTCTTGCTGCCTTGCAGATGGCTGCCTTCTCTTGTACTCAGATGGCAGAGAGAGAAAGAAAGTAAAGGTTCTTGTTTCACTTCTCATAAGGGCACTAATCCCATCCATGAAGTTAGTGACCTCATGACCTCATCACCCTCAAAGGCCTCACCTCTTAATACCACCACATTGGGAGTTAGGCTTCGACATTCAAAGTTGGGGCAGGGGTTGAGAGGAACATAAACATTCATTCCGTAGCAAGTTTATTCCATAGACTATTAACAAAGCCACAGATCATGCCTGCATATAAACTTTAATCTGGAGAATTTGTGGTTGCCACCTATGATCTTGGTGCCCTAGCCAGCCCATCTCTACGGGGCCAGTTTTGCCATGAGCACAGGATACCAGCCCTCATCTGACACAGCCCCTTTTATACCTGAAAGGAGTTGCATGGTAAAGGGCCAGGATCCCCAGCACAGACAGGCCATACCTGTCCCCTCATTCTCTGCATTCGAACAGGCTACCTTCAGCCTGAGTTCCTCTTCCTTACAACTCACAACTGGAAAGCTGCAAGTGCTAACCTACACATGGAGCCACCTGCATCAGTCCTGTTTTCCTCGGGGCAAATGGGCTTGTTCTAGGGCTGGGTGTCCACAGAAATAACAGGCAACCTAGCTAGGTCTTTGGGACCCGCTCCACGGAGGCACAGACTTTCTTCCCCAGAGCTGTGGTATTCTCACTTCCTGTCCCTCCTCCCTCTACAGTGCCATATCTTAGGAACCAGATTTCCCATTAGGAGGATTTGGGCTGCAAATAAGAAAAAAAAATGACCCAAAGAATAAGGAGGTCTTTACTCTCATATAATGAGAAATCTGATAGTCAGTTGGTTAATTTGGGGGCCTGACATTGTTCACAAAGGCCCAGACCTTTCTGTCCAACCCCAGTGCTTACTGCCTTTTGCCCCATAGTTGCCCCTTATTGGTCAGATGACTGTGGTAGCTCCAAGTCTCATATCCTCACGCAAAACATGAAGAGGTCAAAGAGACCCTGACCCTTCCTTAGGTTGCTGTTTCCCAGGAATCCTCCTGCAGACTTCCTCTTACAGCTCATTGAGCAGATGCTCTTAAAGGTCTTGTCTCAGAAGTCACAGGCAAGAGGAAAATGAGTGGACCGTGAATGCCTGAGAGCCATCCTCACCCACCCTCACCGGAAGGTGAGGTCTGCTAGTGAGAACGAGCCTCAAACAATTTCTCCCTTTCCCAAGACATTTTTGAGAGTTTTTCTTGATAGCAAAATACCTCTTAGAAGGGGGATTTCTCACACCTTCCTTTCCATTTTACCTTTCCCCAAAAAATTCCCTGTACACTATCTCCTTTGATCTTCACAAAACCCTGAAGTTCAGTGAAAGTGGGGCAGAGGGCATTCCCAGTCCTGCTCCTTCTCTTGCCCCACCCAACACTCCACAGAGTCACGGGTCTGTGGCTCCTTTCTGCTATACCTCCGAGGTTTTTGCCTTGAGACTGGGAGATAGGTTTCAGAGAGACACTGACCCAGCTGAAATTATTTGCACAATTGTGAATGTGCATAAAGATAAAAGCCCTCAGTAAATCAAAAAGTCAGTTTGTACATGTCTATAATTATATGTGCATTTATATTTATAAATGTCACACCTATACTTGAATTATCTTAACTGAAAGCATGCCTGTACCTTTATTCCTCAGTTGCATGCTGAGTGGGTGAAGGACAGGGACTCTGAAATCCAACATCCCGAGTTAGTCCTGGCTTGGTGACTAAATACCTACATTTCTTCTTCTGAAAGAGGGAGAGAATGGCAGTGGTGACTCCACAGGTTGGTAAGGGTCACCTGAGTGGACGCCACGGAGAACGTACATGTAGTAAGCACTAGACACCTTTTTGTTGTTACGGTTGTTTTTATCTTTCCAGTTGTTTGTTTCTGCAGAAATCATTCCTGTAAGGTGCCCTCTAGCAGTTCCTCTTGGAGTTTCTTTCAGACGGAGCAAAGGCATGAGCACATGCAGTTAGTCTGCAGTAGACTCTCCCAGGCTTTTACAGGGATTATTTCCAGTCTTTCTCCACTGTCTCTGTCACACAGGGCAGGTCAGTGTTTACTCCCAGTCCCGGGGCAGGCAATAAAGGGGAGCATTGTCTAAGAGAATTTGAAAACAATAAAACCAACTTAAAGTCAGCCTGCTTTGTATCATCACCATGCCCTGAAATTCTAAACAATACTGGTGATTAAAAAAAAAACAGCTCCCTGCTTGGGCAGGCTGTTCCTTCCCTCTGCCCCGCTCTTGGTCTGCCAGAGCCTCATACCTACACCTAGTTCAACTTGCCTTCCAAGGAATCCATCTTATTTTTCACAGAAATTACAACTCACCTTCAAGGGTACTTAATTTGCTCAGTGCTTGAATTGTGTAGTGAACAACAGCAGTGTCACCAGGACAGACAGGAGGGGACGGGCATGACATGGTGCACCCAGAACCGCCCACCTTGGGCCCGGTGGGCGACCCTCTGGAGCAGTCTGCTCTCCATGTGTCCAGAGGAATGGACAGCATCTTGGTAACCTGAGGTCCACCAAGAGAGTTTCCTCTGGGGACATTTTTCTGGAGAAAGAAAGCATTGCCCAGTTAGAACCCAGTGGAAAGTTAGAGTGTGAGTCATCAAACAGGAATTAGCCACTTTCCTTGCACTCATGGTGGGTAAAGGGCTGCCATTGCTCTGCACCTCAAGGTTTCATGAAGCAGCAACTCTTCGTTAAGTGAGTCTGGTTTTTCCCAGAAGCCCAAGGATGCAAGGTCCTTACCTAATCAGGGACTCTACGTCAGGCTAACCAGATGCTGTTCTCAGACACTTGTGTGTCAGGGCCAAGGTTGTGCTGGGGGGCAAGAGCAGAGAGAGAAGGGGGATGAAAAACACTGCCTTTCAGAGGATCCCTGTACTTCATTGGCCAGATCCTGAACGTCTTGAAGCTAGATGCCCTATCTTACTCATCTTTGTGTCCCTAGCACCAAGACACCTATCAGGAAGCATTGAATAAATGTTGAATAAATGAATAAATGAGATTAGATGCTCCCAGTCTACTAATTTCAGATAATTCAGAGAAATGCAGTGTGACATAGTAGGAGAAAAAATAAATGCACTTTATGGAGTAAGGCAGACCTGTGTTTAAATCACACTTCAACTTTGGCTTAGACAAGTTACTTATGTACTAGAGCAATTGTTTCCTCTTCTATAAAATTGGAACAAGAATCCTATAACTGATGTTAGAATTGTAAGTAACGAATATAGAACTCATACCACAGTGCCCAATATTGATGGAGGATTAGACACGTAAATCAGTAGAATAGAATATAGAACCCAGAAATAATCCCACAAATATGCTCAGCTAGCTGTTGACAAAGAACTAAAATCAATTCAGTGGAGGATGGAGAGTCTTTTTTAACAAACTGTGAAGCAATTGCACATCCATAGGTAAAAATGAACCTGAACCTTAACTTCATCTATACAAAATTCAAAATGAATCACAGAACAAATGTAAAATAAACAAGTATAAAACTTTTCAAAGAAAATGTGGGGACCTAGGGCTGGATGAAGTGTTCTTACACATGACACAAAAGCATGATCCAAAAAAGAAAAAGTTGATAAATTGGACCTCTGCTCAGCAAAAACAAAAACACCAACAACTATTAAGAGGATGAAAAGACAAGCTATAGACTGGGAGAAAATATTTGAAAACATCTCAATGAAGGATTTATATCTAAAATATACAAAGAACTGTCAAAACTCAACAGTAAAAACAAAACCAATGGAAAAAGTCTTGAACAGACTTTTCACCAAAGAGGAGATACAGATGGCAAATGAACACATGAAGAGATATTCAACATTAGAACCAAAATGAGATATCACTACACATCTAACAGAATGACTACGATTTTAAAAGTGACAGAGCCAAATGCCTGGCAAGGATACAGAGCAACCAGATTATTCATACATTGCTGGTAGAAATGTAAAATGGTACTGCCACCTTGGAAAACAGTTTGGCAGTTTCTTGTAAAACTAAACATCATTTACCTTTTGACTGTGCAATTGTACTCTTAGGTATTTATCCTCCCAAAATGAGTTATAGTCATACAAAAGCCTATACATAAATGTAGCAGCTTTATTGTAATAGCCAAAAACAAAACAATCCAAATGTCTTTCCTGGGTGAAAGGTTAAACTATGGGTGGTACATCTATACCATGGAATCCTGCTCATAAATAGAAAGCAATGAATGTGATACCTGCAGTTACTTGGATGGATCTTAAGAAAATTATGCGGAATGAAAAAAGCCAATCCCAAAAGATCACATACTGTATGACTTCAGGTACATAGCCTCCTCATAATGACCAAGCTATGGAGACAGAGAACACACTAGTGGTTTAATTAGTCACAGATCTCCAGAGAAACAGAACCAATAGGCTATATACAGATATATAAAAGAAGAGATTTATTACAGTAATTGTCTTACACCATTATGGAGGCCACGGAGTCTCACCATGTGCCTGTCATCTGCAGTTCGAGAACCAGGAAAGCTGGTGGCATAATTTAGTCTGAGTCCAAAGGGCCAAGAAGTGGGGGAGGATGGTGTAAGTTCCCATTCTATTCTGAAGGCCTGAGAAACAGTGGAACCAATGTGCAAGAACAGAAGATGGATATCCCAGTTCAAGCAAAGAGGGCAAATCTCTCATTCCTCTGTCTTTGTCCGATTTGGGACAGTGGATTTGAGGATGCCTTCCCGCATTGGTGAGGATGGTCTTCTCTACTCGGTCTACCAACTCAAATGCTAATCTCTTCTGGAAATGCCTCACAGACATGCCCAGATATAATGTTTTACTACTTATCTGGGCATCCCTTATCCCAGTCAGTTGACACATCAAATTAACCATCACAGTAGTAGACAGGGATTAGGAACAGAAATGGGATGGTGGAGGAAGGTTTATGAACCTTCCCATCTTTTGTGCTATTGTTATCAAGAATTTTATTTTACATATGCTATAAACACAAAATACACTGCTCTTCTCTTTGCCTTAGACAGTTATCTCAGAGCAAATAAAAGGAAAATGAATTTTATTTTCACATTTATTTATTCTATTTGCATCACTTTTCACTTCTTTTTTTTTAATAGTTTATTTTGGTATCATTAATCTACAATTACATGTGCAATATTATGGTGATTGAACTAACCCCTTCATCAGGTCCCCCCACCAACCCCATTACAGTCACTGTCCATCAGCGTAGTGAGATGCTGTAGAGTCACTACTTGTCTTCTCTGAGTTGTACAGCCCTCCCCATGCCCTCCCAACATTACATCTGCTAATCGTAATGGCCCTTTTTCCCCCTTGTCCCTCTCTTCCAACCCATCCTCTCCAGTCCCTTTCCCTTTGGTAACTATTAGTCCGTTCTTGGGTTCTGTGAGTCTGCTGCTGTTTTGTTCCTTCAGTTTTTTTCTTTGTTCTTATACTCCACATGTGAGTGAAATCATTTGGTACTTGTCTTTTTCGGCTTGGCTTATTTCACTGAGCATAATACCCTCTAGCTCTATCCATGTTGTTGCAAATGGTAGGATTTGTTTTCTTCTTATGGCTGAATAATATTCCATTGTGTATATGTACCACCTCTTCTTTATCCATTCATCTACTCATGGACACTTAGGTTGCTTCCATTTCTTGGCTATTGTAAATAGTGCTGCGATAAACATAGGGGTGCATCTGTCTTTTTCAAACTGGGATGCTGCATTCTTAAGGTAAATTCCTAGGAGTGGAACTCCTGGGTCAAATGGTATTTCTATTTTGAGTTTTTTGAGGAACCTCCATACTGCTTTCCACAATGGTTGAACTAATTTGCATTCCCACCAGCAGTGTAGGAGGGTTCCCTTTTCTCCACATCCTCGCCAACATTTGTTGTTGTTTGTGTTTTGGATGTTGGCCGAATATTCTCACTGGTGTGAGGTGATATCTCATTGTGATTTTTATCTGCATTTCTCTGATGATTAGCGATGTGGAGCACCTTTTCATGTGCCTGTTGGCCATCTGAATTTCTTCTTTAGAGAAGTGTCTATACATGTCCTCTGCCCATTTCTTAAATGGATTATTTGCTTATTGTTTGTTGAGGTGCATGAGTTCTTTATATATTTTGGATGTCAACCCCTTATCGGATATGTCGTTTATGAATATATTCTCCCATACTGTAGGAAGTCTTTTTGTTCTACTGATGGTGTCCTTTGCTGTACAGAAGTTTTTCAGCTTATTATAGTCCCACTTGTTCATTTTGGCTTTTGTTTCCCTTGCCCGGGGAGATATGTTCATGAAGAAGTCGCTCATGTTTATGTCCAAGAGATTTGTGCCTATATTTTTTTCCAAGAGTTTTATGGTTTCATGACTTACATTCAGGTCTTTGATCCACCTTGAGTTTACCCTTGTGTATGGGGTTAGACAGTAGTCCAGTTTCATTCTCTTACATGTAGCTGTCCATTTTTTCCAACACCAGCTGCTGAAGAGGCCGTCATCTCCCCAGTGTATATCCAAGACTCCCTTATCAAATATTAATTGACTGTATATGTTTGGGTTAATGTTTGGATTTTCTATTCCATTTCCACTGGTCTGTGGGTCTGTTTTTGTGCCAGTACCAAATTGTCTTGGTTATTGTGGCTTTGTAGTACATCGTGAAGTCAGGGAGTGTAATTCCCCCTGTTTTATTCCTCCTTCTCAGGATTGCTTTGGCTATTCAGGGTCTTTTGTGGTTCCATATGAATTTTAAAATTATTTGTTCCAGTTCATTGAAGAAAGCTGTTGGTAGTTTAATAGGGATTGCGTTGAATCTGTAGATCGCTTTAGGTAGTATAGCCATTTTGACAATATTTATTCTTCCTAGCCAAGAGCACGGGATGCATTTCCATTTGTTAGTGTCCTCTTTAATTTCTCTTAGGAGTGTCTTCTGGTTTTCAGAGTACAGGTCTTTCACTTCCTTCGTTAGGTTTATTCCTAGGTATTTTATTCTTTTTGATGCAATTGTGAATGGAATTGTTTTCTGATTTCTCTTTCTGTTAGTTCATCGTTAGTGTATAGGAAAGCAACAGATTTCTGTGTGTTAATTTTGTATCCTGCAACTTTGCTGAATTCAGATATTAGTTCTAGTAGTTTGGAATGGAATCTTTAGGGTTTTTTATGTACAGTATCATGTCATCTGCAAATAGTGACAATTTGACTTCTTCTTTACCAATCTGGATGCCTTGTATGTCTTTGTTTTGTCTGATTGCTGTGGCTAGGAACTCCAGTACTATGTTGAATAACAGTGGAGAGAGTGGGCATCCCTGTCTTGTTCCCGATCTTAGATGAAAAGCCTTCAACTTCTCGCCGTTAAGTACGATGTTAGCTGTGGGTTTGTCATATATAGCCTTTATGATGTTGAGGTACTTGCCCTCTATACCCATTTTGTTGAGAGTTTTAATCATGAATGGATGCTGAATTTTGTGAAATGCTTTTTCAGCATCTATGGAGATGATCATGTGGTGTTTGTTCTTCTTTTTGTTGATGTGGTGGATGATGTTGATGGATTTTCAAATGTTGTACCACCCTTGCATCCCTTGGATGAATCCCACTTGATCATGGTGTATGATCCTCTTGATGTATTTTTGAATTCGGTTTGCTAATATTTTGTTGAGTATTTTTGCATCTACGTTCATCAGGGATATTGGTCTGTAGTTCTCTTTTTTGGTGAGGTCTTTGCCAGGTGTTGGTATTAGAGTGATGCTGGCTTCATAGAATGAGTTTGGAAGTATTCCCTCCTCTTCTATTTTTTGGAAAACTTTAAAGAGAATGGATGTTATTTCTTCTCTATATGTCTAGTAGAATTCAGAGGTGAATCCATCTGGTCCAGGGGTTTTGTTCTTGGGTAGTTTTTTGATTACCACCTCAATTTCTTGCTGGTGATTGGTCTGTTTAGTTTTTCTGTTTCTTGTTTGGTCAGTTTTGGAAGGTTGTATTTTTCTAAGAAGTTGTCCATTTCTTCTAGGTTTTCCAGATTGTTAGCATATAGATTCTCATAATATTCTCTTATAATTCTTTGTATTTCTGTGGGATCCGTCGTGATTTTTCCTTTCTCATTTCTGATTCTGTTTATATGTGTAGATTCTCTTTTTCTGTTAATGAGTCTGGCTAGGGGTTTATCTATTTTGTTTATTTTTTCAAAGAACCAACTCTTGGTTTCATTGATTTTTTCTATTGTTTTATTCTTCTCAATTTTATTTATTTCTTCTCTGACCTTTATTATGTCCCTCCTTGTGGTGTCTTTGGGCCTCATTTGTTCTTCTTTTTCCAATTTCAGTAATTGTGTCTTTATAGACTATTCATTTGGGAATGTTCTTCCTTCTTTAAATAGGCCTGGATTGCAATATACTTTCCTCTTAGAACTGCCTTTGCTGCGTCCCACAGATTGTGGCTTTGTGTTGTTGTTGTCATTAGTCTCCATATATTCTTTGATTTCTGTTTTGATTTGGTCATTAACCCATTGATTAATTAGGAGAATGTTGTTAAGTCTCCGTGTATTTGTGAGCCTTTTTGTTTTCTTTCTAAAGTTTAATTCTAGTTTAATACCTTTATGATCTGAGAAGTTGGTTGGTAGAATTTCAATATTTTCTATTTTACTGAGGTTCTTTTGGTGGCCTAGTATGTGGTCTATTCTGGAAAATGTTCCATGTGCACTTGAGAAGAATGTGTATCCTGTTGCTTTTGGGTGTAGAGTTCTGTAGATGTCTGTTAGGTCCATCTGTTCTAGTGTGTTGTTCAGTGCCTCTGTGTCTTTACTTATTTTCTGTCTGGTTGATCTGTCCTTTGGAGTGAGTGGTGTGTTGAAGTCACCTAAAATGAATGCATTGCTGTCTATTTCCTCCACTTTTCATTTCTTTATGTAAGTCCAGATTTCTACTGGTAGTATATTTCTTCCCCCTAAAGATTTTCCTTTAATATCTCCTAGTGCAGATCTGCAGGCAATGAATTTTCTCATTTTTATTTCAGAAAGTCTTTATGTTTCCTTCATGTTTCAGAGGTATTTTTGCTAGGTATAGAATTCTGGATTAGCATTTTTTATTTCAACACTTTAAACATGCCAGTCCATTGTCTTCTGGCTTGCCTATTTATTGTGAAAAGTCTGCTGTAACTCTAATCTTTGTTTCCCTGTATGTAAAGTGCCCTTTCTTCTGGCTGCCTTCAGGATTTTGCCTTTGTTTTTTAGAAGTTTGAATGTGAAATATTATTATTGTTGTTTTCCTTTTTTTTTCTTAGCTTCTTGGATCTGTGGTAGTGTTTATCATTCATTGTGGAAATGTTTCTCAGCCATTATTTTTTTTAATATCTTATCTGTGTTGTTTTCTCTTTTCCTTCTAGGATTACACTTACACACATCTCAGGCTCTCTGATATTGCCCACAGCTCTTGGATGTCCTGTTTTCCTCCCACCCCCCTCCCCTACTTTTTTCTCTTTGTTTCAACTTGGGTAGTTTCTGTTGACCTGTCTTGATGTTCACAGACTCTTTTCTCAGCTGTGTAAAGCTATGTAGCGATCAGCCCTTCAAAGTCACTCTTCATCTCTCTCGTGTTTTTTCATTTTTGGCATTCCCATTTGATGCATAAGTTTCTTCTCTCTGCCAAAATTAACCAACAAGTACTGCATTGTATCCAACTTTTCTACTAATCTTCAACTTATTAACCCAATTATTCTAAATTACATGGTCTGGTAGTTTCAACACCTGTGTCATAGCTGAGTGTTGTTCTTTCACCTTGTCTCTTGTCCGTGTGTTATGTTTTCTTGTCTTCCCTTATGCCAGTAGTTTTTTGTTGTACTTGAAAGCCAGACATCTTGAGTACAACAATAAAGACTGAGGTTTATCATTTTGAGTCCTAGAACTCAGCATGGCTTTCCTTTTGCCAGGTCTTTAGATAGGGTTCGGATCATTCTAGCCAGGACATGGGCTGGGTTTTGGTTTTGTTGCTTCTCTGGTCACCTTAGTACATTGAGCCTTCGGGTCCCTCTAGTGGCAGCTTGTGTCTGTGGTGGGGGCTGTCTGGCTAGAAGGGTTTCCTCTCTGTCTGCTGCCCTCTTTGTGCTGCATCTGAGGTTTGCTTCTTTCTCCAAACTCTTGTCCCTCTCCCTACAGTAAACTGCTTTTATTTGAAGCTTGTTGGCCTTGTGGGGGGAGGAGAAAAGGTAATATTTCTGCTATTCTAATTAAGCCTGTGTCTTAGGCACTGTGTCCCTGGATCTGGGAGCAGGGGGTGACTTCCCCCAGCTATAGTTCTGGGCTCAGCACATATTCCAGCCTGTATCCAAGAGGAGAAGAGGTTTTTAATCCTACTTCCTCCTCTCACCCTAAGCTTTATTGGCGAAAGACGCCAGTACCATAGGCCAACAGCGTTTGTTGCCCTGCCCTCTGCAGTTTAAGCTTTTGTTTCTTAGTATAGATTGGAGACAAAGGTCTGTGAAAGACACCTTCAGAATGCTTGCCAATCTTTTGTGAGCACCAGGTTGGTTCTCTTGGAGAGGGCTGAGGGGCCTGCAAGTGTTGGCCCTTATTGGAATGTCCATTGTATCCGTGGCCCCAGGGTTCTATATTCTTTCCCAGGCTACACTCATCTTTTACCAATTTGTTAACAATTTTAGCTGAATTACTCTTAAGGGTCTAATTGAGTATGCCCCAAATAAGGTCATATCCATTTCTTCTCAGAGCTGCCTGTCTTTCCTTAGATTTTGGGTTAGCTCGTTGCCCTGTGACTTCTGCTCTCTGAGGGATTAAACTGGTGCATCTGCAGTGTGCCTGGCTTATTGTTGTTGTAGTAATGATAAGAAAATGTTGTCCCAGCTTTGTATAAACCAAACAGAAACCAGAAGTCTCCATTTTTTTATGGAAAACAAGTACTAAAAATATGTCCAGGCTAGTCTGAAGTGGTGTCTCTGCATTTCCAGATTTAAAGATAGGAGAGGTCCTTTTTCAAAAGTTTGCAGGCTTATTTTGAAAAGCATTTGCTGTTCTTGATGTTTGCCACCAGAGGGCAAGCTGCTGCATCGCTACACCTCTCACCAGGTTTCCAGCGGGGAAAAGTACATGCGTGAAGTGAGAGGCAGAAGCATCCAAAGCAGCTGATACTTCTAGGCAGGGACTGTTCTCAAGGCCTTCCTGACTGGGTCGGTTACAGGAAGCCCCTGGGCTCTTGGGCCCTGCAGCCCTGGCCCTCATCCACAGCTCTACCCTGCAGGGAAGATGCCTTCCTGTAGTCCCAGGGACTCTGGGACTTGCGAGCAGCCATGTACCTTAGAGCCTTTCTCAGTACCTACCCTCCATCCCACCAGGATCCACACTGAGAGGCTGCCCCTGCTAGATGACCTGGCTCTGGCACCTTCAGGGCATTCCAAACTTCTGCTCAGCAAGGGGCAGCCCAAGCCGCTATTGAGGGTAGGAATTTCCTAGAAGCCCAATCAACCAAAATCATAGTGACTTAACACAACAGAAGTTTGGTCCTCATGCAAATAACATCTAAAACAGATGTTCCTGATTGGCAAGCGGATCTCCAAGTGGAGAGTCAGGATTGTAGCCCCATCTTCTTCCACAGACACCAAAATAGGGAAGGGTGTGGGGGAGAAGATGCACCCACCGCTAGCCACATGGCCCAGTGCCCCCACAGTACTTCTGCTCACATCTCATGGGTGCAGCCAGACACCTGTTCCCTCCTAAATGCTGGGGGCTGGGGGGGGCTGGGAAATGTAGCCATGGGTGGCAGGTACCTCCCAACATCACCTCTTCCCTGGGGAGGGGGTGGACAGCCAGACCCAAACTGTCCAAGTTACACCCACAGTAACTGGTTCGAACAGTAAGTGTTCTAAAACAGTGTTTTCCAAATATGCCTAATTTTGAGAACCACGGAGGATGCTTATTTAAAGTATAGTCCTTGGGTCCTTTTCCTGGTCTCTCTAGTTTGGCCATCTGTGTGGGGCCTTTAGGCATTACAGGGAGCTGTGCTGCCTTAGCAAGTGTCTAGGAGAGAGGAATTACCACCCTGCCCCGTGGGTGGGGAGCCAGGCCAACCCTGTTTTCGTAGTGACTCATGGAACCCTGGGACAGGCTCCTAGTCATGACCCAAGCGAGGTCAGTCCTGAGCCAGCGCTGCAGCCCTTCCCGGGTGTGACTACCCTGCAGCTAAGCCCTGGGGAGGGGGGGCCTGTGTGTCATGGCGATGTTAAGACAGAACCCAGTGGCCTGTGGCTGAGGCAGATGGAGCAACCCTTGACCTCCCAAACCAGAGCGGACTCCCCAGTCCCCAAACCGATTAAATGGAAAACCCTAAGCAAAGCTGTGTTTCCCTTCTACTGGGAGGGAGATGGGATAGTATTTGCACTCACATTTTCTCTTTGGCAACACTGGAGGGCAGCATTGAGTCAGTGTTTCCAATTTCTTAACAGAAAAGCAACTATTAATGATATTCAATCCTAGATTTTATTCATGCATTTGCCTTTTTGTTTTTGCCATGGCACCCTCGCCATGAATCACAGGGCCATGACATCAGCTTCATGAGCGGCACCTGGAGGGCTGGGTGTGTGTGTGTTTGGGGAGTGGGGGGAGGAGGTGAACCCAGGGCAGGGCAAGAGCCCTCGGTATGCATCTGGAGTGCCTGGGGGTTTACTGCCCCCAAAGATGGGGCACTTGGTACCAGAGGAAAGCAGCCTGTGGAATGCATTATGTGCCTCTATCAGGGCCATTCAATATCTGGCCTACAGGGTAGGAGCAGAAGAGAGGCACTCCTGTGTGGTGCTTTGCACTGGAGTGGGGCAAGGAGTGAACCTGAAACAGGGGTCTGTGGGGGGCCTGGCCACATCTGCTTCCCAGGCTGCGGGGACAGTGGAGGCGAGAGGCTTGGAGAGACCCCAGCACAATCAGGCTAAGACTGGAAGGTGCACTAGGTGCCTGCCCAGCGCCCACATGTGGCCTTTCCCAGCAACTGGGCAGTGGCTCCCGTGCAGCACTTCTGTCTGTCCAGCAAGCCACAGGTAGGGACCCTGGCTCCAGCCAACAAAGCTCCCGCTGGAGGCGCTGGCTGTGCTGCTCTCTTGGGTGGGACTCTGAATGGGGCCTGCAGGGGCATTAAGTGGAGCCCGCACGCCACAGCTGCTGCTAAGAGGGCAGGACTGAAGACACCATCTCCCCATTCTCTTTGTTCCTGTCTCTGACAACAGGAGTCAGCCTAGTCACTAGGGAGTTGTTCTCTGGGTCCCACAACAGCTCAGAAGCTCATGGCAGTTCTCAGACGAACCTGTGAACACCTGCCTCCACCCCAGCCTTTCTGAGATGGGCCAAGACCTCCCCAGGTGGTGTGTTCACTCAGGAGTGTCTGTGATGAATCAGTCCCCCAGTGAAGTACAGCTGGTGTCTTCTCGCTACAGCCTCCGCCTACATGTCACCTCCTCAGAAGGCTCCCTGGCCCTCCCCGGAAAGGCTTGCTGGGCCCCCCTCAGCCTGTTTATCCTGCAGGGGTGCTTATCACTACCTGGCACCCTGTCCCCAGAACAGAATGCGGGTCCATGGGCCCTCCTGTGCTGATACAGACTTAATGAATTCACAAATGAGCAGGTCAGCAGGCAGCCCTCGTTTGTCTGATTTGTACCTGGGCCCCTCTCTGGGGGGAGAGGGGAGGGCCTGCCCACCACCCACCACCTTCAAGGTGACCTTGCACAGGGTAATAACCCAAACTAGGTCCTTCCTCAGAAATAACAGGCGCAGTAACAGCTTTTTTTGTCTTCTGACAGACCCAAATTGTTAGCAGAGTCCAGGTGATGTCTCCAGCTGCTCTTCAACGTCCACAATAAAGATGAAGTTATTTTAAACTATCAGTAAGGGTTTTGAAACCTAGGTCTGAAGCCTTGTTGCTGGCCAGATTATCTGTGTATATCTCCATTTAGTTTCCTTACTCAGGAAGACACCTGGCCATGGAATTCCCTCTCCTGGCCTCGCTGGAGAGTGCTGGGGCTTGGAGCCTCCTGGTCACCCGTAGGCCCCCTGCACCACGTCTCTCCCTTCTCTTCCAGCTGTGATCCCTCTGACGGATTCAGAGCACAAGTTGCTGCCTCTGCACTTTGCGGTGGACCCCGGGAAAGACTGGGAGTGGGGGAAAGACGACAACGATAACGCCCGGCTGGCCCAGTAAGCCCCTACCCACCCCGCCCCCACTCCCCAGGGCCCTAAGGGCAGGGCCGCCCCTGCTCCTCCAGGACAGCTGGCGCCCCTGAGGGCGGGGTGCGCGCAGGCGAGCGCGGGCCGGCTGGGGCGCGTTTCACTCGGTGTTCTTCTTTTGCTAGCCTGATCCTGTCTCTAGAAGCCAAGCTGAACCTTCTGCACAGCTATATGAATGTGACGTGGATCCGGATCCCTTCCGAGACCCGGGTGAGCCTGGCATGCTGCTCCCTGGCCCCTGGCGCGGGGCTGGCAGGGGTGCAACCTCCCGAAGGCCGAGCCAGCGCAGGGCTCGCCTGCCTGCGCCCAGCTGCGCACCCGACCCCGCGCCGGCCAGTCGTCCCGCTCTGGCTCTGGCTCAGATAGTTCGGATTTACCTGGTGCGTGTGTGCACGCATGCTTGCGTGTGTGTACGTAGGCGCGGTCCCGCTGGGGGACTTTATGTCCCCTTGCTTTCTCCAGAAAGGGAGGAATAAACACACCCACTCAGAAAACAAACTGCAGGCAAGTCGTAACACAAAACTCTCTCCGCCGAGATGGGGACACAATGTGCCGCTGCACAGCGGCATTAATTATAAGCTGGGTGTGGGTCTCTGGAAAACCCAGGGTAAGGAGAGCGTGATTCCTCGGCGCCCCCTCGTCTCTCCTCCGGGAGGGCAGTGAGGAGGCACTGCTCACCCACGCGGCCCCTACTTCCAGATACTGTGAGGGATTAAGTCTTTGACTAATGTTTTTGTCATCTCAGTAGTGAACTCCTAGAGAAAGGAATTTTTTTTAATTACAAGTAATTGGTCCTCTCCAGACATCAGTTTGTGTAGTCCTCAAGTGGGGCTCATAAGGAATATTAAAGGAGCGAGGAAAGCTAGAGGGAAGGCCGACTTTGGCACAGTACCCAGGATAAGCCTGGCCCTGCTCAGAGTGCTGTCTTTTTACCTGTATGTAATCTTCACTGGGGTCTCTGAGGCAGAAACTGATACTGATACCCCATTTTACTGATGGCACAGTGAAAGTTGGTGGCAGTCTGGCTCCAGAGTTCTCTTAATCACTACACTGCCCTGCCTGTCAATTGCCTGGATTACAGCACCATGTTGCTGTGGATATTCTGTCCCAGCACCCACTGGGGTGAAGGCAGAAGCTATATAGATCTGGGATTAAGAGGCTCTTGCGCTAGGAGACAGCTGTGTGCTGCAATGAGCAGGGCCTCCGGTCAGGCCTTGGTGGCCCCCACATCAGATGCAGGGCAGCGAGCAGGCACCCCTGACAGGGGCCCTTCCAGACCTAGAGCACTTGAGCCAGGGCTCGCTGCTCACCCTCCTCCCAGCACCAGACCCTCCCAGCACCAAACACACCTCACTTCCCTGGACTGAACCAGAGTTTGTACCCTTTTAGGTCTCTGATGAATGGTTTTGAGACCAATAGTTTCTTTCAGACCCGGGGCAGGGTAAGAGGAAGGAAAGAAGTTTGTACTGGGAGGTGGTAAGGACTGGTCCCCACACCTTTGCATCTGGGTGACTTGGCTGGAGGAGGTTCACCCCTCTCTTGGACCTGCTGGGAGAGGGTGAACGCAAGTAAAGGGAGGGAACAATGGCCTTCTCCCAGGCTTCTCTGAAAGCCAGGAAAGCCTGTTAGGCGTGAGCACCACTTCCTGTCAGACCCAGCCACTGGCTTGGGGTCCCTGGTCTTCGCCCAGTGATGCTCAGAATTCTCTCCTCGCTCAGGGAGGAACCTCTGCAAGGCAGCAGTACTTGCTGCCAGCCCTCCACTCACCCTGTCTCCTTTCTCAAGCACTCCACCTACCCGAGGTGCTGGTCCCAGCCATGTTGCCACCCTGACTTTGCCCTCCTGGCTGCCCGACAGTGGGCCTTGTCCAAGGTGTTCACCGATATTTTCCCTCCCCACTCCCAGGAGACCTTTCCTAGGAATGGTAACAGGTCTCCTGCTGAGCCCAGGTCCTATTTCAGAAACCTTCTCAATTTAGCACCCCACACTGCCAATCTGAGAAACTCCTAGAATAAAGTGATTGGTCATGCTGAATCAAGGGGAGGTTTGTTCCAAGACCCAAAGAATTAGGTTCCAAGGACAAGGTGTCTGTTCCCTGCCCGGAGCGAATAGGTGTGACACTTTGTAGCAGAGTCATCTGCAGATACAGATGAAGGGTCAGCCTCACCTGAAGGCCATTGTCTCTGCAACGGGGCCGACTGTGTCTCACAGGGCTACGAGGCCAGAGTCTGTCTGGGCATGGTAATTCTAACATGGACAGAGGCCCTAGGGCTCAAATCCAGGTGGGTTCTGCACATTGCCTGACCCACCAGCGACCTGAGTTCACCAAAGAGGCAATCGGGCAGAAATGGGCAGGGAGTAAGGGGTGGCACCAGTCTGTCTTCGTTGGTTCCATGTGGGCACAGCTCCTCTCTAACCTCCTCCAACAGGCTCCTCTGGCGCAGCCAGAATCGCCAACGGCCTCCGCGGGGGAGGATGTGCAGTCCCTGGCCGACTCCCTGGACTCGGACCGCGACTCGGTGTGCAGCAATTCCAACAGCAATAATGGGAAGAACGGCAAGGACAAGGACAAGGACAAGGAGAAGCAGCGCAAGGAGAAGGATAAGACCCGTGCAGACTCCGTGGCCAACAAGCTGGGCAGCTTAAGCAAGACGCTGGGCATCAAGCTGAAGAAAAACATGGGCGGCCTGGGCGGCCTGGTGCACAGCAAGATGGGTCGCGCAAACTCCGCCAACGGCAAGAACGGCGACGCGCCGGAGCGCGGCAAGGATAAGAAGACCAAGTCGCGCAAGGGCAGCAAGGAGGAGTCGGGCGCGTCGGCGAGCACGTCGCCGTCGGAGAAGACCACACCATCGCCCACGGACAAGGCGGCGGGGGCGTCGCCTGCCGACAAGGGTAGCGGACAGCGGGGCGACGCGTGGAAGTACAGCACGGACGTGAAGCTGAGCCTCAACATCCTGCGCGCCGCCATGCAGGGCGAGCGCAAATTCATCTTCGCCGGCCTCCTGCTCACCAGCCACCGGCACCAGTTCCACGAGGAGATGATCGGCTACTACTTGACCAGCGCGCAGGAGCGCTTCAGCGCCGAGCAGGAGCAGCGGCGCCGCGACGCCGCTGCTGCCGCCTCCACCGCCAAGCGGCCGCCGCGCAGGCCAGAGGCCGAGAGCACGCCGGGCTCGGAGCGCGCCTCGCCGGGCCCAACGGCTGGGCCGCCCACGCAGCTGGTGCTCAAGCTCAAGGAGCGCCCGAGCCCCGGGCCGGCAGCGGGCGCGCGGGGCGGCGCGGGCGGCGGCGGCGCGGCCTCCCAGGCCCGGGTGGCGGCGCCAGGCGTGCTGGCGCCAGCGGACCGGTCCCAGGCCGCAGCCCGCCGGCGCGCCAGAGCGTCATCCACGTGCAGGCGGCGGGCGCGCGGGACGATGCGTGCACGCCGGCCGTGGGCGCGCTGCGGCCGTGCGCCACGTACCCGCAGCAGAACCGCTCACTGTCGTCGCAGAGCTACAGCCCGGCGCGCGCGCGCCGCGCTGCGCACCGTCAACACGGTGGAGTCGCTGGCGCGCGCCGTCCCCCCTGCCGGGCGCGGCGAGCGCGGCGGGCGCGGCCGAGCACAAGTCGCAGACCTACACCAACGGCTTCGGCGCCGCGCGCGACGGCCTGGAGTTCGCCGACGCCGACGCGCCGGCCGCCCGCTCGAACGGTGAGTGCGGCCGCGGCGGCCCGGGGCCGGCGCAGCGGCGCTGCCAGCGCGAGAACTGCGCGTTCTACGGGCGCGCCGAGACCGAGCACTACTGCTCGTACTGCTACCGCGAGGAGCTGCGGCGGCGGCGCGAGGCGCGCGGGGCCCGGCCCTGAGGCGGGCGCGGCCAGCTTTTACCATAGGGATTTCTTTTCCATTCTGTCGGTGTCTTTTTTACATGCCCTGGTCAACCGAAAGGCCGGCGACTCCTTTGTCAGTGCTGTGTACGTGTTTGGTCAAACGTTCCTAATGGTGCCTGAACCTACACTGACGCCACTCAGGTAGTAGACGGATAGGAAACAAGTCATACTGTTGGAAGTGGGTGTGCTAGCTAGAATCTGCCTCGTACCTGTGGAAACTCAATAGCCATTGCAAGAGTATTTTTGTTCCTCAGTAAGAGAAATAAATAAATTTGCAGCCCTTTGTTTTTAGAAGGGAGTGTTTTACATGCTTTTTTGTTTTGTTTTGTTTTGTTGCTTTTTTTCCTAACCTAGCGATTGACCTCTTCCACGGAGCGGTCACATGGTCACACGTGTGCAGTCGGTACCACCCAGGGCTTAGAAGCAAACACGCAGCCCGGGACTGCGGGGGCGGCTCTGCAGCGGGCTCCCACCTGCTGCCCCTCCTGGGGCCTTGGAGGAGAGTAGGCGCTTTGTCACCCGCCGACGCTCTCGTGGTCACTGTGGCGCTTTAGGAACATACGGCTCCATCTCATAGGCAAAACCTCCCACATCCCCCGGCTCGAGCAACATCCACACTGCCATCAAAGCTGCAGGCGCCTGTAGGATGGGCACCAGACAACCTACCTCGCAGGGCCTGGTGAGGTGTGGTGATGGCTCCAGGTGCCGGGCAGCTCAGGTGACAGGAGCTTTTCAAAGACACCTTGGGTCCAAAAGTCAAGGTTCTGAACTCACTATTTGGAGTTGCCCATATATGGGCAACAGTGACAGCCTGCTCACATTTCTCCTTTGAAGGTACTTCCACAGTGAACTGTCGCCAGAGGGCCCCTAGGAAGTGATCATCGGTGCCCCAAAAGAGAGGGGAGGAATTGACCCTTTGGTCGCTGTGTAAGCCCCCACTAAGCTGCTTCGAACCCTGGCCTGTGCCCCTTTCCAATGGGAAGGGACTGACGGACGCCAGGAAAGAAGCCCATCCCCACCTACACCTGCATCTGTCTGGGTTCAGCCGGGTAAAGGAGCTCCACTCCCATTGGGGCCCCTTCTGCAGGGCAGGGATCACCCTGCCTTTGGCTCCATACACATTGAGGGGGCAGCTCCTACCATGAGTGGTCCCTTTTTTGGTGCCTCCTTCATTTCTTGAGGAAAAAAAAAAATGTGTCCTTAGCTACCCTGTTTTGAGCAGCAATATGCAGCCTCTTCCTTCCAAGATTACCTCTGGAGAATACCATTCTTGGCCAAGGACACTTGAGTTCAACCTGCCTCGCTAAGGGAAGATCTTGTTTCCAAGAAATGCAGATAAAATGGGTAAAATCCTCACTAGAAAAAGAATACTTTAAAACGTGTGAGAGCCTTAGAATAGCCTCTACCAATCCTAAGACAGGAGAAAGCACCCAGCTATACTGTGGGTGTATCTTCAGAAAATGCAGGAGGTAGACCATCTCTTCATTGGAGGCAGCTTCTCCTTCTCCAGAAAGGATGCTTTTCCCTCTGACGTAAAGAGCAGCAAAAAAAATAATAATAATACAGGGAGGGATTTTTTTTTTACTTGTTTGAAGAATTATAATAAACTAATTTGAGTATCTCCTGTGAGTAATTTATTTTTAATTATTCCACAGCATGTGGAGTTTTCAGTAATTTATTCAATTTTGCATAAGCGGTTCCTTAAAATTATTTATTAAATAGAATCTTTAAGAAATGTTTTGGGAGTTTTACTTTTCATGCTGAACAATACTTTCAGAGTGTGGTAATTACTAACATCCACGTCCCTCACATTACTGGGGTTTCTTTTACTCAGAAAAAAAAAGTTTTCTAAAAATCTCTCATCGAGAGGGTTTGTGGCAGCTTTTTGGACTGGTTCCTCGTGTCATGCTGAGCAACTGCTTTGCCATCCTGAGAGGTCATAGGAAGTACTGCTTCACACTCAGATGCCGCCTGCTGCTCCGTTCCTCACTCTTACAAGGTGGAGACAGCCAACCTTGAACATTCAGAACTAAGCTCATGTGCACAAGAAGGCAAGGAGGCGTAAGGTAAATTTGTTTATTTTTTAGTTTTTTAAATGTTAAAACAGCCAACCAGAAATTTCCAAAACTGGCTATGCAAATATCTTTCTCACTCTCTCTGCCAGGTTTAAAAAAAAGGCAAGCTGAGAATAAAAATGGTCCATTATGATATCAGAAGAAAACCTTCAAAACCAGGCAGTGTAATCCATAGGTATTACCCAAAGCTATGGTGACTTATTCTATCTCCTTGAATTTCAAAGTCATCTCTGCCCCATCCCCATCCAACAGATGTGCCATAAATCAGAGCCTGACATCCAGCTACTGGCCACCACATGGCTCCTACCACCACATGGAAGGCAGGCCCCCAACTTCTTGGCGTCCTGAGACAACTTGACATGCCAAGGCAGCTTTGGGTGCTGCTACGGTTCGTATGGCTTTGTCCACATTGTTTACAAACAGCCATTTCCTTTTGTGAGAGATCCTCTAAACAGTGTTAAGACAGGGAGAGAGCCACAGTCATACTAAATTTACTAGTCCAATGTACCACTTTATTCAAAAGAGCTCTTCAGACCTGGTGTGTAGTCAGAGATCCATCAGACCAAATTACTTTATGGCTGAACAGGAACTATCAGAAGCTGCTGTGTTCACATGTGGGCTAAGAGGTCCCCTAAGGTCCTCTTGTGACTTGGAGTCCCTTTGTGGAGATGCAAAAGAGAAGTGAATTATGATGGCAGATCCTGCCTGTGAGCAGCCTTCTTGTCTGATCTGGCCAAACTTCTCTTTCCCAGAATGTCAGATGTCTCCAAGCCTCAGCAAGTTTCCAGAAGGATCCCAAATACTTCTAAGCCCCAGTGGAGGTTATTTTAGTAATTTACTTAACATTTCCCACACATGTGTTACCTGGTGAAAGTATATTGTTAAAGGAAGGTGATTTTAAGTGTATTCTGTTTGTAGATTTTATGCTATGTTATGTTGAAATTTTAAAAGCCAAGGTTAAACTGTACTATAGAAATTATTTTTATATTATTTTCAGAATACGCCACAGAGCAATATTTTGCACCCTTATATTGTCACAGGGTTGTTTCCTTGGAATAGTAACTTTAGGTGGGAGGGGACTTCACCAGGGGCTTTAGGAATTTAAACACTTTTTGCTATTTGTTCAAATCCCCTGAGAAAGTGGGAATGCGTAAATGTCTTTTTTCATTGAAAGCTTGATTTTTTTTTTCTGTTCATGGATCTTGGTACTACACCTTTCCTCTTAAATGAATACTTATATTCACCAAGTTACTGTGGACTTTTTCTTACCTATTATCACCCAGTGGTTCAAGTGGAATTCTGAAAAGTTTGGATCTTTTATTTTACAAATCTAAAGTTTTCCTTACTTTACAAATCTAATGTTTTCTAAAATGAGCTCACTGTCAGGAATTTGGTGACTCAAGATAATAGGATTCTCCAACCCACCCCTCACCCACTGTGCAGAGTCCACTGCGTCCCTGGGGCAGGACTGTGGGTACAGAGCTGTCACCCCCTCTCTCAGTTGTCTACAGCTAATTTTGCAAATTACTCTTCTTTGCGAAAATAAACTTAACCTATCAAAATATATTTCACATTAGTTAAGGCTAAAAAAAGGGCTGTACCTACCAGTGGTGGGAAATTTGGGGTGGGGTGGGGAAAAGGCTTTGCCAAACTCATGTGTGTAAGTTCCATTCTGTGTGAGTCTTCTGTTTACCGAGAGACTGGAGTAAAAGCTGAAGGCATCTACTGCGAGTTTGGGGTTTCTTTCTTTATGACATGGTTTCTTTTTTATCATCGTTGTGTGGGCTTTACAGAATAAGTTCCTTGAGTGTTTCTTTCCTTTTCTTTCTTTCACCGCTTCTAGTAAATAAGAAAATGTGTTTATGTGGCTGAGCACGCCCTGCCCGACCTCAGCTGTGCCGGCATCGCCCCGTGGGCTGCTGAGGAGGCCCCTCTTCTGGCTGGAGTCTGGCTCGGCTGTCCCTGAGGCAGGCGCACAGTGTGGCCACTGGCACCAGGAAGCAGGCACCCCCTTGCAAAAAGCCTTAAAGTGGTGGCTCTCTGGAGACCTCTGGGCACCACCTTCCCATTCAGTCCTGACCGTAAACTCTCTTTTCTGCTAGAACAGGTGTGCTGTGGCTCTTCAAGGCAATGAGGCGGCACTCAGCTTCATTCTTGTTTCACACCCACCCCATTCCCCACGACCGCTCCACAGTGCTGCTTCCATCGGCACAGAGCGTGCTTCTGACAGTGCTTCCTGTTCACACAGGGGAGGGCCCACGGTGTTCATCCGAGGGACCCACATGGCATATCTGATGGTGAGCGCTCCCACACTCACCCCCCTGAAGCCCTCCAGGCTGCACGAAGTGCTTCCAGGCGCAACAGTTTGGACTATTTTCACAACAGCTCCCAGCAGTGCTCAAAATGGCCTGTTAGCAGTTATGCTGCCAGCTTTGTTCCCCAAAACCAGTCCTTCCTCCCTGCTCCATCCCCAGCAAAGAGAGAAAAGATGGGCCCCTCAGGAATAACTGCATGTGTAGTCTGTGCAGAGATGCTTCGCTCATCCGGGCTGGCTTAACACACACATAACCACAGGAACACTACAGAAGCCATCATCAGCCAACAATCCTAGCAATACTACTGTTTCTATTTGTTTTGCAAAGTCATCTGTTGAAATTTGTATTTTTACTGTTTTATTCTTGCAAAAAACAGGAGTTCCACCAATCCCAATTATATATATACAAATTGATACACATTGCTTATATTTTCTTATATTCCTCCAAGAGAGCATCTAAAGCATACATATATGTATACATGTGTATGTGTATAGACATGCATACATATATACACATACATAGTTCTTTTAAGATGACTACAAGTTTATTTTAAGAGTAAATATAGGCTGTAATTGCTCAGGGCCAAAGTAACCCATTACTTTAATGAGAACAAGTTAGCAAAACTAGCTGCTTGAGAGTATCTATAGACACTGGAGCAAGACGTGAAAGAAGAAACAGCCAAGTCCTTACAAAGACCACTCCCACTCCTGTACTTCCCAACCTTTTCCGTTGGTAGCTACTGTGACCCAGCAACAAAAGCCTGCCTTAGGGCCTTTGCATGTGCTGTTCCTTCTACCTAGAGCCTTCCCACCCCTACCAGCCACATGGCTCACCCTTTACTACCTGCCAACCTTTGCTCCAGTGTCACCTTTCAAGAAGGCCTTCTCTCACTTCTTTATTTAAAATGATGACATATACCACCCTCCCAGCCATCTCCCTGTGCATCTTTTGTGCATTTATCAATATGGGAGTGCTGCACGGATGAATCATCCATTCATTCATTTATGCGCCTCCCCTAAGCCCCCATAGAATGTAAGCCCTGTGTGGGCAGGAATTTTTGTATGTTTTGCTCACCGCTGTATTTCTGGTGCCTACAACAGTGCCTGACACACATTAGGCACTGGATGAAATATTTGTTGAAGAAAGAAATGAAAGAAGTAATTTGATAGCTATTAAGAAACCTAAAAATATCAGTTTTGGTCTTCATCAAATCCAGGTTCTAAGGGGGAGAATTTCATCTAAATGGGGAGAATTTCAGCTGAGGAAGCAGTCTTCTCTAGCCTGTGGTACACACTACAGCCAGATACGATCGTGAGCGCATAAACCTGACGGTAAATGCCAGCCCAGGAGCCCTCCCTCACTGACTGAAACTCAGATCTGTACAGACAGCCCTCTGGGACAAGCTGAGGTGGGACCAGTTTCCTACTGGGCAACCCTCCTGGTCAGGCACACTGTGATGGGTTCCAAACACAACCCCCATGAGGCCATTTTGAGCTTGGACCAGTCTAGCAAATCCCTTGTCATTGGTCCTTAGGCAGCTGTGCCCTTCATAGTGTCTCCAGGAAGACAGGCTTTCCTTTCTAGAACAAAGCTGGGTGGCTGCAGATGACACAGCCCAGGGAAAGGAGTCCACCTGACGACTGAAAAGACCCATTCTTGTGTCACCAAAAGCAGGCGTGCAGAGGGAGAGGAGCTTGTCCTGCAGAGTAACGGAGTCAGGCGTGGGTGACTGCACTGACAAAGTTTGAAGCAGCAGGGCCAGAGAGAGTCAAGGCCCCCCGAGTTTCCTGCTCTGTCATTGCGGGGATGTGTGCTGGTGGGACAGAGCCTCGACAGTGCAGAGCCAAACCACACACGCCTCCTCAGCTGGGCCCCCAGAACAGGGACCCTCAAATGCAGCCAGGGGGACCTCACCCACCAGCAGGGGAGGGGTGGCTCCTGCTCAGAACTTCGTTCCCCTGCAGGATGAAATTCACAGCTACCTAACTTTGGTGTTTACTAAGCCCTTTGGCCAAATGTGTTTTCCTCTAAGAGTTGTTGGCAAAATACTGTTATAAGCTTCTCATAGGACCTTTGTCCTGGCCTGGTTAAAAGGCTTAGTCCTTCTTTTTAATCCCCTCTGTGGTTTGTGCCTCATGTCTCCGGGTGCCATATTTTAAAGTCCCTCGTGGGCAGAGGGTGGGGGAGAAATCCCTGTCATAACCTTCCCTCTGCAGCTGCCCAGCAGATAATGAGTGGGGCCGCACAGGTGAGTCCCTTTGCTTGAATTGCCAAATAAACTGTCCCTTTCCCTGCTGCCCTAACAGACTGGGGCCGTGCCCCTGCCAGTTCCCCCAAGCAGGAGCACCGGTTTCCCTGGGCCTGCCCCGTGCTCCGCACAAACCTTTCTCCAAACAGGTGCCCTGTGGTCTATCTGTCTAGTTCTTCACACACAGTCTTCTTGCTTGCGTGGAATGGGCCCCCAGCACCTGATTTGGAATTAGGATTTGGCAGGTAGGAGTAGGCCAGCTTGTCCCCACTAACATATGACTAAACCTAGTAAAATAAGCATGGATGGAGATCAGCCCTAGCCTGGAGCCCCCAAACACAAGGTAAACTCCACCTCTGATAGAGCCAGTCGCCATTCAGCACAGAGAGGTGGGCCCTCGGTCATATCAACAAAGTCGCTGTTAGAGGCACAGGGAGGATCTCCCGAATCCGCACATGACCTCATCTGCAGACCTTGAACCCTGCTCACTATCATCTTTAATAAGTTGGTCCAGTTTTAACTATGGGTTGTTGAAATGTATTTGCCTTGTTTTTAAATACACTGTTGGCCTATGGGAGTCAAGTGTTCCTGTTTGTTTCCCTTTCTCTCTCTCTCTCTCTCTCTCTTTTTTTTTTTTCTCTTGACTGATTTAGGGATGAAATATGTTACTTTGTTTCCCTGATTTACTTGATTACTGTGGACAAAGATAAACACTGAGGCAACAAGGGGTCACGAGTCCTGTTACTTTGACCAAGTTGTCCCAGGCCGTTTTCCGCCTGCAAGTGTTCGTTCTGATTTAATGCAAATATTCTTTTCCATCTGGTCCATTCTTGGAGCAGAACCTGGCTGTAAGAGCTCTCTGGTGATTGGGTTGTCATTTTCTAAAGTATTAAAGCACTAAACCGATTTTTGCAATATGTAGTAAATCTTGCTTTCATTTTGGAAAACTTCCAGTAATGACTACTGCACTTTTTATAGAACTCTATTTCATTTCTTTCTTTTATGAAAGATTATTTCAAGTATAAATAGCTCTGTAATCCGTGTGACACGGCTTCTCCATTACTTGACACAGAGAGAAGCTCTGATGCCTACTCAATAAAACTACCATGTTTATAAAGCATTGGTTGGTCCAGTTATTTGCCCACTCCTGTGTTCCTGGTAAAATAACAGCTAAGAACAGCTGTATGGCCCAGAGCAAGAGGATTCTATCTGGCATCCATCCACACCAGTGTTTTTTTAAGTGATTTTTCCAGTCAGATGAGATGTAAACAGTAATTACAGTTTCATCATATGAGGGTAAGAGATTTCTCTTTTTTTCAAAATGGTCATGACACTCTCTATCTGAATGAAAACAGGAGGATTTTCCTTAGCCATGTGTTTGCCAGAGATTGAAACATAAGCAAGAGGACAATGGCAGGGAGTGTGAAGGAGGAAAGAATTTCACTGTGGCTTTTTATTCATGCACATTTGGCTGCGGAGGAGAGCATGCGTCTGTAAGAAAAGTAAGAGGCTTCCTCAGAGGCCTGCGGATTGGGGCCCGGGCTGCTCGGGCAGGTGATATGCCCATAACTCAGACACCATGTGGAGCGCCCTGTGCCGTGCACCCTGCCTGCTGCTGAGGATGGTAGCCGCAGTGGGGATGCCTCCTGCACTGAAGGCCCACAGGTGCTGTGTGCTAAATTAGACATTCGAGCCACTGCCAAATTTAACCCATGCAACAGCCCAGTGAGTTAGATGTCAAAACCCCTGTCACGCAGACAAGAAAAAAAGTTTGGCGAGGTCAGTGGTGAAACCAAGATTCTAGCTCTGGTTTGCCTGTGAGGACCCACACTTTTAGTAGGTACACACTGCATTATTCTGCCATCACAAAGAATGCACAGGTCCCTGCCGAGGGGCAGCTCACAGTCTGTGCCATGGAAATTGACACACAGGTCTTGGTCTCCCTGGTGGGAGGTGGGGGCATGAACTCACGTGGCCAGGAGCAGAAAAGATGCTCAGCTGGCCTGTGGGACCCACTGGGGCCATGGCCGCTGCACATGCCTGGGATCAACGTTAAGGCCAATGTGACACCATCCATTTCCGGCCCTGATGTTCTTCTATAATAGATAGTATGAGACTGTTCTTAGCTCTTTCAGGGCAGCCAGAGAATCCCATATGAAGCTGTAGAGGATGGTGGGAGATTCTGTCTCCTGCAGCAGGAGGCAGACAGTCTGGCCAGTTCAGGCCCTAACTTGCAATGACCTTGAGAAGGGTCATTCTCACCTCTCCAGGTTTTCTATAAAATTTCTGTTTGTTCTGTAAAATTAGGGACTTGAGGGAAGAATCTCTTAAGTCCCCGTCCAAATCAGGGAATCTGCCTGTCATTTAGGAAAACAGAAGTCACACCAGTTATTTTAATGGAATATGGAGAACTTGTCGAACAGATATGAGAAGACAATGCACAGAAAGGGAACATAGCGGTCACATGGAGAGTCCCTGCAGGAGCAGCTGGTTGCAGAGCTGGCAACAGAGACTGGTGAAAAGTTTGAGCATAGGAAGGGGGCTCCACACAGCTGGGCTCAGACCCTCTGCAAAGGGAGGCTGTGGGGCTGGAGCTGATGCCTCAGGAGCCCTAAGGAGGAGCCTGGCCGAGCTGGCCCAGATCTCTGAGGAGAGGTGGCTGGTATCTCTGAGGGGGCATGGTTTGGTAGGACCTTCCATGTGGGGGAAAAACAAAATCGGAACAAACTGCAGCTGGCAAGTGATGAGCCATTGCCAAGGCAACACTGACAGAAACTGGAAGTATGTTTGTGTGTATGCTGGTATATATACACACCAATCAAAGAAGAAGATAAGAAAATAGGCCTCTCTGCCATGGTCACCATGTGGGACCATGGTGGTAGTCATAACCTCCTTCCACAACCATTCCAGTTTCCTTTGCACTCAAGTTTGCCTTGATAATTTGGTTCGGTCACCCAGCCAGCCAGAGCATCTCTCCTCAGCCCTGACGCAGTAGTTGGAGAAACCCTTGATGGCTGGGTCTCAGCTTCCAGTTCAGTGGTAGCACTAAGTAGCCTGAGTTGACGGCTCCTTCCTAAGGAACGAAGACCTACAAGCCAGAGAGCTCAGGGGTAGGGGCAGGTTCTTGTTATGAATCAGCCATGACGAGAGGCACACCCAGGCCTGCCCCCTGTTTCCTAGACCACGTGTCCCGGCCACAGGCCAGACACCACCATGTGGCAGTAGTTGATTCAAATCATAAACCTCATCTGCAAGACAGGCACCCACCTTTCAGGGAGTTGTCTCACTCCTGACATCACAACCAAATCTTCTGCAGGCCATTCCACAGCTCTGTCGAGCCAGCTGCTTCTGGGTCAGCGGGATGTGTAGTGAGTGAATCCCACATGCAGGATCCCATTGCTATAGAACCAGAATTCCTCATCAGAAGCAACACTGTGCAAAACCATAATGGTGAGCAAGGCATTCCTTCTCTGAATCTATGAATGGTAGCTTTTGGCAGAACTGCAGGCAGGAGGGGCAACTCTGAATCCAGAATACATCTTCCCAGTGAGGGAAGATTGCTTTCCCTCCTTAAGGAAGGAATCCATTGTGATCCGCCAGCCACCAGGAGTGTGGCTGCCCATCCCCAAGAATGAGCCATACAGGATGTTCCCCCTTTGTCTCTGTTGTCAGAGTCACACAAGCGCAGAAGTGGCAGTCTCCCAGGTGGCCTTGGGGACAGGAGATCTGTGGTTGTGCTCATCCATGGGCTCCATCCCTGCAGCCAGGGTCCCTTTGTAAAGGGGCCCACTGAGCAAATGTCAGCAGTTAGTGAAAGGCTGTCTACATGCCATCTTGCTCACTGATTCTTGAGAGACTCCTCTGCACGGGGTGCTTTTAATGGGCACAGTGTCTCCATGCTCTGTCAACATTCTGAGAGAGCCATCCACAGATACCTTCTGTTGGTGCCATACCTCCGTGTCACCAATCTTTAAATCTCATTCTTGCAAGTCTTGACCATCCAGCCAAACTATTGCCCCTGCCAAAAAATCCGTATAGGTCAGAGTTTCTCAACAGTGGCACTAATGACATTTGAGGCCAGACAGTTCTTTTCCGCAGGGGACTGCCGTGTGTGTACTCTAAGATGTTTAGTAGCATCCCTGGCTGATCGCTACCCACCAGATGGTGGTAGTGCCGTCCACCTAGATGTGACAAGCAAACATGTCTCCAGACATTGCCAAATGTCCCCAAGTTGGCTGTGGGGGTGGGGGAAGGGGCTCATCCCCTGTTAAGAATCACTAGTGTAGGTTAATTCTTCTGACTCTTTCCATCTAGAAAAGTGAAAACATTTGTTGTGCCCATGCTCCGTCCACTGGGGTGATTTCCCTTCCCCACTATCTTTCAAGGATGCTCCAGGTCATAGCCCACTCTCAGCTGTAGGTAGCACATCACAGATAAACAACTGCTGCAACCCCCTCAGCCATCTGTTCATAGGGAATATACCACAAGCTGTGGATCGAGGGAGAGGAGGCGACAAGCAGGAGCTACGCGTCACAGATTCTGAGCCACCTACCCATGCAGGTGATGTGTGCCTTTGGGCTTTCTCCAGCCCAGCCTCTCAGATACCGCCTTCACTAGATGACAGAGAGCAGGTGCCTATGCTTGCCTTTGGTGGGTAGGTCAGATCACACCCAGTCCCTGATGGGCGGCTCAGGCTTACAGTCAGTTGATGTCCCCTGGTCATCTGTTCAGTGCCCCCTGGACCTGGCAGGATGCCCAAAGCTGTTTCTTAGAAAGGATAATTATATGTAGAAAGGGCGTGGCTTTGTTTCAGGGCGTCTAGCTCTGCACTGTGACTTGCTCTCGGGGGCTCTCTAACATTGCTGGTGGCCATGAGCAACGAGGCTCATGGAGATGAGGCTCAGGGGTCCCCTCTAACAAACTGGTAGCCTTACCGGTTCCTTAGTAAATGCCTGAGGATAGATCACTCAACATATACATTGCCCTCAAAATTCCAAAAGTCTCAGCAAGTGTCATGCCCCTTTTTTAGATATAATAAAGTATCTTTCACTATGTTGGGCTATCTTGAAATGCTCCATGGGCTCCCCTGAAACTTCCAAGGTGGTAGGGCCCTGAATATTTGTGGGGTTTTCCTCCCACACCTGGGTCTTACTGAGGCAGGGGCAGTCAGCGTAAGGAGTGTGTGGTGTGGTCCCGCGTGGTGTTCTGTGGGATGCCTGCCTGCTCTTTCATGGCAGAGAGCAGGAAAACTAGCAGAACCCTGAGGCAAGAGGAAGGGCCTGCTGTCCGCACTCCTAGACACAATCAAACTATTTCTGGTGGCTCTCACACACTGACAGAACCAAAGCCACCCGTCCAGAGCCCAGAAAAGACGCTTCACCTAGATTCGCAGCCTCACGTGGAGCAGGCAGCTGATGAAGTTTTCTGTGACCCGCTGCCTTTCTCTAGCATGCCTCTGAGCCCCAGATAGCTCCCACAGGCAAGTGAGAAGAGGGCAAACCAGGAGCAGCTCCATTCAACCCCACACGCCACTGACAGCCCCACTGATCTCTGAGATTCCCCGGGGATGCAGAATGAATAACCTTTGACTTACTGTCATGGTAGGGATGGGAAATTCCAGGACTTCCATTTTCTTGCCACTTCCTACCAAAATAGCATTCACCCCAAAGCAGGAGAGCCGACACAAGGATTCTGCCAGTTGCCGAGTATAAAGCCGCTAACTTTGTGTTGGAAGTTGGGGGCATGATCACAGGTTGAGCCCGCAGACCAGCTGGTCCCATGGACATCCACACCTGGGGCAAAACTCTTTTTATCATCTGACCCCCACAAGCCCCCACTTTGACTTTTTGTGGGGCCACGGTGGTAATTTGAAGTTCCCAGAAATTAGTGACATCTCAGAGGCAGTGCTGAGTACCCTGGATCAGCAAAGTATTCCTGTCCCCCAGCAGGTACGTGGGCCCAGACATTCGCCAGAACAAGGCTCTTTGAGGGAACAGTCGCCCTTGGGAAACACCACAGGCACTTTGGGGAGGTTTACAAGAGATCTGCAGTGCACACGGGGGTAATAGGGGCTTTTCTCAAGGGGATCTGGCTCACATTTAGCCAAGGGGGTCCAGACCTGTGAAGTGGCTCAGATCTGCAAATTGCACGAATGGCTATGACACTACAGTGTGTGGTTACTTAAGTAAGGAATTTTGCCTTCAAACCAGAAGTGTTTTTTAATAAAATTAATTTTATTGGGGTATATTTTATGCACAGTGAAACTCACAAATACCAAATATACAGTTGGATGAGTTCTGACAAATGTGTGCTCGCTGATCACCACCATGATCAAGATAGGGGACATCCTATCACCCTGAAGAGACACCCTCTACCCTCCCCCAGGAGCCCTGCCCCCCCAATCAGCTGTTGTAGAGATCACTTTATTCTGCCTGCTCTTAACCTTGATACAAATGGAATTATAATATGTCCTGTTTTGTGTCAGTTCTCATCTGTCCCACATTTTTGAGATTCACCCATATTGGTGTGGGCATTGGGAGTTTGTAACTGTTTTTGCTGGTGACGTGGCTATACCACATTTTGTGTATCCATTTTCCTGTTAATGGACATTCTGGTTGTTTCTCATTGGGAGCCATTATGAGTAATGCCACTAGGAGCATTCGTGAACATTTTGTGGCTATAAGCTTTCATTTCTTCTGGATAAATACAAAGGAACAAAATTGTTGGATCACAGAATGAGTATATATCTAACTTGATTAGAAATTTCTAAACAGTGTTCCAGGTAGGATGCACAGTTTGACAATCCTACCAGCAAGGGCTTCAGTTACCTAAGACATGAACACACATCATCCATTTTTTCTGGTGCCCATGTAGTAACGTCCACAACTGTACAACACTCCTACCTGGAGCAGCCCCGGTGGACGTCTGCTCCTGGCACACACAGGGTTGCGCACCTGAATTGGGCCCAGACGCACAAGCCCAGGGCCTACCCTGTACCACGGGGCAGGCTATGCCCCATAGTGTGTTTTTAAAGACCTGTGCCTCTGGCCTGCTCATGCCTCCCTCGTGCAGTCTCCCGCCTCTTGCTCTCACACCTGCCCTCTGCCCTGGCCACCGCAGGCATGCCTTGTCTCTTTGCTTAGGTGTTTGGCTCCTGGACATCAGAGCCTGTGTCTGATTTATCACAGCATCCATGACGGCCCAGCCCATGAGTGTGACTGGGACCTTTTCCCTCGGTGCAGAAGAAGAGCCCTCCTCTGTGTGCCCAGGCAAGCTGGCAAGTAACTCTCACCCAGGGAACAGAAGTGATGACGTGCCATGCAACTCCCAAGGAGCATTGCGAGTGCCCGGGAAGAGCTCCATGAAGCTCTGGCACTCTCCTCTGCTGGAAGCAGGGGTCGCCCAGGAAGGGAGACCTCTCAGAGGGGGTAAGAGTTGCATCAGACAAGGCAGGGGTAAAGGGCATCCCAGCAGATGGAGCATACACTCCTGACACAGACATTGAGTGGGAGCCTGCTTTATGCGGGACCCACTACATGTTGGGGATTCACCCAGGAGTAAGACAGACCAGTTTCCTCCACTGTGGGCGAGAAGGCAGGAAAGGGACACCTACTGATTAGTGTAGAAGCTACTCGGACAAGGCTAGGTGGGGACAATGGCAGCCATGACAGTAGTCACTTTCACCCTGGGAACCAGGAGCCCCTGTGCCGGGCTGGGCGCTGTGTGGCACAGCCCAGCCACTCTCACCCCCAGCAGGTAGGATAACCGTTACCATTTTGGGGCCAAGAACCATGATTCAGAGAGGTTAAGAATATCTGCTCCAGGTCACACAACAAGAAAAGAGCCAAGGAAGGCTGCAGGCAGCTCTGTCCTGCCCCTAAATCTGTGCTTTGCCTGGACATGTCCCCAGGGGCGGAAAGCTGGGAGTTTCAGGGAGGTCGTGCATCCAGGAGCTGGTGGTGTTGGTCAGCCCTAGAGGTCGTCAGTTAGGCAGGCAAAGGAGACCATCCCCACCGGCTCCTCACCTCTATCCTGTCAGTCATACACGCCATGCAGGAGCCACAAAACAAAGTTGAGTGTGACCACCACAGGCCCCCTACCAGGCTGCCCCTACGGGAAGACAGCATGGCCTCCCCACACTGCAGTCGGGCATCCCTGCCCTGTTCTCCATCTGAGCTGGACAGGCATGCTTCATCCTGTGCTGTCTGCACTTTCATCCACGGCCAGCACCTGCATCCATTCAGGCAGGATGGGAGCATTAGAACAAGACCTGAGGTAGCTACAGCACCCTGGCATAGGAGAGGGCTCCATCCTGCCTTATTGAGGCCCTCTCTACCCTGGTAGAGCCCCAACATTCATTATCCGAATTTACAGTCTGAATCTTTGAACTTCCAGATCGCAGTAAAAGCTTCGCAGTTGCTGGGATGAGAGCTCACGGTAGGACGTGCTTCAGGAAAGCTCTGCAACCTTTTACTCAGCAGTTATGCAGACGGACAGAAGGAGGGGGCTGGGAAGAGAAGATAGTGAAATACCAGAGGACAAGAACAAGCATCTCTGGGGATGGCTGGAATATAAGAACAAGCATCTCTGGGGATGGCTGGGATATGAACAAGCCATTAGAAGTGTGTCCTGTCAGTCCGAGGAGCAACTTCTATCGTGGCTCCCATGCTTTTGTAAAAGACTTGGTCATGGTCAGCAATATGAAAGCTGAAGCCACTTGATGGCCATCATGGGAGGAAAGGCCTCATGTGGGGTGGCATTTGCCAAAAGCATGCAGCTAGGAAGATGCACACAGACCTGACATCATAAGCCCACTAATGGAGCAGACAGACACCTCTAGAGGCACACTGGACAGCAAGGAGGAACACAAAGAGCAGAGGAACTGTTGCCTGCAACCAGGGGGTGTGGACTAGCTGTGGAGGTGCTGGGCTCCTGGGACAGACACACAGCTAGGGCTGGCTGGTGGGTGAGCTCTTCCACACTGCAGGTTCCAGAGGTATCTGGATTCATGAGGAAGGAGGTCTTGATGCAGGACCCAGGAAGACTTTGTATGGACTAAGAGAACATGGGTGAGGAGACTGACACCCCAGCAGCAAGCAGCCGGCTGTGGTCCATCCCCTGGGTTGGTGGTGGCTGTCCCTCAAGTTCCATCTCTATTCTGGGATCTTCTGGGATCTGTGATGAACTTGACACCTTTCCAGTCACTGTGTGCACTGTGCCAACAGGTGAGGGGTCCCTACTGCGTTAGTATTACTAACGGGATGTTTCAGATCCAGAAGAGGCCTTTACATTCTGTGAGCAATAAATACCAACATCAGAAAGCTGCATCTGAAGATGTATTTAGGTGTGCTCAATTGTCAGCTCATCTGCCTACACAAAAAAGGCTTTGCTTCTTTCACAAAATTTTTGGCATTTTTCTTAAATGGATAGGGTCCTTAAAGCTGCATTTAAGTTGTAAATAAAAGACCCATATGGCGATAAGAAAATACAGGGAGGAATCTATTTTCTTAGACTGTCTTGGAGGGTTTTTAAGTGCTTTTTTTTGTTTTCTGTATGTTCTAAACCAGTAAAAAAAGAATGCTAAGGGTCCTGGGAAATATGAATTATGCCTGTCTCAGAGTGACTGAAATGGGATGTTAATGTTTCCTTCGGATTTCGTGCTAACTCTAAATCTGCTTAATAATATTTTTAAATTTCTAAAGTAGTAAATATATTAATTCTGCCCTTCACACTTAATGGGAGACCACATGCGAATTTTGTATTTGCCTTCTGGGATAGAGAGAAATGTCCAGACAGACTGGATCAGGTGTCCTTTGAGCCAAGGTCAACCAAGTGCTGCCCCCTGGTGGTGGGGGCTGCCAGGCTGCTCTGCAGCATTAAGGGGATGGGCTGTGAAGGCCAGAGCTTCAGGCTCCCCTCTTCCTTAGCTGCCAGAGTGCCAGAAAATCCACCACAGATTTCCTGTTTTGTTCCTTTTACAAAGGGAAAGGGGAGGGGTAATCAGTAAATTGTCTTTGCAAACTAACATTTACTTCTCCTTTCAATTCTAATGCCCTGTTAATTTTGTAGTTCTTGATTTTATTGCAGTTTGTGATCCTTGATCTGAAATCTGTTACCTACTATAGTGCACCCAGGAGTAAGTAAATCAGAAATTTGGAGTTAACATCTAAAACTCTATTGTAAAATAAAGCCCAGTCTCTGCCGCTAACAAAGTTTTCAGAAAACACCCAATCCATGCCTTTCCTGCTGAAAAACAGAAATAAGTAATACTACCAAACACATCAACTTCAAAAACAACTTTTTCTTTAAAAGTGATCTTTTTTTGATAATTTTTTTTTAGATTTTTTTCTTGTACTGTTTTAAAAAATTCTTTTCTAGGTACCTCAGGACTGCCACCATCAGAAGTTATTTCTACCAGAGACATGCAATAGATATAACCAGAAACCAGCTGCCTCCAGATGAAAAAACAGAGGAGTGGTTTTGATAGCCTCAGGTTAGGACCTATTTGAATATTTTGAAGACACCTCTCCATATCCCCTCCCCCAAAAGCTAAGACCCTTTCCCAATTGGTTAATGCTTTTGGTTATTTCCTGCAAATGGATTTTGTGATTCTGGGAGCTGCGTGGCAGGTGCTTGTGGCTTCAAATGAAAAGCCACTGGGCCCCCACTGCTGTGGGTGAGCTGAGGCCCATGAGCGCCTGGACACTGAAGGGCGGAAAATGAAGAAGAGGGCCGAGGGCCCATGGGCAGAGCTTGGCTGTGATCTGGAACACCAGATGGTGGTCCCCAACCAAAAGTTTTAGGGTAATAATTGCAAATGCTCCTTTGTCTTTCCCTTCTGTTATGTTTGTGTCCTCCCAAAATTCATATGTTGAAATACCACCCCCTAGTGTGATGGTGTTTGGAGGTAATCCCTTAGGGACGTGATTAGGTCATGAGGATGGAGCTTCATGATAAGATTAGTAACTTATAAGAATCAGCCAGAGAACTTCCTCTCTCTGCCTCCGTCTCTGTCTCTCTGCATCTCTACCCACTACCCCTGCCCCCGCCCTGCCATGGGAAAACCGAGCAAGAAGACTAAGAGGGCACTCGTCAGATACTGGGTCTACTTGAACTTGATCTTGGACTTCAGCCTCCAGAACTGTGGGAAATAGATGTTGAAGCCACCAGCCTATGGTATTTTGTTACAGCAGCCTAAAGGGACTAAGGATTTAAGAAGCGACTTTGCCATTTTCACTCTGAATTTAAACTCATGAGGAAGTATTCAATAGTGTCACTCAAAGCTGTGCATGGTAAAATAATGGAAATATTTATTCTTTTCCATTTGAACATTCAAAAATTAGTAATAAATTTTCTGGAAAAAGCAAAACAATCCCTGAGTGGGGTCCACATGAAGGCAAGGGGGAAGATAAGTTGACAGGGATACCAGGACTCACCCTCAGAGCACCCTGGGATGCTGCCCCCACGTATCAGAGATGCAGCTGCAGAGTGTCAGGGTGCCTGGGCACCCCTGCAAGAGTGGCCCTGGGATCCAGTTCATGGGTGTCCCTCTCAGAAATGAGTCTCAATGATCCAGAGTGGACAAGAAGTCCAGTTGCCAAGTCTATAGTGGACAGTAAGCTGGGAATGGTCTGGTTGGAAAGCTTGCCTGAGAAAAGTACGGGCACTTCCATTTCTACTATCAGTGAACTACGCAGTTGGCATCAACCCATCCAGTCCATTCAATAGCTAGAAAGCTGCACAAAATATAGAAACATCTGCTTAAAGACATCAAGTCAACAATGAGGTTACAAGGAATTACAGCCTAGCCACTTTTTGTCTAGACTGCCAATCCTGAACCAGCAGAAACATCAGAATCCAGGGCCCAGCAAGAACAGGAGTAGTAGGGGTGAGACACCGTTTGGTTCGGGAGACCAGTGGATTGCTTTCTAGGAGGAATAAGAAAATTATCCCTCTTAGAGACTACAGACTGGTTTCGGTCATTAAGGTGGCCCAGGAGACCTCAGTCTCTGAACTGAATTAAAGAGTTACTGCATGCCATGAACCTACCAGTAGCAATTGAAAATTCCCTTTAAAAAAGATAATAACGGAAAAACTGGACAGCTACATGTAAGAGAATGAAACTGGACTACTGTCTAGCCCCATACACAAAGGTAAACTCAAGGTGGATCAAAGACCTGAATGTAAGTCATGAAACCATAAAGCTCTTAGGAAAAAACATAGGCAAAAATCTCTTGGACATAAACATGAGCGACTTCTTCATGAACATATCTCCCCGGGCAAGGGAAGCAAAAGCAAAAATGAACAAGTGGGACTATATCAAGCTGAAAAGCTTCTGTACAGCAAAGGACACCATCAGTAGAACAAAAAGACATCCTACAGTATGGGAGAATATATTCATAAAAAACGTATCTGATAAAGGGTTGACATCCAAAATATATAAAGAACTCATGCACCTTAACAAACAGAAAGCAAATAATCCAATTAAGAAATGGGCAGAGGACATGAATAGACACTTCTCCAAAGAAGAAATTCAGATGGCCAACAGGCACATGAAAAGATGCTCCACATCGCTAATCATCAGAGAAATGCAGATTAAAACCACAATGAGATATCACCTCACACCAGTGAGGATGGCCAACATCCAAAACACAAACAACAACAAATGTTGGCGAGGATGTGGAGAAAAGGGAACCCTCCTACACTGCTGGTGGGACTGCAAATTAGTTCAACCATTGTGGAAAGCAGTATGGAGGTTCCTCAAAAAACTCAAAATAGAAATACCATTTGACCCAGGAATTCCACTCCTAGGAATTTACCCTAAGAATGCAGCAGCCCAATTTGAAAAGGACAGATGCACCCCTATGTTTATTGCAGCACTATTTACAATAGCCAAGAAATGGAAGCAACCTAAGTGTCCATCAGTAGATGAATGGATAAAGAAGATGTGGTACATATACACAATGGAATATTATTCAGCCATAAGAAGAAAACAAATCCTACCATTTGCAACAACATGGATGGAGCTAGAGGGTATTATGCTCAGTGAAATAAGCCAAGCCGAAAAAGACAAGTATCAAATGATTTCACTCATATGTGGAGTATAAGAACAAAGAAAAAAACTGAAGGAACAAAACAGCAGCAGACTCACAGAACCCAAGAACGGACTAATAGTTACCAAAGGGAAAGGGACTGGGGAAAATGGGCGGGAAGGGAGGGAAAAGAGAAAAAGGGGCATTACGATTAGCAGATGTAATGTTGGGGGGGCACGGGGAGGGCAGTACAACTCAGAGAAGACAAGTAGTGATTCTATAGCATCTCACTATACTGATGGACAGTGACTGTAATGGGGTTGGTGGGGGGGACCTGATGAAGGGGTAGTTTAATAGTCGTAATATTGCACATGTAATTGTAAATTAATGATAATAAAATAAATTATATTAAAAATAAAAAAATAAAAAATAAAAAGAGGTGATACCAAAGAAGACATGCAAATGGCCAAAAAGCACACCAAAGGATTCTCAATGTCATTAATCATCAGGGAAATGCAAATCCAAACCACAATGAGATACTATTTCCCACCCTCTAGGATGATAAAAAAAAAAAAAGATAATAACATTATCCTGGGCTTCCAAGTATTTCTACAAATGGTCTGCATATGTAGTATCTGATTCACCATAAAAGATAACAAGGCACTGAAGACAAACCAACCCAAACGAAAAACAATAGGCAATAGAAACAGACCCACACAAGTCCCATATACTGAAGGTATCACCTGAAGATTTTTAATTAGCTATATTTACCACTTTCAGGGTAGATAAAACACAAGATTAAGAATTTGAGAGAACTTGAAACTTCTTTTATAGCATAAATGAAAGAAGCCAGACCCAAAAACCTATGTAGTGTGGATGTATGTCATTCTGCAAAAGGCAAAACTATAGGGACAAAAAATGCATCAGCTGTTGTATGGTTTTGGGGATCAGGGAATAGTTGACCACAGGGGGATTTTTAGGGTGATAGAATTGTTCTGCCTGGTACTGGGGTGGTAGATACCAGATTCTGCATTTGTCCCAACCCATAGGACTATACATGCTATGCACAGTGCCCTTAATGCAGAGCGTACTTCAATAACTGCATATGCCTAACATGTAATAGAAGTTGGGGGATTCCAGGATGGAATGCACCATGACAACACTCTCTGACCTGATTACAGAGGTATGGCATGGCATCTCAGAAGGAGGTGGAGAAAAGAAGCCAACTTTAAAAACTTGGGAAAATGGTATTTTGACTGGAAACTGTAAGACTAGAGATAAAAGCCTCTGGGGGCCTTCTGTACTCTCTGACCAAGGCAGACCACTCTGTTGATCGGCTGCAGAGCACATCCGATAGCTCGGCCCACCCTTGGGAGAAAATGCTCCCTGGTCTGGGGCCTCAGCTGGGCAGTCACAAGCCTGGCTCTATTGCAGCCTCCTCGAGAAGGGAGGGAAAGCAAGTGTCCGGGAAGACTCAGCAAAGCACACCAGTGTGTGTGTCTGTGAGTGTCTGGGTGCATCTGTTTGTGTGGGTCTGTGAGTGCCTGTGGGTCTCTATGTCTGTGCCTGGCAGTGTGTCTGCACCTGTGAATGTGTGGGTCTGCCCGTGGGTCTCATGCACACATTTGTGCCATGTATGGGGACATGTTTCTTCTTCCACAGCACCCTGGCATCTCTGCCCTTGAGTGGCTGAGGGGGAGAAGCAGGCCAGCTCTGTGTGCCTCCCAGGTGCAGGCCAAGATCCTGCACCTGACTTACTAGAAGGCATCCTGAATGGGTATCCCTCTGGTCTTGGGGTGCCCGGTGCCTCCACATGCAGCTGCCTGTGAGCCACAGGGGTGGGGCAGTGGGATGGGAAGGTCTGAGGTGGGTCTCTCATAGCTCCAGCCCAGATACTCCTGGGGCCAAAGCTGCTGCTGGCAGAGCTGTGCAGAGTGGGAGTCTGGGTTTGTCTGGAAGTCCCAGTAAATAAACAGGAAATTCCCAAGCTTGTGCTCCTGAAAATGCCTTGCATACAGAAGGGTGAAAATGGACAATCTTTAGCAAAAACAGGACTCATAACTCGTACTTTCATCCCAGGCTCATTTTTTCCCAAAGAGATGTTTTTATAAAGCTGTGAATGAATTATAAACATCTATAATAAAAAGACATGGAAAGCAAGCTTAAAGGGGATAGAATCTGATTTAGTTAAAGAAAACAGAGTGACATGACGAAGGGAATTGAGGTGCAGACACCCACACCCCGAGGCAGCCATCACTGCCCTCACCACATGTCTTCTGGACACCCAGGTGTATATGAGCAAGGACAAGGACCCTTAGGCCAGCATTTTACTGCACATGAGGGCTTGCTGGGTCTATCAAAGTCTCTCAGTCCACAGAACCCAGCTTTCTGGCCGCAGACACATGCCGTTGTGTGAATGGACAATACTGTACTGAAATTGTCCCAGTTTTGTTGGGCATTAGGTGTTTCCTGACTTTTGTCACTCATGATGCCATAGTGAACGCCTTTGTCACTTGTTTTCACTTGCTTGTGAGTGCACTGCCAATGGAATCAGTGAGGCATGTGTGTGCAAACATGTTACGTGACACTGTTGGTGCCGTGGGAGCAGCAGTGGGTGGGGCTGGAGTGGCCAGTCCCCAGCCACATGGCCGCCAACCTCAGCTGCACACCCCAGGCGGGGGCAGAGGAGCAGGGCCAGCATGCCCTGGAGAGTGACAGGTGCCACCTGCACCCAACACCAAATTAGCAGGTGGGGGCAGAGGAGCTGGGAGACAGCGCCCAGGTGCGGTGGTGGAGATTCCTGCCAGGCTTCGCTCATCCGGGATCAGGCTGAGAGGCCCAGAGGGCACTGAGTCCCCTTTCCCTTCTGACTCTCCAGCTCAACACGGAGCTGCAGCTGGTGAGGACAAGCTGCCCCAGGAACAGGAGTGGGAAGAAGCTGCATTCCCTACACTTAGAAGAGCAGAGCAAACCGGCAGCCCCGCTCAACTGTGACTCCTCAACTTCTGTCTCTTTCTCCTCAAATTCTAGGTCGATCCTCCCAAAGCTTGCCCCATGACCAAGCCGGTCTGTCATCTCACATCGCATACTTCTGTCTGGATCAAGTCACCCTTGGGCAGGGGGCATCTGTGAGCAGGATTCCTAGGCCTCAGGGAGTCTGGGACTCACCCGCAGACCCAGAGAGTAGCCGAGGTCTCCGGCCAGGACACAGCCTTCTCCTGATGATCTCCCCCAGTGGACTCAGGGCTGCCTTCGGGCCTTCGTCTGCCCCCATTTGGGCACTGGTGGGCTCAGGAGTCCCATGGATAACCAGACCCCTGGTCTGGGCCCTGTAACTCATAGTCCAGTCTTCACCTAGTGCTATCTGGAAGCTGCTTAGAGAGGACACAGTGGCAGCTCTTGAACATCACAAAGACAAAGCTGCTTCCCACTCTATGGAGCTGAGACCCCTCTACAGTCCATGAGTCTCTGTTGTACATTTGAAGAGTGAAGGAGTCATCCACATGAACAACTGTTCTTTTAAAACTTGAATACAAGCACACAGAGCATGTTGTCTGCCCATGATGGAATCAAAGTAGAAATGAGCCCCTGAAACACAACAGGAAAATGAATACACACTGAAAAATAAACAATACGCTTCTAAATAATCCACACATAGAAGAGGAAGTCTCAAGGGAAAATTTTAAACACATAGAACTGAATAAATACTTTGATGGTTAAGTTTATGTGTAAACTTGGCTGGGCTACTAGGCCCATATATCTGGTTAAACATTATTTCTGGGTACATCTGCTTCTGGAAGAGATGAGCGTTTGCACTGGTGGGCTGAGCAAAGCAGATGGGCCTCCCCAGCACGTGTCAGCATCACCCAATCCAGTGAGGGCCTGAATCAGCACAAAAAAGTGGTAGAGGGCAAATTCATTCTGCCTGACTCCTTGCCTGGGTTGTTGATCTTCTCCTGCCCTCAGTGCTCTCGGTTCTCAGGCCTTCAGACTTGGACTGGAATCTACACCATTGGCTCGTCAGGCATCCAAACTATACCCCTGGCTTCCTGGGCCTACAGCTTGCAGATGACAGGGGATTCCTCAGCCTCTGTGACTCCGTAAGTCAATACCCTATAATAAAATAGGTGAAGGGGATTCAGAGATACAAGCTTCCAGCTTTAAAATAAACGAGTCTCACGGGGATATAGCGTACAGCACAGGGAACGTAGTCAGTAATAGTATAACTACGGTGACACACAGCAACTAGACTTACGATGGGGACCACTTCACAATGTATGAAACATTGAATCACTATGATGTACACCTGAAACTAACAGGATATGTCAGGTATGTCGATTATCCTTTAATAAAAAAATTAAAAATAACTAATAAATCTCTAGATATCTATGGAGATAGATCTATATATCTAAATAGTTTGTATAGAGATATCTGTATGTAGATATATATTATCTGCCCAGAGCTATCTAAAATTGACATCTATTTCTATTTATCTGTATCTATAGATACAGATGTAGATATAGATATAGGTAGAGCTAGAGATATCCTATTGGTTCTGTTTCTCTGGAGAGCCCTGACTAGTACAAAAATGAAAACACAACATACCTAAGTAAGTAGAATGCAGCCAAAGTAGAACTGGCAGGGAAATGTGCACGAATAAATGATTCCATTGGAAGTGAGGTGAGGGACTTCTGGCATGACAGCATGAGGATCCCTGTGGACTTGCTCCCCAGAGACACTGCTGAAAAGCATAAGAAACAACCACTTAAAGTGTCTGCTGTTGGTCCTAAGAATACACAGCAAATGTTTTTTAAACATGTACTCAAGAAAATCTACTATAATTCAGTAAGAACTGTGAAAGTTTGTAGTATTTGAACTAAAACCTGCTTCCTCCCTCACCCTTTCTAACTCAGCAAGACAGAAACTCCATTCCAGAAGTGTGCAACCGAAAACACAGTGCTTTCTCTCCCAGGGACTCCCAGTTGGAGAGCTATAGGATCTTCCCAGGAGGGACGTTTCTTATCCTGCCTCCAGCTGCCTGAAGTGAGTGCACTTCTAGGTTGGTGTACCTGAGAGGTGGAGGTTCTCTTCTGTGTAGCCACTAGTCAGGGGTGTGGGTAAAATTGCAGTATTTCATATTTCCAGAATCCTTCACCTGGTCTAGTGCATCTCCATATCAATAGGTGTTTCCAAGGGGTGGAGAGAAGTAGTCCATCTCCCTATCAGTAGGTAATAACAAGGGCTCGCAAAGGCTTATCTGGACCAGAGAGGTGGGGTAGAGCTCTCTTCTTCTTCAACCGGGTGGAGAGAGATGTGGGACGACTGCTGGTAAGCAATAAACAGGTTTCTCCCACTTTATTTCTCCCTTTGACTGATTTCAGTTTCAAAGGTATTTTGCCCCAGGATTTTCCCCTGGAGTTACATCAGTGAAGACTCTATTTTGGACAAAGTGCTACTGAGAATACAGGGACCCCAGCTGCCCTTGCGTCTGCTTGTAAGGTGGTGACTCCATACCAGGAAAGGCAAGCTGAGAAAAGCAAAGGCTATTGCTCACCCCAACCCAGCAGGCACTCAGATCCCACAGAGGGGCTATCACTTGAGAATAAGTATATCATTGTTTCCACCCCAACTCAATAGCTAAGACTCAGAGATTATGCCTGGGAGGATAGGGGTTAAGGCTTCAGGATTACCATGCATCTCGAGGCTACAAAATTGCTCTCGGGAAATGTACGCTGAAGGACACCAGCTCCGTGCTTTCCTTTGGCCTTACTATAGCTCATCAGTACCTCCCAGGAAGGAGTCCATATACTTGTCCAGAGTCCCAGTTTCTGCACCAAGGGGACACCTCCAGATTGCCTCATCTAGAGGCCAGCAGGGTTTACAATTTTTGTCCCACAGGACTGAATATATTTGCACACCTTAAAAGCTTCTGCCTGAGGGCCTAGTTTCAAATCACTCTAAAACTAGGTACTGCCAAGATCCCTCCCTCTGAATCACTCACAGGTTCTGGCATGCCCTCAACAGTTGGGCCCTATCAAGAATGAATCAGGCTGCTTATACAAGCACAAAGGTTTGACAGACAACCAAGAGCTCGGGCAAGGCTAAAGGATAAGGTGCACAAGGCCACTTCTTCAAGACTGGGAGAAGCAGCCGTTCCATTGAATACATAGAAACAAACACAGCCAAGCAAAATGAAGAAACAGAGACATATGCTCCACCCAAAAGAACATGATAAAACCCAGAAAAAGACCTCAGGGTAATGAAGAGTAATTAACATGATAAAAAGTCCAGTGTAATGGTCATAAAGATGTTCACCAAACTCAGGAGAAGAATTCATGAACACAGTGAAAACTTCAACAAAGAGATAGAAAACACAAGAATGTACCAAACAGAAGTCACAAGCTGAGGAATACAATAACTGAGAAATAACTAGAGGGGTTCAACATCAGACTGGATTGAGCGGAAGAATCAGTGATCCGGAAGACAGAGCAGTGGAACTCACCCAAACAAAACAGAAAAAAATAAGAAAAAAAGAATTAAAAAGTGAAGATAGCTGTCTCATCTGAGGATTTCAGCCCCAGGCTAGTTCACTATGGATTCAGTGAAACCCAGCATCTTGTCAATGTGTTTAAGCCCCGGACAATTCAATATGGATTCAATGGGACCAAAAAAATAACAGTGAAACGTTCTTGGGGTGAAAGGTTTATGCCCAACTTAATTCCCACGGTGGCAGGTCAATCACTAGAATACCTTCCACTCAGCAAGTCCACCTGCAGCAAGCTGGTCTCTGCCTCTGGGCTTCTCCACCCCCGTCCCCATCCCAGTCTCTGTCCTGGGCACTGCCACCACTCCAGTCTCTGCTCTCCCACAGCCTTGCAGCAGCCCAGAGCAGTGTTACATAGAGTCAATGACAACGTATTGCCCACATGTGTGTAGTGAGCAAACAGACCAGGGCCAGGTGAGACTCCTGGCCATAGGAACCTTCATTTTCTCCACACCAAGAAATGACAATGGAATGTTCTTGTAGCAAAAGGGTTTATACCCTTTATTCTCATGGTGGTAGGTTGAGCACGTCTGTACTCCCATAACCCACCTCTGTCTCTGCCTCTGCCCAGAGCACTGGGTGGAGCTCTTTACATAGTGATTCAGTTAATAATAGCTCATTGCCAGTGGGTGTGGGAGCATTAGCCTAATGGTAGGCCAATTACATCATCAAGTAGTTTAGGTCAGGTGAGGATCCTGGCCATAGGAATTTCCATTTACCCTGCAATAGCTTAAGGGGTCTCTAGGACAATATTAAGCAGAACAACATTGACATTACAGGACTCCCAGAAGGAGAGAGAAGGGGCCAGAAATTTTATTTGAAGAAACAATGGCTGAAAACTTCCTTAGTTTAGGGAAGGAAATAGACATCTAGATCCAGGAAGCCCAGAGAATTCCAAATAAGATGAATTAAAAGAGACCCACACTTATAAGATGCATTATAATTAAAATGTCAAAAGTTAAAGAGAGAATCTTAAAAGCAACAAGAGAAAAACAACATGTTACATAATAGCCCATTGCCAACACATATGCAAGCATGTGCCTACCAGCACTGCACACATGCAGAAGGCAAGCAAACTCGGGTCAGGTGAGGATCCTGGTCATGGAACTTCCATTTTCCCTACACCCATGAACAGAATAAAAGCAAAGGAGATGCCTTCCAAAACACAGGAAAAGATAACCACCAAAGGTGACAAAATAAAAAAGCGTTACCATATCTTTCTTACATTCTTTGATAGAGGCCATATATTAGAAATTGATGAGAATATGGAGACTTTGAATAACATGATCAAAACTGCTGATTTAACAGACACTGCTGGTGAAGTCAAAACCCCACCTCCCCTCCCAGCACTGCAAACATTTTTTCAGCAACATTGGTTATAATGTGAGTTTTCTTTTAATGGAGGAGTCTATTTGGGGACCAGGAGTCTTTGGGAGGGCTGGTGAGTGGGTGAAGTAGAGGGGACGTCATAGCAGATGATCCCTTATGAGTATCCTGGACTGGGTTTGAGCTCTGGGGTTGAGAGAAAGGAATAATATTTTCTGAGCAATCTGGTAAGTTTCTGGGCCATGGCTGATGGCCAGACATCACCTAACTGTTGAGAAGAAAATCTTAGAGGCCAATCTGGAACACAAAGGGAGCTCTGCTTAGTCCAGGTGTGACACAAAGTGGCTTAGAGCTGGGCATGTGTCCATCAGTCTTTTCACTCCTATAAGGAGGCAGGCCATATTCTGTGTCCTTGGCAATGAAGTGGTAGTGTACGTGGGGCGGGCAGGATGGAAGGTTGCGAGGGGTTGTCATGTCTTCACAATTTGGGTATAATTTGGGCATAAGAAGGACATGCATATAATTTGAGATGATAAGCTAATAACTCTTGGGCCATATCTACATCAAATTTTATATAAAAACAGACCTCCTTTCTTCCCAGTATTCAGGAAATATTTATAAGCATTGATTATATGTTGAACCATGTTAAAAAATATATTAAACCAGAAGTGTACCTCAATGCAATAAATCTACAAGTCAATAACTACAGTTTAATTTTTTAAATACAGTGTGTATAAATCACACCTCAATTTTAAAAATCTAGTCAGATGAAACTTAAAAACAAAAACACTCTCCTAAATAAATGTCATGTCACAGAAGAGATGGAAACTACAATTACATGGACATGAATGATGAGAAGACTGCCCAGCAAACCTTACAGCGCATAACCA
>JAVSCE010018044.1:0-95093 GCA_032199065.1 Smutsia gigantea
AAATAGAAGAGGAGGGAATACTTCCAAACTCATTCTATGAAGCCAACATCACTCTAATACCAAAACCGGGCAAAGACCTCACCAAAAAAGAAAATTACAGACCAATATCCTGATGAACGTAGATGCAAAAATACTCAACAAAATATTAGCAAACCGAATTCAAAAATACATCAAGAGGATCATACACCATGATCAAGTGGGATTCATCCCAGGGATGCAAGGATGGTACAACATTCGAAAATCCATCAACATCATCCACCACATCAACATCAACAAAAAGAAGAACAAAAACCACATGATCATCTCCATAGATGCTGAAAAAGCATTTGACAAAATTCAGCATCCATTCCTGATTAAAACTCTCAACAAAAATGGGTATAGAGGGCAAGTACCTCAACATCATAAAGGCCATATATGACAAACCCACAGCTAACATCATACTTAATGGCGAGAAGCTGAAAGCTTTCATCTAAGATCGGGAACAAGACAGGGATGCCCACTCTCTCCACTGTTATTCAACATAGTACTGGAGGTCCTAGCCACAGCAATCAGACAAAACAAAGACATACAAGGCATCCAGATTGGTAAAGAAGAAGTCAAATTGTCACTATTTGCAGATGACATGATACTGTACATAAAAAACCCTAAAGATTCCATTCCAAAACTACTAGAACTAATATATGAATTCAGCAAAGTTGCAGAATACAAAATTAACATACAGAAATCTGTTGCTTTCCTATACACTAATCATGAACTAACAGAAAGAGAAATCAGAAAAACAATTCCATTCACAATTGCATCAAAAAGAATAAAATACCTAGGAATAAACCTAACGAAGAGGAAGTGAAAGACCTGTACTCTGAAAACTACAAGACACTCTAAGAGAAATTAAAGAGGACACTAACAAATGGAAATGCATCCCATGCTCTTGGCTAGGAAGAATAAATATTGTCAAAATGGCTATACTACCTAAAGCAATCTACAGATTCAATGCAATCCCTATCAAACTACCAACAGCTTTCTTCAATGAACTGGAACAAATAATTCTAAAATCCATATGGAACCACAAAAGACCCCGAATAGCCAAAGCAATCCTGAGAAGGAGGAATAAAACAGGGGGAATTACACTCCCTGACTTCAAGCTCTACTACAAAGCCACGGTAATCAAGACAATTTGGTATTGGCACAAAAACAGACCCACAGACCAGTGGAACAGAATAGAAAATCCAAACATTAACCCAAACATATACAGTCAATTAATATTTGATAAAGTGCCTTGGATATACAATGGGGAGATGACAGCCTTTTCAGCAGCTGGTGTTGGAAAAACTGGACAGCTACATGTAAGAGAATGAAACTGGACTACTGTCTAGCCCCATACACAAGGTAAACTCAAGGTGGATCAAAGACTTGAATGTAAGTCATGAAACCATAAAACTCTTAGAAAAAAACATAGGCAAAAATCTCCTGGACATAAACATGAGCAACTTCTTCATGAACAGATCTCCCGGGCAAGGGAAACAAAAGCAAAAATGAACAAGTGGGACTATATCAAGCTGAAAAGCTTCTGTACAGCAAAGGACACCATCAGTAGAACAAAAAGACATCCTACAGTATGGGAGAATATTTTCATAAAAAACGTATCTGATAAAGGGTTGACATCCAAAATATATAAAGAACTCATGCACCTTAGCAAACAGAAAGCAAATAATCCAATTAAGAAATGGGCAGAGGACATGAATAGACACTTCTCCAAAGAAGAATTCAGATGGCCAACAGGCACATGAAAAGATGCTCCACATCGCTAATCATCAGAGAAATGCAGATTAAAACCACAATGAGATATCACCTCACACCAGTGAGGATGGCCAACATCCAAAACACAAACAACAACAAATGTTGGCGAGGATGTGGAGAAAAGGGAACCCTCCTACACTGCTGGTGGGACTGCAAATTAGTTCAACCATTGTGGAAACAGTATGGAGGTTCCTCAAAAAACTCAAAATAGAAATACCATTTGACCCAGGAATTCCACTCCTAGGAATTTACCCTAAGAATGCAACAGCCCAATTTGAAAAGGACAGATGCACCCCTATGTTTATTGCAGCACTATTTACAATAGCCAAGAAATGGAAGCAACCTAAGTGTCCATCAGTAGATGAATGGATAAAGAAGAAGTGGTATATATACACAATGGAATATTATTCAGCCATAAGAAGAAAACAAATCCTACCATTTGCAACAACATGGATGGAGCTAGAGGGTATTATGCTCAGTGAAATAAGCCAAGCCGAAAAAGACAAGTATCAAATGATTTCACTCATATGTGGAGTATAAGAACAAAGAAAAAAACTGAAGGAACAAAACAGCAGCAGACTCACAGAACCCAAGAACGGACCAATAGTTACCAAAGGGAAAGGGACTGGGGAAAATGGGCGGGAAGGGAGGGATAAGAGGGAAAAAGGGGCATTACGATTAGCAGATGTAATGTTGGGGGGGCACGGGGAGGGCAGTACAACTCAGAGAAGACAAGTAGTGATTCTATAGCATCTCACTACGCTGATGGACAGTGACTGTAATGGGGTTGGTGGGGGGGACCTGATGAAGGGGTAGTTTAATAATCGTAATATTGCACATGTAATTGTAAATTAATGATAATAAAATAAATTATATTAAAAAAAATAACCGTAATATTGCACATGTAATTGTAGATTAATGATAATAAAATAAATTATTAAAAAATAAATAAATAAAATAAAATCTAAAAAAAAACTGTAGGCTACCCAAATGCCTATCAACAGCCATCGATGGGTAAATAAATTATGGTTATTCACATGACAGAATATTACACAGCAAGAAGAAGGAATACTCTACAGTTACAACACGATGGATCTAACAGACATAAGTGAGGGAAAGAAGCCGCATACAAAAGGGTGCAGACTGCTAGACTCCATCTCTATGAAGTATGGAACCGACCTAACTCGTTTATGGTGTTGGAATGATTACCCTTAGGGGTAGGGGTAGAGGCTAGAAGGGGTACACAGGGATTTTGGGGGCACTGGTGATATTTTGTTTCTTACCCTGCATAGTAGTTACAACGTGGCTTGGTTAACTTTTGACAATGCACTACTTACAAAGTGTACATTTTCTCTATGTATGTTATGCTGCAATATGAATTTTTTAAGGAAAAATAGGAGAGCTGGCAAGTACCGAACACCACCAACCAGAAAGACAAAATCACCAAACCAACTGCCAGGCGCTAACCCTGTTCCCTGCTGTCAGGGTTCCAACCACCCTCACAATCACTTTGGGGCTCAAATACGTGCCTTTCTCTTACCCTTGATGCCCAGTCTGCCACCGAGTCCTGCCGGCTCGTCCTCTATAGTATCTGCCAACTTTGATCAATTTCTTGCGTTCCTGCTGTCACCACTCCATCTGATGTCTGGACTCAGCAAGAGTCAGCTTTTAACTGGTCCTCAGCCGGGGCAGGGACTAGGAGGGGGCCAGCAAGCGCAAGCACCTGGGGGCAAATTTTAAGAAAGCATCATTCTCAGGGTCTTGCAAGCACAGAGTCGACAGCTGATGCTTCTTTAAATCCTACACCCAGGCACCTACCTTGCCTCACCCAGTCCCCACTCCATGATGCCGGATTAATCTTCCTGTCACCATGTTCCTCCCCTGCCCAAGGATTCACCATTGTCCCATCTGCCTACGAAATTAAGGATTGCCCGGGGCAGGTCACACCATCTCCCTTAGCCTCAGTTGTTTTATACGTACAGTGAGGAGTCTGGACCCAGAGATAGCAAACAGATTTCCTTTGAGTACCAGCTCTAATCAGTTTGACAGCTATCCTGAGCATTGGGTTGAGAAAGATTCTCAGGACAAGTACAGATTCACTGCAGAAATGTTCTATGATCAATTACTGATACTGCCATGGGTGAGAAAGAGGACAACTTTGATACACCTATCAGGTATTTGCCTTAAGGAACTAAAAGCAAATTTTTTCTATCCTGGCATTCTAGGCCCTCCGTAATCTAGTCTAATCATACAGTGGTCCTATTTATAGGGGCTCAAGTCTAAAATGTTCAACCTGGCTTCAAAATAGAGTAAGTTGAAGTGAACTGGGACAGCTGCGCCATGCTGAACTTCAGCACGGTATTGTTCTGACATCCCTCAGATGGCTGATTTACGTCCTGACTAGGGCCAAGGGACCCAAAATATTGTGCCCGTATGTTTGAGGTGTGGATGGCTAACCAGGACTGCCTGTGGCCCGCTGACTGGCCTGGTCCCCTCGGCACCTCTGGCACCTGCTGGACGCAGCTGGATTTGGCAGCTTAGCCCAGAGGACAAGGCCCAGCATGTGAGCCCACGGAAATGCCAACTCAAGGGGTCCGGGAGGCTCCCAAGACTTGCCCACAGGGCTGTCTGAATCCAAGGCTCACACACACACACACACACACACACACACACACACACACACACATGCACGCACCTAACAGTGCATGACTTACTGAATGGGGACATTTCCCTAATCCTAACATTCCTTTAATTTTCCTCTTTTTCACAGCATCTTTCCACCCAAAATGGCTTGACCTGAATGGCACCCCCAGGGCTCCCTGGTGAGAGAGACCCCACCCCTCTCCAGCATGCATCTCTTCTGGGCAGGTCCATACATGCAGCCGTTCGGAAGGCAGGTATGGAGAAGAGTGATACAATGAGATCTGTTGTCTGCCTGGGCCAAGTATTAGGAAAATGCAGAGTGTAAGTGGTTAATTCTCCACAGCGTTCCGCCTCTCAGGGGCGGTGACTGAGATGGGTCTTAAAGGATAAGTAATAGTTGGCTTCACAGAGCAGAAAGTGAAGGGGAAGCTTGTGCCAACAGACCGAAGTAGGAATGAATTCAACGTGTTAAGAAGCCCCTGCTTGAGCTCAGAGTCGCAGGCCTGAGCCTGTGGGTCCTCCAGACCATGACCTCATTTCCCAGGACAACAGTCTTTTCCTTCAGCCAGGTGGCATGTCCAGTTTGCTCCAGGAGCAACCTAAAGACAACTGTGAAACCCTCTCAGGGACATTCTTAACATCCCCTATCCAGCATGGACCCATTCAGGGAAAGTCACGGTGGCTGAAACACTAGAGAAATCAGATTTCTAGAAACTGGAGGTCCTAGAAGAAGAAAATTAGGTGGGCATGGTTATATATCTCTCCTCTGGCAATGCCCAGCGGGTCCCACCCTGGTCCTCTGCTCCCTGGTTAAGCCCAGGGGAGGAATGTGTGCTGACATCAACAACGGGGAGAAAAGGAGTAAGGACTGGGCACACGCCGTCACAATGGGATGGGGGCCCATCCCCCTCCCAATGAGCTATTTGAGTGTCCTGAATCTGAGAAAGGAATTTCTGCAAAGTCGTTTGGAAGAACCTGCACACTCTGCGGGGGCCAAGTGGGAGCAGAGGCCGTGAGAGGGACAGACCAGGGTGGAGGAGGGAGGGGAGAGGCAGAAAGTACCCCCCCTCTCACCTGCCAAGAATCCTGTCCGACTCCTCGCCCCTGGCCCACTTACAGGCACCGTTCGAAGCCCTCTTCCTCCGTGGAGCCTCCCCGAATGGCCCCAGATAGCACAGCCCAGGTGGAGGACCATTACCTCTCCACTCGTCTTAGGAAGCAGAACCATGCAGTGGAATAAACAAAGGCTCAGATGGGCGAATCTATCTGCCTTTGATTTCCAATTCCGCCCCAGCTAGCTGGGTGACCTTGGGCAAGGGACTCAATCTTCACAAGCACAATTTTCTCATCTGCCCATTGAGAAATGAGATCGTAGTAACCTACCTCCCAATACTGAGAGGATTTAAATATTTGTAAAGCCCCAGAACTTAGTAGATGCTTGATAAATGTCTTTCTTTTGTAACATGCTTCATTTTCCAGCCCACGTCTCACCTGGTCACCTAGACTGGAAGCTCCAGGAGGGAAGTTTTATAACACACACATCCACACACCCAGGGCCAGGAGGGAAGTTTTATAACACACACATCCACACACCCAGGGCCAGGAGGGAAGTTTTATAACACACACATCCACACACCCAGCCCCAGGAGGGAAGTTTTATAACACACACATCCACACACCCAGCACTAGGAGGGAAGTTTTATCACACACACATCCACACACCCAGCGCCAGGAGGGAAGTTTTATAACACACACATCCACACACCCAGCACTAGGAGGGAAGTTTTATCACACACACATCCACACACCCAGCGCCAGGAGGGAAGTTTTATAACACACACATCCACACACCCAGGGCCAGGAGGGGAGTTTTATCACACACACATCCGCACACCCAGGGCCAGGAGGGAAGTTTTATCACACACACATCCGCACACCCAGCGCCAGGAGGGAAGTTTTATCACACAGGGCCACATAGTGCTGGTACAATGAGCACACGGCCTGCCACATGGACAGCCCAATAAATGCCTTTCAGAAATAGCCACTCACGGAGCGAGAGGAAGGGAAAGGAGGCCAGGAGGCAGAACCCTGAGCAGAATGCTCTGGCTGCCCTGAGCTGGGCAGGAGGCTGGGGCACATCCTTCTCATCCAGTCGTAAAGTGCCTGTGTTCATTATTTTAACAGTTATTCGTGATCAAACGATTCGGTGTTAATGTGAATCTAATGTATAAATCCATACAGGTCCCACAGTCATTTAGCATTAATTAAACGAGGCCATTATAAGGCTGGGATTCCGCTGGGTTTATTGCGCTGAGCAATTAATGGCAGGAGCCACTTGGCCACTCTGCTTTCTCTCGGCTCTTGCCTTGTCCCTGTTACTTGTGGAGGGCAGGGTTGGAGCAAATCGCAGCTGCCCTGCATGGAGAGCAGTGCACACGAGGACCCTGGCTGGGTGCAGAGATGACTGACAGCTGGGGAGTCAGTGGAGGCCCAGCCTTGCCTTGGAGAAGCTGGCATTTCACAAGGAGGAAACAAGGGCTCTGCTGGCAGAGCACTGGTCTGGGAGTCTGCAGAATGGGATTTCAGTCCTGTCCTGCTGCTAACTGGCTGTGCGACCTTATGCAAGGCATATCCCCTCTGTTTTCCATTAGTTTATTAAGGAGTCTGGACCAGCCAAGTGCGTTCCCTAGAACACCTCTCCTTCAGCTTTTCCAGGGCTGCTTCATTCCATCTTTCAGGTCTCAGCTCACATCTCAGCTCTTCTAAGAGGTCTCCAGGCCACACACCACTCCCAACCATCTCAATCACTACGGAGCATATATTCTCTGCTTTATTTTTTTGGAACTTATCCCCACCCAAATCAGCCTTGGCGCTTACATGTCTGCTTGCATATTTTCCGTCCCCTCCCACTAAGTGCCACGAACCAAGGGCTTCAGCTGTCTTCTCATCACGTGACACCAAGTTCTATAATGGTGCCTGTTCTACATGGCACATGCACCTGGCACGTCGTAGGGGCGCAGAAAATCATTTGTCCATTGAATGAATCATTAGATGGTCACGAAAGCCTCTCTGAGACGGGCACTCAGCCAGGGCAGCATGGGGTACCAACACGGGGGCTGGGGGGCAGCCAGGAAGACTGGTGGGGGAAGGGCGACCGGGACGAGTCCCGAGGGGCAGAGCCCAGCCGGCCTGCGGAGGAGGGAAAATGGGTGTCATCTTGAGCGGAAGTTAGAAGCCACGACAGTGGGGAGCTCCAAATCTTAGCAGCTGCTACCCCTTCAGGCTTCCAGCCAAGACCATTTGGTGAAACTGTATTAATAACCACAATACAAGAATCCCTTGTGGACTGAAACCGTTTCCCTTCCAAAGTACCGCCGTGCATATCACTTCACATTCTTCTCCTGTCATCCCCTTAATATAGACGAGGGGAAAATATCTTCTGTTTATACTTACAAAATTAGTAACAATAATTGCTAATTCATATAGTACTTTTCAGCTTCTGGAACACATTTTCTTATACAAGAATGCCAGTGTTTATCCCCATTTTACAGAGGAGACTCCGAGAGTGAAGTGAAATAGGTAGCCTGAAAAACTCAAACCCCAAACTCAAAAATGTATCACAACCCAATGGCCTGTTTCCAGATGAGCAAACTGAGGCAGAAAGCACATAGCTAGATCACGGCAGCACCCTCCCCGCCCCGGCACACACACGCACTCATGGGGGCTGAGTCATCGTAAGGTCAGGGTGCAGTGTGACAAGGATGAGGGAAAGAAGACAATCCCCCTTCCAGACCTGAGCGTGGAGACAGAGACTACTCCAAGTGAAATACCTCATTACTCCAGGTCAGGGAGAGAAAGCCAACTATCTCTTTATGTCAAGGTTATACAAGCTCTTCAACCATCATGACTTCTGAACTGAAGGGCATGATGCCTTGCACAAAGTAGGCCCAGTGAATAGCTATTCATACGTGGGGTCAGGCATTGGATGCAGATGATAAGGTAGATCAAGGTCTCCAACACTGGCTCTCAGCTTCAGTGTTAGAGATGTGCAATAGGGAGTGGTAAGGACTGTGGCAAGTTGGAGAAGAAAAACTCATCTGAGGGGGTATGAAAACAGCCAGTTGTTGCCATGTGGGCATGCAGGCCCAGTGTCACCAATTTTGAGAGTTTTTAAAGAAAAGCCAAAACTGGGATATCTCCTGGAAAGCCTAGAATTTTAAATATTGGCATTTAAATTCAAAGCACTGTGTGGTGTGGGCCAAACAGCCTAACAGCGAGTTTCTACCAACTGTCCATCAGTGTGGTATTTGTATTTAAATGAATAAATTAACCGTGTTCAAACCCTTCATTATGCAGATGGGGCAAGTCAAAGGCTTAAGCAATGTTCCTAAGATCACAAGCAATTAGTGGAAAAGCTTAGACCCCAAGCCTCTAGATTTCCAATCCAATTCTTAAATTGTTGACCCAGGATCAGATCAAGGAAGGACATCTTGTATATGAGGTAGGTTTGGAGACGCACCACGACATGGTCTGATGTCCTGAACCCACACATTCCATTCAGCATGGACCCTGGCCCACAGGTCAGGCTCATCCTCCCGCCTGGGCTGGAAGGCATCGCCCACCTCCTGACCTCCCTCCATCCAGAGCCTCGGAGGGACCCCCAGCCCCTCCCGTGTGCCCCACTTAGAATGTGGCACCGTGGCACAAGCCAGCTGTCACTTAGGCACTTACAGGCAGAACTGCGAAAAACCAAACCACTGTTATTACATTTAATAACCAGTTTCCACATCATCAACTCATTGGAGTCTGACAGGAGCTGTTAGGGTGTCAGCTCCCTCGGCCTGACAAGTCAGCACAAGTGGGGGGCACCAGGCAGGGCTGGGCCCTAGCCTCCAGGAGTTACTCTGTCCCCCACCTGCCCCGTGTGTGTGGAGGACATGCACCCAAGGGCAGTCTGAGGCTCAGTCTCGCCCTCCACTGTCCCCTGCACCCATGCATTCAGGAGCTTAGCAGCTGCACCCAAGGTAGGAGCAGGGTCTGAACCCCAGAGAAGGGGGCTCTGGAACTGGGCTGGTATCTGAACAGGAGAAAACAGCCCACTTTGGCAGAGTGGGAACACAGGGTCTGAAGAAGGAGTCCAGAACTGGGGCATCTGGCTCTGCTGTGTGACCTTAAGAGTGTTTCTTTACCTTTCTGAGCCCACTTTCCCATTTGCATAAGGTTGTGCCTCAAAGATTTCCATTAAGGATTAACTGAAATGTATGCATAGTGCCCAGCATGGCATCCACACCCAGTAAATGGCAGGTACTGTTGGGCTGTTATATAGGGGGGAAAGATGCAGAGGTTAGGGATCCTGAGGGGAGAGACGGGGACCATTAGGAAATAAGACCACTGAGAAATGCTTCTGAATTGGCCTAATATACTGGGGAAGGAAGGTCTTTTAAAGCTGTGATTAAAATGGCTACCAATAATGAAACCTAACATTATTCTTATTGTCCCCCTTTTAGAGATGAGAAAAGTCAGAGAGGTTAAGTTACTTAGCCTTGGTAATCCAGCCAGCAAGTGGTGGAATTGGTCTTGGAGGCCAGACAGTGACATTGCCGTTGAGATCTTAGCTGTCCTCGCTACTCCGCCCTCTCCCCTCCTCTCCCGGTATCTACAGGGAAGTTACACTGCGACAGGGGAGGGGAAAGAACAGTCATCCAGGGTCTTGGGGTCCTACCCCCAAATTGTCCTGCACTGAAACAGCCAATGACCCTGGAGGTTTGGAGAGCAACTCAGGATGGAGACCAGGGCCCAGGTCTCCGGAATACAGTGATCCTCCCGTGGCTCTGGGTCGAGGCCACACGAGCCACGCCTTCCATGGGGCTCAGCCAAACTGGCGTTCCCACTCAGAGTCTTGGAGGACAAGGGACAAACCTCCTCCCCAGACCCTGGCACACCCCACCCCTGGCGGGCCTCTCCTGCAGCCCCTGCCGCGCTGGCCTGAGGCAGTGTGGTGATGCCATCTTTTGGCCGCATGCCGCATTGCAGCCCCACTGGCCCAGTGGGTGAGCCCAGCCAGGGCACCAGGGTGCCTGCAGAGCACGCCTGGAGGAGGACCACCTATGTGAGCCTGGCAGAAGGCCTCTCAGCATCAGACACGCCAGAGACTTCAGACCAGCCCAGGCAGCCACAGAGAAGCCCTCTGCCCCTGGAGAGGGACAGTGTCCTGAGACCCCAAGGCACCCAGGTCCCCCTAAGATTGTTCCCCCCACTCCTGCCCAGTGCCTCGGCTTGTACTGGGACAGCAGAGCAGCAACAAGGCAGGGGGCGAGTAGGAAAGAGAGCACCTCCCGGGACCTCAGGGCCTCTGCAGAGGTTCACTGCCAGCTTCGGCCCAGCCAAGATTCCCAAAGTGGCGGGAACGGTTATCCCTGAAAGGAGGGATTGTGGGTGGTTAGCGTATGTTTCTGTTAGTCTGGTTACCTATTTATATACTCTGTTGTATTTATTTCTTTTCTCTTTTTTTCCTTATGCTTACTTGGAATTTTATATTGTTCTACAATGACCAAGTAAGCCTCAAGAAATAAGGTAATATGTTTATAAATTTACCTGAAAGTAAATTTACTTTAAAGTAAAGACACAATAATTCTAGAGCAAAAAGGGGCCTTTGTCCAAGTCTCTTTCTTTCACAGGAGGAAAATGAGCTCAGAGAGAAGTGACATGCCCAAGGTAACACCACTAGTTAGTGGAGACATGGACCAGAACTCTCAGGATGGGATTTTCCTCCTTTGAGAGTGGGCTGGGCCTTCTCTGACCCTCCAGCCAGGATAGGACCTCTTATTAGTCACCTATGGCACCTACTGTTCTGTTTACTGTCTGTCTATCCCATGTAAACTTCAGGGGAGCAGGAATCCCACCTGTGTTGCTAAGGTATCCCCAGTGTCCATTATAGGAGCCGGCATGTGGCAGACAATACATAAATACATGTTGATGAATGAATGGAATTAATCATGGAAGGCTTCCAGGAGGAGGTGAGTTTATACATCTGTTTTTGAAAAGGCAGTAGTAACAGAACAACAGAGAAGACAGGAAGCATCCTGGAGTTTGAGGATGGCCTAGAGCTGCACACAGTAACCACATGCTCCCACATTCTTGTGGGGCTGTGGAGAATGGCAGAATGGCATGCATTATCCTCCCACGAATATAGATGCCTGAGCCAGGATTCTTTTGCTCATCCTGGGAATATGGGACAGAAGCCAGAAAGAGCCCCTGTCTGAGACCAGGAACGACCCACTAAGAACGGAAGCCTCAGTGCACCTCGCTGGGTCTGGCTGGACCTGGTTGGGCCTGCCTGTATTAGGTGGGCTCTAACCAGGTCTGGGTAGATGGGCCTGGCCAAGCTGGCTGGGCTGGCAGCCTCCTCCTTGCTCCCGTACTCAGGAGAGCCTAGCGCTTGTTATCTCAGCCTGATCCCCCAAGACTCTAGTCTAAAGACACATATGGGGGAAAGTCTAGAAATGTTGATGCTAAGGGGAAAATGTGAGAAGACCCAAACTTATACAAGGTCTTGTTTTTAGGGCCTTTTATAATGTCACTGTTAGTTTAGGAACATAAGATGCATTCAGATGTCATGTTCATGTTGAAATATAGAAGCCATTTACTGTGTTTTGGTACAGATTTGAAAGGCTGGGAGAAAAACAGAAAATTTCCAGTGAGGGAAATGGACATCTCCCAAAGGAAAAAATTCTTAATTCTTTTAGAAAAATTCCCCAAGTGTTCTCAGAAAAAGCTTTCTTTCTCCTGGGATGTTACATCATGCTTATGTGACAGGAAGGCCAGAGGCTCTGCACAAGGTCTTTCTCAGAAAGGAGGCACACACTTACTGAGGGCCTGCTGAGTGCCAGGCTCTGTGCTAGGCTCATCACGAGGGAGGCTTGGTGTGAGGAAAATGGAGCAACCTGTAACCACAGGCACATGCAGCCTGCAGCGATCCTCAGCCAACCGACAGCATTCGCAGGAACACATGGGAAGCAGGGACTCTCAGCCTTAGGCTCTGCTGCTGTCAGGCATGCTCCAGACATAAAGAGGGGTGCGAGGGGCACTGGGGTGTCCTTAGGTCTAGGATATATTTGGAAAGTGGGGTACACATGCTACTCCTCTCCCTAAGCACCTTGTGACCTGCCCTGAACAGAGCTCAGCTCTGTTGTGGGCTTCCGTCTTAAATTTCCTGCTGCAAAGCCCCTTAGCTCCAAAATCTAGAGACGGGGTGCTAGTGAGAGCCCGTCCAGGGTACTAGGGCCAGAGATGAGTCTTTATTGTTTCTGAATTCAAGACAATAACTCAGAGAAGGAGAGCTCAAAGACAAAAAGATGGAGAGCAACCCAGAGAGAAACAGATGGGAAGCGAGAGACAGGAAAAGAAAGATGGAGAAACAGAGGTCGGAGAAAGGGAAAGAGGCAAAGAGAGGGAGAAATGAGCAGAGGCGGCGACAGAGCGGCAGAGGAAAGGAGGGAGAGGGAACGGGACAAAGGGACAGACTGACAGTGACAGAACTGGGGCGGGGGAGGCGCCGTCTCCCAAGGAGGCCTCCAACCCGCTTCCGCCCTCCACCAAGGAAGAGCTAAGACATGGGAGGGGGGCAGGAAGAGGAGACAGAGCCGGGCAAAGTCGCCCGTAACCTTGGAGACAGCCGGGAGATGGGCTCAGGGAAGGCCGGCAGCAGGCTGGAGATCTGCAACAGGTACGCCTCCCGGGAGGGGTGGGACGTGAAAGAGGCCCCGAGGGTGACTCGGAGGAGCTGGGCGAGGCAGACAAAAGATTCCAGGAGCAAACCCAAAGGGGCCTGAGGAGTCCAATAGAGAGATTTGACTGAGAATCAATTTAGGGAGGAAAGAGCATGGAGTTTGGGAGCTGCAATAACAGGTGGGGATGAGGCAGAAGGGACATCCCGCAGGAAGGGGCCTGGATGCGGGTGCTGGGCGGAGGCGCCGGCAGAAAACCGTCACCGCTGGCTGGCCAGGGACTCTGGTTTCTGACCCTTTCCCTGACACTGTGGATTGTGGGGATCCCTGCAGCACCCACCCCCAGCTGGCTGGCTGGGGTACCATTCCATTCACTTGCATCCCAAATTCGTGCTGAGCCTGATATGTGCAAGGCACCTTGGGGGACACAGGAACCATTAGAAAAACATATTCCTTCAAACTATTCACAAGCTAATAGAGAAAAGAAGGTTTGTGCACACACCACAAATGGATGACAGTGGCATGGCGGGACTCTTGGGTCCCTCACAGCCGTCTGGGGGACACCAGGGAAAGCCTCGCTGGAGGTTCTGCTTCAGCCTCGTCTTGTGGTCTGGGCAAGGCTGAGATGGTGCGGACGGAGGGCCTGTCAGGCGGAAGAGCAGCAGGAGGTCCCCCTGGAGGCAGGAAAGGGAAGCCTGCTTTGAACCCTGGGCTGCTGCTGGTTAGCTGTGTGTCTGGGGGCAAGTTACCTAACTTTTCTGAGCCTCTCTTTCCCCATCTTACGGAACGTTTTAAGAATTACGGGCAATACCGTATAGTGCCCAGCACGTGGTAGCTCAGTAATTAGTAGCTATTATTATCATAAAGAATGAATAGAAAACATGGAGCTAGAATAAAAAGAAGTGGCTAGAGATGGGCTGGAAAGGCAGGTTTATGCCATAACATGGAGGCTTTAAATGCCAGGAATGAGGAGACCGGGTTGAGAGAGAGGATAAAGCTGCAGACCTGCCCAGCGCTCCAAAGAACCTGCGAACAGCAGTCAGGGAGCTTCCACCAGGGAGCAGTTGGCAGAGCCCTGGTTGGATCTGACTCATTTTTTGCTGGTAAAGATAAGCCACCAGCAGTCCAGAGTGTGGTACATTTAAAATATGTCCACAATTTTTTTTGACACGTCCTTCCTTCAAAAAATGAACCCTAATGCCGTTCTACTTGAGTGTGGCCAGACAGAGTGACTCACTTCTAACAAACAGAAACATGTGGCAGAAGGGAGTGTGATTTCTGATACGAGGCCATAAAAGACACTGTGGCTTCTTCCTTGCTCCCTCTTGGATCACTCACTCTGGGGGTCGCCAGGTCGTGAAGACAGTCAAGCAGGCCTATGGAGAGGACCTGGGGCCTCCTGCCAGCGGCCAGGTGGCCTGTGAGCCATATGAGAGCCGTAGTCACATGACATAGCTCCAGCTGACGTCTGGACTGCCACCTCATGAGACCTTAAACCAACAGCATGCAGCTTCTGACCCACAGAAACTGTGTGAGGTAATAAACCTTTATTGTTGTTTTAAATTCGTGATAATTTGTTATGCGGCAAGGGACAGCTAATACGGGGGCTTGCGACTGGGTCTGGCCACAACCCCCAACAGTGGCCGCTGGGGGCCTGGGTTATAAACTGAGCTCAGTCAGTGCCCGCAGTGACCACGTGGAGTCACCACGGTGGGACATCAACAGGTCAGGAGGCACATGGAGTCTGACTGCCACCCAGAGCCAGCGTGGCTGTAGAGGGCATGGGCAGGGCCTGGCTCACTGGGCGTTCCCAGGAAGGGAAGCAGGACTGAGCAGGTGACCATTGTCCCTGCCTCTTCCCACACGGACACAGGCCAGCAGGCAGGCCGGGGAGAAGCAGGAACAGGGTGGTCTCCTCCCCTGGCTTCAAACCTCAGCCCACCACTTAATATCTGGATCATCTTCCCAAGTGACCTGGACTCTCTTTGCTTCAGTTTCTCATCTGTAAAATGGTGATAATGAGTCCCGCCTATGGGTATTGCTCTCATGGGTGGCAAAGAGCCTTATTATATGAGAATCAAATGGGAAATAAATATACATCAACTACGAAGTTGAAGGTCCATAGATGTTGGGATGCCTGTGAATCAGGCTGAGGATTCCCATTTTCCTGACCTTCTAACTCCCAAGTTGCCCATTTCTTTTTGGGTCTGAACTAATTTGCAAGGGAATCTTAAAAGGAAAGATTAAAAAAAGAGAGAGAGGACACTGTCCCTTCCTGCCCATAACAATTCTCCTTAATTAGTTGAGGACTTGTTCACAGAGCAAATCTTTACCCTCACCTCATTTCATTCTCCCCAAGCCCTGGGTTCTTCACTGAGGCACCTTTGCTCTGCGAACCTCTCCAAGCCTCACTCTCCTCGTCTGTGAAATGGGGATAACCGTGGCATCAGGTCCATAGGGTTGTGGTGAGAGTCATGTGAGACCCCAGGGGAACAGGCGTGGCGGGCCCTCCTCAAATGTTCAGGGCCATTGCCGTAATGACGGCTCTTCGCCAGGGCCTGCAATGCTAAATAAAGCCACATTCTCAGAGCACAGAATTTAAACAACTTGAGGATCCTGACTTCATTGATAGAGGGCAGTTCATTTTTCTGAGGCCTCTCCCTCAAGTAATTTTGGTAACCGCACCACATTCTGACATGGGGTGAGACTGTCCTCCCCCCTTCACACTGACTGCCCCCACTCCCGTCAGCACACACTCATCTCTGTACCTGTGACTGTACCTCCCACTACAGTGCCTGCACACAGTAAGGTAAGGACATACCAGGTGGATGTGTGGGCACATGGGTGGGTGGGTGGATGGATGGATAGATAGATGGATGGGTGGATGGATGGGTGGATGGATGGATGGATGGATGGATGGATGGATGGATGGATGGATGACTAGGTGGGTGGATGGATGGATGACTGGGTGGGTAGGTGGGTGGGAGGATGGATGGATGACTGGGTGGGTGGATGGATGGATGACTGGGTGGGTGGATGGATGGATGGATGGATGAGTGGGTGGGTGGGTGGGAGGATGGATGGATGAGTGGGTGGGTGGGTGGGAGGATGGGAGGATGGATGGATGGATGGATGGATGAGTGGGTGGGTGGGTGGGTGGGTGGATGGATGACTGGGTGGGTGGATGGATGGATGGATGGATGGATGAGTGGGTGGGTGGGTGGGTGGATGGATGGATGGATGGATGGGTGGGTGGGTGGATGGATGGATGGATGGATGGGTGGGTGGGTAGGTGGGTGGATGGATGGATGACTGGGTGGGTGGATGGATGGATGGATGAGTGGGTGGGTAGGTGGGTGGATGGATGGATGACTGGGTGGGTGGATGGATGGATGGATGAGTGGGTGGGTGGGTGGGTGGGAGGATGGATGGATGGATGGATGGATGGGTGGGTGGGTGGGTGGGTGGGTGGGAGGATGGATGGATGGATGGATGGATGGATGGATGGGTGGGTGGGTGGGTGGATGGATGGATGGATGGATGAGTGGGTGGGTGGGTGGATAGATGGATGAGTGGGTGAGTGGGTGGGAGAATGGATGGATGGATGGATGGATGAGTGGGTGGGTGGATGGATGGACAAACAGATGTAAGGATGATCTGAGAGTGTCCTTCACTCCAGGTGCCATACCAGACCTCACCCTGGGCCTTTCTTGGAGCTTAGTGTGAACAGAGGGAATTCCTCTCTTGTAGGGAAAGAGAAGACAGAAAGTAGTATCCATCATCCCACAATTCATTCTCAATCTTAATTATGTTTCTGATGAGTTGCTCCATATCACCTAATCAGGCTGTCCTAGAGCCTTCTCTGCCCTAGGGTTTGCTGAGAGAGGCTGGGCTATTCTCCCGCAGAAGAGATGGAGAAAGGTCCTAGCTAGGTCTAGAAGCCTGTGCTCTTCATGGTTCAGGGGGCCCAACAGCCCAAGGCAAAGGCACAGGCAGTGAGGCAGAGAGCCTTCTACCATGTCCGCAATCTCTCTGAAGTCTTAGGCTGTTCTGGGGTGAGGGCAGGGAGAGAGGAAGGGCACAGCGACTTCTTACTGGACACACACACACACACATACACAGAGAGAGACACCAAAAGTCACCAAGAGAGGAGATGGGGCTGGCTAGTGGCTGGGAGACTATTTTGGTATCATGGAAAGAACCTGGACTTAAGAGTCAAAGACCTTGGACTGAAGACTCCAACCCTACACACACATATTGGCTGAGACCTCGGGCAAGTCTTATGACCTCTTGGAGCCTCATTTTGGTAAGGAGGTTGGATTAGATGATCTCATAAGATCTCTCAAGACTCATGAGTCCAGAAAATAAGCCTCAGCGTCATTCGGGAGTACGTGATCTGGATACTGGGATGGAGTCAGGAGAGTTCCACCCACTGGCTAGCTGCCTGGGGGCCTGGATGAGTCAGCCTCCCAGGTCTCTTCAAATCTGCAACTAGTGCCAGGAAAGACATCCTAGCGGAGCCTGGAGCCTCCACACCAGCAGGGAAGGGGATGGGACAGGGGCTGGTGAGGAGGCTGTCGCAGTGCCAGGGGGCCCTAGGCATGCTGCGTGCACTATCATCTCCTCAGAGGTAGCTGCCCTGTAGAGCCAGCGGGCATCCTCCCAGCCCCCAGCCTGTGGAGGTGAGGAGCCCAAGGACTGCCTGGTGCCTGACCAGGAGCGCCCGCTCACATTCTCCCCAACCAAGAGCCAGGCAGAAGCTCCAGCCCCAGGAAGGCTGAGCTGCCAATCTGCCTGTCACCACCTTGAACTCTGAGCTCTGTTCTCCCTTGCTGTGCGTGCCACCTGGCCAGCCCAGATAGCCCCATCAAGGTTGTGGAGCGAGGCCAGGTCCCCAGCATGGATGATAACTCATGGTGCTCCAGTTCAACAAGGCCAGACTCTACCAATCAGAGGAGTCTCTCTAAACCTCCGCATCAACTGCTGCAAAACAAAACCAGGGAGGCAGTGGGGGTGACATGAATAGTGAGCCCTTATCTTCTGCAAGCCCAGAAGGGAAGAGTAGGGGCTGGCACCAACCAGGTACTTTCTGGGAAGCATAGAGACTGTGTCTGTTAGGATATTCCTCTGGGCTTCAACCCAGCTTTCCCACCCTACAGCCAAGAGCACCCCTTTCCCTACTCCAGCCAGTCCCCAGAATCTGCTCCCTGCAGAGAGAAAGCACGGAGCCCAGGGAGGAGTTATGATTTTCCCAAGCAGCAGCAGAGGGGAAAAGGAAAGCCTTCGGGGCCAGGCTAGCTGGTCACTCTAAGGAACAGACTGACGAGCAGCTGCAGGACCCAGAGTCAGACTGGCCTTGGGTCTTGCTGACCCATCAAAGGGTCTCTAAGCAGAGGAGAGAGACAGAGGCCTGAGACACACCCTGGGGGGAGACTGTCTCCACCTGTCCTCATGGCATCCCTGCAACTAACCTGCCACGTCATCTTCCAAAAGAGACTTAGCCCTTCTGTGTCTACGTCTCCTCAAAATGAGCATAATTTCTGCCTGGTATCCCCTCAGCTCAGGGCTTCTTGGGAGGTCCATATGAGTGAATGCTCATGTTAGTCAGAGAGCCAGAGCTGCAAAGAGACCTGGGGGACAGCCCCCGCCACTAGTCTTGCAGTTGTGGAAGGGGCTCAGAGGAGTTACATGGTTCTCCAAGGTCACTAGTATGCTGTGTATCAGTGTGAATCCACCCATCACTGAACAAATAACAGAAACAATGTTTCTATAACAAGATATTTGCCAACAAGTTACAGACCCTCCCTCCAAGATACACTCACAGGCATGGACATGCCGACTTTAGGTCATGGGACCTGAAGAGGTTGGCTCCTAAAGCCCCATTCATGGATGAGTTGCTGGTCAAGGATTCCAGCTCTGCCACTGTGTGACCTTACTTAACCTCTCTGTGCCTCATTTCATCAATAACCAAAGAGGACAACAATAGTACATACCTCATAGGTTGTTTTAAGGACTTAAGAGTTCTATATGTGTAAAGTACTTGGAATAATGCCTGGCACATAATAAATGCTGAATAAGTATTTGCTATTATCACTCCCTGAAGATAAGTCTGTTTCCCAAGAGCCCCAGATACCAGGACAGCCCTTCTCCTGAGTCCTTCAGATGTCCAGACAGAGTGGCTCAGGGGTCCCCCAGCACCTGGGCTGGGTCGGTAAACTCTGTGGGATGAGGATCCCACCACGACCAGGCGAGTGCCCCTCTCTCAACCAGCCCCCACCTGCCCATGCCCACCTGGGCAGCCTGTGCCAGCAGTTCTGGGAACCCAGCCTCTCCCCTCCCCTGCCCTCCCTGCCACCCAGGAATCAATGCAATCCCCTAAAAGCTCATAACTCGGAGGTAATTATAAGAAGCATCAATTACCCAGCAATGTGGATTTCATGAATTCAATTAATTTGCATGGCGATCGATACGGGAGGGTTCTCCGGGGTCCCCGAGGGAAGTTAGGACATTGTTCTGCATGCTATTGATTTTACAATGTAAAACAAAACCTCTCTCCTCGAATTCATAGATGCCCATTCAGCCATATTAACTTTCAGATCATTTATTTTTGTATGTCTTTCAATTCTGTTTGCTGCTATCACACAAATGCAGAGTATTACATTGTAGGGAATAATTGAATCAATACAGTTATGCTACACCAGGCCTCCCTGCGGAAGAGAGGCTGGTTGGTGGGCTGCTCTTCTTCACAGTCCTGTCCTCTGCTGGCCCTTCACCCCCACCCAAACACTCCCTTCCTCTACCCGGCAACTCCCCAGACCTTAAGTCCCCCACTCCATCAAACTTATCTACTTGATTCAAGAGACTTAAAGCGCAGCTGGAGGGGATATGGCTAGATAACAGGAAGAACTTTTCTGGCCGAATGGATGCTCAAGAAGGGTTTGAGAGAGTAGAGGACACCCTCTTTCCAAAGGATCTTCAGAACCACAAAGATTCAAGCATGATGATGGCTTAGGTCAGGGGTATGGACAAGTGACCTCTCAATGACCCTTGTCTGCCAAAAAATGAAAGGCATGTGTACCCTGGGCTGGGGGGAAACAGTTTCTTTTCCTTTCCCAGAGGCAAGGAGATTGAGGAGACAGCATTTCTCAAAAGTTATCTCACCCTCTTCTCTCCCAGAGTTTAATAGGGTGAGTGGTCATCAGAAAGGGGCCCGTCAATCCCAGCCTCCCATGCTCCCCAGCCTGGGAACCTGCAGCCCTGCTGTGCTACTGAGGCCCTGTCCCCGCCCAGCCCAGGCAGCCAGCCTCCCCGGGTCCTCCCTGAAAGAGGGCAGACTACGCTCTCAGCACATCCAGAAACTCCTGTGCATGCACAACACACACACACACAGAGCCGTCCAGGTACAAGGCTGAGGGCCTCCTGCCCATCCACACCCCGAGGACAGCATGAGCTACACTGTCTCCCCAGCAGCGCCTAAGTCAGCAAACCTCCCCCAGGACCCCCTGTCTGGAGGAGAGAAGCCTTTTTTTAATTTGCCTCTGCCCCCACCCCATGTAGGAATATTAGACAGCTAAACAGCCCGGCGCCTGTTTCCTTCAGATAACCAGTTCCTGACGAGCCCCCTAATTGTCCCCAGAATCTCAGCACCAGTGTATAGAGTAGGTCATTTAACCAACAGTACACACAACTAAATAAAAATCCATTTTCCAAGAGAAAATTCTATTCTTATCAGAGTTTTGCAAGAGGGTTGCAAGCGGCCCATGTTAATTGAAGCTTTGAGGTTTGTAGGAGGAGGCCTCTAAACAACGCCACAAAGGGGGCTGATTCACTGCACTGGGCCCCTCAGCCGAGGACTGGACTCGGGGGAGCCAGGGATGGGGAGCAGGCGAAGCGACAGAGGGCTCAGGCCAGCACCGACACCACAGGCGCCCAGCCTCTGCCCCAGGCCCAGAGCCGGGCACAAAGACATCCAGGAGGCAGTTGGCTGGGCTGGAAGGGCACTGAGGCTGGAGATGACAGGCCCAGCGTCAGACAGGCCTGCATCGGGAGTCACCCGTGATCTGCTCACTTGTGTGGCCTTGGACAAATCGCTTGACATTTCTGAGCCTCAGTTTCTCCTCTGGATGACCAGAAGCCTCTTTGCACACCCTGAAGACCCATCTGATGATGATCAAAGACACAAATGAAATCCGGGAAAGGAAGTGGCATGTTTTGAGGACATTCTGTGAGCCAGGCTACCTGCCACTTCACAATCCATGTAATATGCAGTCCCTTCCATGCTCACTGTGGACTGTTTCGTATTTATTCCTTATCTTGTTGAATCTCCAAGGTAGGGAATTTTATTTCATTTTGTAGATGAGGAAGCTGAGGCTCAGAGCAGCTAAGCATCCTGCCCAAAACCTCACCATAGAAAGTGCCATAGTTAGGACTCAAGCCTGCTGTTGTCGACTCCAGAATCCAAGCAATCTTCTCTTACTTGAACTGCTCCTCTTAAAATGAGGCGGGAGGGCCCGGCCAGCCCTTCCTCCCTGCCTCCCCTAGGCATGATTAACACCCACACAACGCATCGTGTCCTCTGCTCTGCACAGCAACCTCCAAACCAGGCAGGAGGTGCCCAGAAGCCAGTAGGCAGGCCTTGCAGGAGCAGGAGCGGGTTAATGAGGTCATAAAGAGTCAGCATTGCCTGGGCCATGACAAGCTCTCAGGGCCTGACAGCTGCAGAACCGTAATGATTTGGTGACAGTAGCTATGACGATGACTTTCATGCCTCCCGTCCACGGTACCATCCACACCTCAGCAGTAGCAGCAGCGGTGGTAAAGTCATCCCATTTTCTGGATGCAGAAACGGAGCTCAGAGGATGCTGGTGGACTCCCCAGGCCATACAACCAGTGGTCACCTGGGATGTGCTCAGGTTTCAGCCACCAACCTGTGACTGGTCCACCATGCTCCTGCACCCCAGTGCTTACAAACACCCATGCTGATTAGAGCTGAGGTCAGACAGAGGCAGGAGAAACCCAAAGACAGGGCAGCCTGGGGACTGGGGACTGAACTGTGCCCTCCCAGCCCCCCCAAAGTTGTTATGTTGAAGGCCTCCCCACCACTGGGATGGTATTAGAGGTGGGGCCTTCAGGAGATAACTAGGCTTGGACGAGGTCATGAGGGTGGGGCCTTCACCATGGGATCAGTGCTCTTCTAAGAAGAGACACCAAATCTGTGGGCATCCTTGACTGCAGACGCCCAGCCCCCAGAGAGAAATGACGGTCTGCTGCTGGAGCTGCCCAGTCTACAGCAGGCTGTCATGGCGGCCTGAGCTCACCAAGACACGGACGGTCAACAGCATGACTCACGTGCTTGGGGCATGGCAGCTGGTCACGACTCCGGCTGAGGTGTCAGGGGTACGGATGGGACCAACGTGATGACGGTCCTCTCCTTCAGGGACCCTGGGGGCAGGAGGAGGCCAGGAGGCACACTGGAGACCTGCCGCCATCAGATACCTGCAGAGGCAGTGGCCCTGGGGAAGAGAGGGTGAGCGAGAAGGGGAGGCTGTCTGGGGGCAATGAGGCAGAAGGGTCTGCAGAAGAGAAAGGACAAGGGGAGTGGCTGGATTGGCCAAGCCAGAGTAAGCAAACAAGAGTTAACACTCTTTGCTTCTACATTACGTGCACCTGCCAGTTTGTGCCAGGGGCTTAGAGATGAAGAGAGACACACCAACAAGAGGCACCCACCACAGCGGGAGCCATGTCTGAAGCAGTGAGAACTTTAACAGGGGCCTTCCAAGGCCCTCGAGAGCAGAAGGCAGCTTTTCAGCTGCCATTTCAAGGATGCTTAGAGGTATGTTGGGCAGGGAATTGAGAGATGAGATGTTTACCAGGATCTTCCACACCCGTGACTCCTCGATGACTTTATCTGCTCCTGCAAACCAACGACGAAGAAACCAAGGGCCAGAGAGCTCCAGCAACTTGTCCAAGATCACAGGGCTTGCAAGAAGCTGAGCTGGGACCCAAACCCAGATCTGTGGACTCTGAGTATGGTGCTTCTCCCACTGCACAAAGGCAGTAGGTATGGGGTGCAAAATGTGCAGTGGCTAGCTCAAAACCAGAGGCAAAACCTGGTGCCCAGAAATGAGCACTGAGTCAAGCCTACAGGGCTGGCCCTCCCCGTAGTGCCCCAGGGCCCCAAATCTCCAGCAGACAGTACCTGTGCTCAGCTGTGTCCGCAGAGTGTCAGGGACACTTGGCCCCAAAAGGGAGGAGGGGCTATGGGCAGACCATCTCAGGGTGAACTGAGCAATTCCTACAAGGGCAGTGGCCTCTAGTGTCTGCCTCCCCTGGAGCTGGTGGGGCCTGCAGCAAGGTAACAGTGAGGATCAGGGAACCAACTGCAGTGAGTCAAGGCCAAGAGGGGTAAGATGCCCCGGAAGCCACAAGCTCCCTCACTTATCTCAGCCGACTCCACTTGCCTTGGCAACGGCGGCACCCGTTGCTCTGTGCTGGCGCGCCCAGAGTTAAAGATTGGCAAGCAGTTAGAAAAACCCTGAGAAAAGCAGAAGGGGGCTCAGTATCTGAGTCTCCCAATCCTGAGATCAACTGCCAGGGAAGCCTGGCTGCCTCAAAGTCTCCTCACTGGCCTCCTGGCCTGCCCCCTCTGTCCCCTCCATTCTGTTCTCTGCTCTGAAGCCCGAGTAACCACTCAAAGGTATAATCTGACCACGTCACTCCCCAGCTCAAAATCCACCAGTTCTTCCTCACTGCCCTGGAAATAAAATCCAAAGGCTTTTGCTGACAGATTAGACCCTTTCTTATCTCCTGCAGGCCTTTTCGGCAGCCTCTGGTCTTGCCTATTTGGGGCTCCTGCCAGACAGTTCCCCATCACCGTTAGAAGACCATGCCGAGGCCAGCCTGTGGGTCCCCAGAGGAATATAAGGGACTCAGGGAGGGAGCCGCCTAACCAGACCCGGCCCACATCAGCTGAGCCTTAGCCAACTCACAGAAGCATGAACTAAATAAACGGTAACTGGGATAAGCCACTGAGATATTATACAGATGCTATAGTGTTACACAGCATACTGTAGTTAATAGCTAATTGACACATCATTTTAGCCTGAATCATTTCTAGCCCTTCAGTCAGACCCCAGCAGAGGTAGATGTCATTAATTCTCAGAAGTCTGACCTGAGCCCCCTCACTGTTTCCACAGTAAAGGGTGAGGTGCTCCCCTTTGGGGCTCCCCTGGCACCCAGCATTTAGCCCTTTGGCAGCACTAAGCACACACTGCCGTATAATGTCAATTCACTTTCCTGTCTTCCTCATGGGATTCCGATCTTCTTGAGGTCAGGGATTGCACGTTATTCACAATTTCTGACAGAGGGATTCATGGACTACTTGATAGAGACAAAAAGGTGGAGCTGACCTTTTCCAAGTGGTGAAAGCAAAGAGGACTGACTTCTCACACTTCCACCCCAACCCACCACCATCATGGAAAATGCCCAAAGCGGAAAGAAGTCTCGTGTTCTCTCTACATCTCCCGCTGGCCACTTGCACGCTTGCATGCGCATGCTCAAACCCCACACTTACACAGGCTGCACGTCCCTAACAGCCGGCTTGCTTGGTGACGAAACGCATTTTGAACCACTTTGCTCCATCTTTCTGCAATATCCTCCAGCAAATCAAGCATCCCCTTCTTGGGATGTTTTCAATCTGTTTTATGTTGATTTTAATTAAAGAATCTGAAACTGAACAAACAGTTCCTAGCAGGTGGCCATACAAGTGTGAAATAAGCAAACTGTTTTATCTGCCACAAACTCGGCTAGTAAATTTCTTCAAATTAATCCCAGCCTCAGAGAGTCTGCTGGTTCCAAGGAGGAAGCTAAGCAATCCCAGCCTCCAAATATTTGCTTTTGTTACAGCTCCTGGAGTCAACGACTGGTGGTGTCCATCTTGGCTCTACGCTCGTCCACCTCATCCACCCAGACCCACCTCTGGCCCAGCACAAGCCTCAGGTGGCCACACCACAGGGCTCCATGGCCAGAATTAGCACAGGGCAGTCAGGTGCACAGGGGAGAGCCCCCAGCCCTCTCTCTTCCAAGGACCACCACCTCCCAGCCATCCACCCCCACGGCCAACACTCCCACCAGAGCTCACCCACTGCCAGGGAGGCACACACTCAGGGGCCCAGGATAAGGCTTGCTTTCCTCCCATGAGACAGCCCAGGAAGGAAAGGAGCCCTGGGAAGTGATCCCACCCAGTCCTCGCAGGGGCATGTGGAAACAGGCACTCAGCCACAGCCGATGGGAGTGTGACCTTGCACAGGCTTTCTGGAGGCCAGTTTGTCTATGCATAGCAAACATTATAGAGTTTTTCTTCCTTTTGGATCCAAAAATTTCACCTGTAGGACTTTACCCAAAAAGGAATCGTTAATGGGCAGTGGTAAACATTTACCTCACAGTCATTTATGACAGCAAAGACGGGGAATGATTTGTTCGACAATAAGGGATTGGTTAAATAGATGATGGTGCAGCCATAACAAAATATTGCAAAATAACATTTAATACATAGAAAGTAATTCTGTGATTTTAGTGGAAGTAGGTCACAAGGCAATATGTATAGGGTGAATTTATCTCTCTTTAGTTTCTTATATACATATAGAATATATGTGCCATATATGTAACATAAGTATATTACATACATTATCTTAGATATGTAATACGTGTGTGTGTGCACATAAAGGCTGGAAGGATATAAACTAAAATGTTAACAATAATCATCTAAGTATTGGAAATATCAGTGATATCTCTCTTTTGTTCTTTTTTTTTAATCAATATCTTGTTAATTTTCTAGTTTTGAGAGCCCTGGCTAGGAAGTCGGGAGACCTGGGATGTGACCAGTGATGACACTAACATGACTCAGTTTTATGCCATCTCCTGGCCTGACTCCAACGCTGGCTCTAGAGTGATTACTGTCACATTGTGTGTGTTTCCTGATCTGTGCCCTACGTAGAAGAGAACCAGGTCACCTGTAAGGTTGCACTCAGCTCCCACCTTATAGCTCTAGAGTGTGTCCTGTACCTCAGCTGGGAGAGGAAGAAGGGTGTGGGAAGAAAGGAGGCACAAACTTAGCAGTACTGCATTTTGTGTTTACCTGTTTTCTCTGGTCACACAAGCCTCAGAGCCATAAATATCCACACTGGAGAGCGTCGACTATGTGCTGGGCACTATACTATTACACACTTAACGCAGAAGGATGGCACTGGAGTAATGGCTTGTATTTCTGCCCCACTGTAATCGCAGGACCATCCCTGGAAATGCGTAGCGTGAGCTCAAGTATAAAGTGCAGGTGCGGTCAGCCGCCACTGGGCCTCCAACCAGCACCACCCTGTCTGCCAAGCAGTGCCCACCCCTCCGCAGGATGCCTCCCCACTGGCCAGTCCCCAGGGCCTGCATGGGCCCCTCCTCACCCTGCAGGGCCAGCATGGCCCTCAGGCCTTGAGGTGCCACATCTGCACGGCAGTTGGCAGCAAAGGGAGAAAAATCCCTCATTCGTTAGGTGGCACAAGCCACTATGCTGATGAACCCCTGAATCTCATTGAGTGAACACAATAAAACTTTATCTCTTGCTCACAGTACAGCACAAAGAGGAGTCAGCTGCACACAGCCACTCATGAACCAAGTCTCCCTCCATCTTGCAGCTCCACTCTGCTCCAGGACCCCCAAATCCTCTCTGTTCCGCGGTAAATGAAGAAGGGGGGCAAGGATTGCAGGAGGGAGGTTCCAAAGGGTCCTGGCTGGAAGTGCATATATCCCACTGTCCAGGACACAATCACATGGCCACGCTAACTGCAAGGGAAGCTGGGAAATGTGATCCAGCTGTGTGCAGCCCAGTGAGGCGTGGCCATAAGCTCTGGCGAGCAACACTAGGCTCTGCCCCTCCTCTGTGCCCACTGTCTAAGTGACCCCCGCGGATGCATCCCTACAGCGCAGCCTCGCACCCCAGTGCTGTACAGGGTTTCTCGAGAAGCTGCTCTTTCTCACCACCCCCTTTATTTTTCCCTGGGACCTAGACACACATCCCGAAGGAGAAGTGGCCAAGGACACAGTGTAATGCTAGAAACACAGTGGGCTCTCAAAAGCACGGGTTGAGAATTACATAAAATGTCGCCATCAGTGCCTCACAACCCAAATACTCAGATGTCCTAGAGGACTCAAGAGCCAAAAATCTCCAAAAACGAAGACTTTGTTGTAATCATTCTTACTTGGCCTTTCTCTAGAGTTTACCCCCAGCGGCACCTTCAAAAATTCTCTTCTCTTGGCCGCATGCCTGTGCTTCCCAGACATCCTTCCGGCTCTCTGACTTGGCCTCCTCTGCCTCCTGTCAGAGCTCCCTTCCCGGCCTCACCCCACCCACGACACTGCTCCCAGGCAGCCCCTTCCGCCCTCTCTGCCTGCCTTCTCCCCTCCCCTTCTCCTTCCTGGTGAGCTCGGGCACCACCTTTCACCAAAACCCCGCTTCTGGCCCAGACCTCTCTCCTAAAATCTGGACCTGCATTTCTAACCACCTGCTGATCACATGTGCCAATGTGTTCCAACTCGTCCTGTCCAAAGCTGGGCTCACTGCGCCCTCCTGGGATCTCTCAGCCTCCCTCTCCTGGTTAACAAGCCCACCATTCACCCTGGCCCCCAGGGAGAACCCTGGGAGCCCCCCTGGAGTCCACCTCCGGCCCCACAGCCAGGTGGCAGCAAGCCCTGCCACGCCCAGCTCCTGACGCCTCCACTCCAGCCTGGGCTGCCAGGACACTTTTGCCTGGTCTCCCTCCTGCCCATCTTCCCCCGCCAATGCATCAAAGAGGCCAAAATGCTCTTTGTAAGAACACAAATTTCACTATGCCACTCCTTCCAAACACCCGAGGAGTGGGGCCCTCAGGGAAAGGACAAACTCAGTCCAGCAGAAAACATGGCGACACCATCCGGCCACACACCCAACTTCTGCGCAGCTCACCTCCGTCTGCCCCTCGCCCTCCTCCACCCGCATCCTCCACAGCCCTCCCTCAGCCCCGCCACACCCAACACCTTCTTAGTCCGGGCCCCAGGCCCACTTTCATACCTCTGGGTCTCTGTGTGTGAAAGAGGCTCTTCTCCACCTGGGAAAACTCTCCACAACGTCCCTGAGCCCGCTCTCCCCAACACACCTAATAAAACAAGGGCAAACGCCCGCCCTGGTGGTCCCCACTGGCTTCTCGTCCTCGCAGCCACTCCCACCACTTCGTTCCACTCCTTCATTCCCGCTAACTCCATGCTATTGGACAACTGCCCCTCCCCCACCAGTGGCAAAAGATTGGAGGTTGACTCTGTAGAATCATCCACTGAAGTTGTCAAATTCAAAACTTCCAGTCACCTCTTTGCTCTGCTACCTGATCAGCTGACAGTCATCAGATAGGTGAGGGGGTGGGGGCAAGTCTGTAATACAAAAGATAGCGGCCAACTCAAACAAACAAGAAAAGGATAACTTGGAGGAAGAAAAAGAATTTTTTAAACCATTAATATCCTCAGAGATAAGATACTACAACCACAAAATAAGAATAGAATGCTATAAGAAAAGAATATTATAAGAAAAAAAAGAGCTTTTGGACATATCTAATAGCATAAATGAAAACTCCAATAGAAAAGATGGAAGATAAATTTGAGGAAATGTCCCAGAAAGTGGAACAAATAGTATGGAAAATAAGAGAGGAAAAATAAAATTAGAATACCAGTTTAGGAGATTCAGCATCAAATTATAAAAGAAGAAGAAAAAAAGAAATTATTAATAAAATAATTCATGAAATTTTCCCAGAACCAAGGAACATGAATTTCCAGGTTGAAATGGCACACCATGTGCTTAGCACAATTGATGAAAATTAATTCACACTAAGACCTGTACTCTGAAAAATCATAAGACATGAATGAAAGAAACTGAAGAAGACACAATAAATGAAAATCTATGCCATGCTTATGGATTGGAAAAATTAATATTGTCAAAACGGCCATCCTGCCCAACACAATTTACAGATTGAATGCAATCCCTATCAAAATACCAATGGCATTCTTCAAAGAACTAGGATTCAAGTAATCCTAAAATTCACATGGAACCCCAAGAGACCCTGAATAGCCAAAGCAATCTTGAGAAAGAACAAAGCTGAGGGTATCTTACTCTGTGACTTCAAGCTATACTACAAAACTACAGTAATCAAAATGGCATGGCACTGGCACAAGAACAGACCTATATCAATGGAACAGAATAGAGAGCCCAGAAATAAACCCACACATATATGGTCAATTAATGTATGATAAAGGAGCCATAAATATGTGGAGAAAAGATGGTCTGTTCATAAATGGTGTTGGGAAAACTGGACAGCAACATGCAAGAGAATGAAACTAGATTACTATCTAACTCCATACAAAAAAAATGGTTTAAAGACCTAAATATAAGACATGAAACTATAAAACTCTTAGAAGAAAACACAGGCAAAAATCTCTTGAACATAAGCATTAGCAATTTTTTTCTGGACATATCTCCCTGTACAAGGGAAACAAAAGCAAAAATGAACAAGTGGGACTACATCAGGCTAAAAATCTTCTGTACAGAAAAGGACACCATCAACAGAACAAAAAGGCAACCTACATATGGGAGAATATATTTCTAAAGTATTTATCCGATAAGGAGTTAACATCCAAAATATATAAAGAACTCATACACTTCAACACCAATAAAACAAATAACCCTATTAAAAGTGAGCAGAGGACATGAACAGACATTTTTCCAAAGAAGAAATACAGATGGCCACCAGGCAGATGAAAAGATGCTCCACATTGCTAATCGTCAGGAAAATGCAAATCAAAAACACAATGAGATATCACCTCACACCTGTTAGAATGACGACTATCCAAAAGACAAGAAATAACAAGCATTGGTGAGGATGTGGAGAAAAGGAAACACTCCTACACTGCTGGTGGGAATGTAAATTGGTACAGCCACTATGGAAAGCAGTATGAAGGTTCCTCAAAAGACTAAAAATAGAAGTACCATATAACCCAGTAATTACACTTCTTGGAATTTACTCAAAGAAAACAAAATCTCTGGTTCAAAAAGATACATGCACCCCTATGTTTATTGCTGCATTATTTACAATAGCCAAGATATGGAAGCAACCAAAATGTCCATCAATAGATGAATGATACAGAAGATGTGGTACATATACACAATGGAATATTATTCAGTCATAAAAAGAGAAATCCTGCCATTTGTGACAACATGGATGGAACTAGATGGTATCATGCTAAGTGAAATAAGCCAGGCAGAGAAAGACAAATACCACATGATTTCACTTATACATGGAATCTAAAAACAAAACAAAACAAACAAAACAGCAGTAGACTCACAGACACTGAGAAGTGAATGGTGGTTACCATGGGGAGGGGTTGGGATGGATGGGTGTGATGAGTGAGGGAGATAAAGAGGCACAAAATCTCAATCATAATATAAGTTAGTCATGGGTACAGAAGTACAGCATGGAGAATGTAGTCACCAGTTCTGTAACATCTTTCTATGTTGACAGAGAGTAACTGTAGTTGGAGTGAGGATTTAATAATGTGTGTAACTGTTGAATAACTGTGTTGTATACTTAAAACCAATATAATATTGTATATCAACTATACTTCAATAAAAATTAATTTAAAATGTATATATCTATATAAAGAAAATTAATTCACACTAAGGTGCATCACTGTGAAATTTCAGAACAATAAGGCAAAAGAGAAAATTCAAAAAGAATAAAGGGGGAGGTTACAATAAATGCATCAGGAATCAGAATGGTTTGGGACTTTTCAACAGCAGTACTGAACTAAGAAGGCAATGGGGCAATGTGTTTAACTTTCTGAAAGAAAACAATTTACAAAGTAGAATTCTCTTTAAGGATGGGCTTGGTTAAGCTGAAGACACAGACAACTCCAAAATCTCAAATGGTACACATTTATCTGAGTTCAGCAGGTACACAGGCTGTTGGGGTCCCCATCTATGTGCATGGTAGGAAAGGGAACATGACAAATGGACTAGAAGTTTCTTTACAAGTGACATGCATCTTTTGCTCACGTTGCCTTAGCCATAGTTAGTTACAGGGACTCGCCTAACTTGAAAGAGTCAGAGAAGTGCAACCCTACCATATACTCAGAGAGAGAAAACCTAGGTATATACAGATATCACTCCATCCTGTAGTCACTAAATATTTGGTTCACTCTTTTCACCAAGCAATATATATTCACCCTTTCCCCAATGGGCAACAATCCAAAAGTTCCATCTAATCATAGCAACAAACACCAAGTTCAATGTCTCTGGATAATGTGTCATAGTGTATACATTAGGTCCAAATATAGCTTTCCTCTTAACCTGAAGAACTATAAACTAAAAAGCAGTTTTCTTCTCTCTCTGCCCAATATCGAGTGGTAGAACAACAGGGATAGGATAACTGCAATAGCCAGTCCCATTCAGAAAGGGGACAAATGAAAATAGAAAGAAGATATTAGTCCATAGCAATTCTACAATCCTGCTGGGCAAAACACTTTGAGGGTCCCATTCCAGGAGCAGGGGTGTTGCCCAATCAGGCCCCCAGTATGCCCAGGAGTAGCTCTTTTGTTCATTATACTCCATTGCTCTTGGCTCTTTCCTATAGGAAATTATTTGTTTTCCAAATTATTCCCCTTAGTCATGTCTGAATTAAGTGTAGGGGACTATGCTCTCCTTAAGGGCGAAGCCTCTTTCTCAGATCACTTGCTACTGACAGATAAAGTCATTTTAGGTTCTTGAATGATCTTTCTCCATCCAGCCTGGTGGTTCTCTTGGCCATACAGCTCTCTCAGTATCTTATCTTTTTACCTAATTGATTACGACAATAGAATCTAGTAATCATGTCCACATTTGTCTCGGAGACACAGTTCCCAGCGTAATGTCTTTGATTTCTCATCCCCATATCTTCTTTCTTAATCTAAAGATCAGTGCACCTGAGCCTACAGGAGTCTGTGGTAGACCTACAGACTTAGTTTCCTTTCCTTGAGACATTTGTTTTATTAAAGGAATAATTAGGTGCCACATCCTCAAAAGATCTTTATTTGAAACATCTTATCCTATTCAATTTTTAACATTGGGAGTGAGAACCAGGCCCTTATTTTGGCCTTTGCCACAGAATGAATTATAAATGGCCTTTGTCATTCAAAGCTTTTCTCAATTTTATCTCCTACTATTTAGACTCCAAATTTAAGTGGTTTTTCCAAATATTTCAAGGCTCTGAATTTTTCAAAACACTATTACTCTTTTATTTTTGCTTGCATATCAGCCAATTCTTTTCTGAGCACACGCTTTCTTACAATTTTGCCAAGCACAGTCAATAATAACCAAACATCTGCTAACATACTATTTTCCCATATCTTCATCTTCAGTTTAAATTTCCTTAAGCATGTGATCTACCTCCCAGACAATTTTAATAAATATTTCCCATTGCATAATGTAAATTTCCATCTTCATAATCTCTAATAAAGTTTCCTTACAGCTCATTACACAGCCCCTAAGCCAGGCCACCTGTTACAGGCTTTTTGTTTTATTAGTACTCCATTTCTAGAAATCTATCTTGATCTCAGTCAGGATGAGCTAGATTATGATGTGACAAAAAACAACCCCTCAATCTCAGTGGCTTAAAACAATGAAAGTTTTATTTCTTTCTCAGCTACCTGTGGAAAAGAGATATGTCCCAAGTCATTCTCATTCAGGGACCAAGGCTGAGAGAGCCTCCAGCATCTCAAATGTGTCAGTCACAGTAACAGAAAGGAAACCTGGTAAATCATATGCCTTCTCATAAACTCTTATACTTTCAAGGAGTAACTTCTACTTCTACTCACATTGCTGTCTAAAGCAAATCACATCACAATGTCTAAGTTTAAGAAGATGAAGTTAAACAATCCTGTCATGTGCCCAGGAGAACTAGAAATATTGGTGAATGACCTTAAAGGCTACCATAAATTCTATACCCACCCAAACTATCTGGTATGAAGTAGAATAGTTAGAATTTTCAATTTTGCAAAATTTTAAAAAGTTTATCTCTCTTCTAGCCTTTTTCATGAGGCTACAGATCATGTCTTCCACCAAAACAAGAGAGTAAGCCAAGAAAGGGGAAGGCATAGACAGAAGCAAAGAATATCTCATGGAAGAAGGTGAAAAGAGATCATAGAAAGATCACTGTTCACAACACACAGAAGACAACCAATAGAGGCTGAAGCACTATGAATCAAGGGATAGGAATGTCCTCACGATACCTTTGCATTTATACTATCAACATACTTTACCAAGACAAGGAAGAAAGGCAAGACAGAAAGACTGGAGATTTAGAAACAAGCAATCCAACCCAGGAAAGAATCAAGAGAAACCAAGACGGACAGCAAAGGGAAGGCCCAGGATGGCAGGAGTGCAGCAAGCCTTGAGAGTGATCAGCCCAGGAAGAAGGAAAAGGGAGGTCTTCAGAAGGGATGTATCTTAAGTTTTTTTTTTAATGGAACTACTAGATTTCCTGAAGAGACTGCTCTTGTAATCATACTGAGAGGCTGTTAGGAGATGTAGGAAGAATTAGCAATGAGTACACATAAAACTCAGCAAATTAAAAATGTAGGCAATTATTAACTTCAGAAGAAAGGAAATGAAGTATACTTTAATATTCAGTTGTAACCTATAATATGTATGATATTCAGTCATGAATATTTGCATAGGTATAACAGTGTAAATTTTAAATGTTGGTATATTTTAAATTATAGTACAGCTATATTGGGAAGTTAAGATAACTAAATCTTTATCTATAATGAATAGAAGTCACTGGATATTTAAAAGCAATGAGTCAAAAGATATTTTTTGTATTAAAATTTACATATTATTTAGAGTAATAGATGTGTATATACTAGGGGAAATAGTTAAAACAAAGATGATGCCTCAGGAATACAGACTAGGGAGAGTAGAAAGGACTGAGATAGGAAACTACTGTTATTTTATTATAAGCCTTTGGTATTGACTTTGTAAACTATGAGTGTATGTTACCTTCAAGAAAAGAAAAAGGAAAAAAACTAAGAAAAACAAAAATCCTAGGTGATTCGCATGCTCAAACAAATTTAGGAACCACAAGGGCAGCCCACTGTCCCATCCATCATTGAAAACTGCAACATTCCCTGCTGTGACTTGAATATCTCTATAATAGATAGTTCACTACAAGAAATGGCACCTCCTACTCCTTGACATTCCTAATTCTTATGATATATCAATTGTGGATATTGCATGTGAAAATACTGAGATATTATGAGACTGTACTGGCTTAGCCAACTTCCAGGGATGTAAGCAACTGGAGAAGTAATAACTGTCTCTTAATTCTCTAGCAAGGAGTGGCTATTCAAGGGGCGAGGCTTTTCAGTGTGCTGGGTTCCACTGCCCTGGCAATCACTTGGAAGAGACTTGTCCCCCAGAATGGACAGAAAGGTCCAGGAGTTCTAGGAATTTCAGATCTCTTCCTCTGACTTTGATGGATGGCACAGCTTATGTTATCCTAAAGACTCCCAGAAATTGAGAGAGCAAGATGCCTCAGAAAAAAGGAAGCTAGGCTAAAGAGCTTTATAAGTTGTACCAGGCTTTTGGGTCCAGAAAGTGGCTGTTTATCTCAAGATGCAGGACTATTTTTAAAGAAGTATTCCCCTTATCATACCCCCAGGTAACCCACTCTATCCCCTGGAGCTCTGCTGGAAGGTCTTCATGAGAGAGGAGGTACTATAGTGATTAAAAGCAATAGTGCAGATCAAGTGAATTATATTTTAAAAATCCAATCCAAAGGAAGACAGAAAAGTAGGAACAAATAACAGACATAAAAGACAAATTGCAAGAAGACAGATTTAAACCCAACTATGCTGATAATTATATTAAATATAAGTGGTCTATATACCCAAATTAAAAGACAGATATCCTCAAACTGAATTAAAAAGCAAGAGCAAACACTTGAAATATAAAGACACAGTTAGGTTAAAAGTAAAAGGATGGAAAAAATATATCATGCAAGCACTATTCAAAAGAAAGCTGAAGCAGCTCTATTAATATTAAAGTAGTTTGCAGAACAAGCAATATTACCAGAATCAAGAAGGACATTTCATAATGATAAAGAGGTAAATTACTCAGAAAACATAACAATCCTAATAACAAGACATAAAAATACCTGAAACAAAAACTAATTGACCTATTAATGTAATTCACCACATTAACAAACTAAAAAAAAGTAATACATGACCATTTCAATAGATGCAGAGAAATCATGTGACAAAATTTAACACATATGCATACAAATTTAACACCTATTTATGATTAAAAGAAAAGAAGCTCTCAGGAAATGAGTAATAAAGAGAACATCCTCAACCCAATAAAGGGCATTTTAAAAACCCTACAGCTAATATCACACTTAGTGATGAAAGACGGAAGATTGTTCCACGAAAATCAGGTAGAAAGCAAGGATGTCAGATCTCAACACTTCTACTGAACACCATACAAGCAGTCTGAGGCAGCACAGTAAGACAGTAAAAAGGAAAAATGGGCACTTAGATTTGAAATGAATGGTTAAACTGTTTTTATCACACAGCAAGATCATTTCTGTGGAAAAATTCAAAAGAATCTACAAAAAATCTATTGGAAACAAATGAGATTAACAGACATAAGGCACAAGGCCAATACACTTTTTAATTGTATTTCTAGATACTAGCAACAAACAACTGCAAAATGGTTTTGAATAAATAATGTACTGAAAACAATCTTCAGGAATAAATTCAACAAAATATGTGTAAGACCTATACACTGATTACTATGAGACATTGCTAAGAGAAATAAAGCCTAAATAAATAGAAATATATAACATGTTCATGCATCAGAATACTCAATATTAAGATGTTAATTCTCCCCAAAATGATCTATAGATTTAATGCACACCTAATCAAAAGACCAGTAGGCTCTTTTTAGAAATTGACAGTCTTCTAAAAAAAATGCTAAATATCCAAATAGAGAGGGAAGAAAGTTGGAGTACTTAGCACTACTTGGTTTCAAGGCTTACTCTAAAGCTACAATAATCATATTAATGTAGTACTGGGGTAAGGATACACAAAGAACAGAGTGGGATAGAAAAGTCCATGAATATACCTAGCGTATGGTCGATCGACTTTGACAAAGCTACCAAGGTAATGCAATGGGAAAGGAAAGTCATTCAGTGGATTGTGCAGGACAATTAAGTATCAAGAGACAGAGGGACAGAGAAGAGTGGAAAGGAGGGAAGGAGGCAAGACCTCAGCACACATCCTACACTTCATACAAAAGTTAATTCAAAATGAGTCACAGACCTAAAATAAATTTAGAGCTAAATCAGTAAAATTCTAGAAGAAAACATAAGGAAAAATCATTACTACCTCAGGTTAGGCAAGGAGTTCTTAGGGCACAACATCTAAATAGCAGAACTCAAGGCCACCTTTAAAATTTCACCAAGGCATGTTTTAGGCAAATGAAAGGAAAGGCTTCTTTACACAGCTGAGTCCAGATACTTTCAGTCCCGCATACTCTCTCCTGGAACACTTTCCCTCTTCCCCACTCCAAACTCTTAGCAGAACCAACTCTTACTTACAGCCCTGACTGTTTCAGTGCCACTTCCTCCAGGAAGCCTTCCCTGACACCTCAGCTGGGTCAAGTGCCCCACCTTTGCCTTTCATCACTCCCTGGACTTGGCACTTAACCCCCACTATTGCAATGGCCTGAATCACCCTCTACACTGGAAGCCCCATGAGGAACTGGGATTGTATCTGACTTGCTTGTTCTATTTCCAGTGCCTGGCAGATGGTGGATCCTCAGTATATTTTATTAGTTTAGCAATTGTGCAATCACATCTACTTTTTTTTTCCATTTTTTTATTGTGGAAAAATACACACATAAAATTTACTATCTTAACCATTTTTAAGTGAACAGTTCAGGAGTATTAAATACATTCATAATTTTGTGTAACCATCACTATCCATCCCTGACTCTTTTTATTTTGTAAAAACTGAAACTCTATTCCAGTTAAGCACTAACTCCCCACTCCCAAATCTCCCTGCCCCTGGCAACCCCCATCCCACGGGTCTCTACTGTTTTGACTCCTCTAAGTATCACATGTTAAGTGCAGTCATGCAGTAGTTGCCTTTTTGTGACTGACTTATTTCACTCAGCATAACATCCTTAAAGTTCATCCATGTTGTAGCATACTGCAGAATTTCCTTCCTTTTAAAAGCTGAATAGTATTCCACTGTGTGTCTATACCACCACATTTGTCCTACCCATTGATCTGTGGATGGACCCGTGGGTTGCTTCTTTGTTTTAGTTATTGTGAATAATGCTGCTATGAACATGGGTGTACAAATCTCTCTGGGTGTATACCCGCAAGTGGAGTCGCAAGATCACATGATAATCCTATTCTTAATTTTTTGAGGAAATGTTGCACTGTTTTCCACAGTCGGTAGCTATACCATTTTACATTCCCACCAACAGTACACAAGGGTTCCTCGTGACATTGAGCATCTTTTTGTGGGATTATTGGCCATTAATATATCTTCTTTGGAGAAATGTCTAATTGAAGTCTTTTGTCCATTTTGAAGTCATTTGCTTTTTTGTTGTTGCTGAGTCTTGGGAGTTCTCTACATATTCTAGATATTAATCCCATACAAGATATATGATCCACAAATATTTTCTCCCATTCTCTGGTTTGCCTTTTTACTCTGTTGATAATGTCATTTGATGAACAAAATTTTCTGATTTTTCATGAAGTCCAATTATCTATTTTTTGTTACCTGTGCCTTTGGTGTCATATCCAAGAAATCACTGCCAAATCCAATGTCATGAAGCTTTTGTCCTTTGTTTTCTTCTAAGAGTTTTATTATTTTAGGTCTTACAGTTAGGTCTTCAATCCATTCTGAGTTAATTTTTGTACATGGTATTTTGTAAGGGTTCAACTTCATCTCTTCTTTGTGGATATATGGTTTTCCCAGCTGCATTTGTTGAAAAGACTCTCCTTTCCCCACTGAATGGTCTTGGCATCCTTGTCAAAAATCATTTGGCCATTTATTTGAGGGTTTATTTTTAGGCTTTCTATTCTATTCCACTGGTCTATATGTCTGTCTTTATGCCCACACCACACTATTTTGATAGTGTAACATACACTGTAGTTTTATAATGAATTTTGAAATCAGGTAGTGTGAGTCCGCCAGTTCTGTTCTTTTTCAAAATTGTTTTGACAATTCAGGGTCCCTTGAGAATGCATATGAATTTCAGTAATGTTTTTTCTATTTCTGCAAAAAACAATTCACTGGGATTTTGATAGAGATCACACTGAATCTATAGATCACTGTGTATTTCTATATATCTACATCTTTAATTTCTTTCAGCAATATTTTGTTGTTTTCACTGTACAAGTCTCTCACCTCCTTAGTTAATTCCTAAGCATTTTATTCTTTTTGATGCTATTCTAAATGGAATTGTTTGTGTAATTTCCTTTTTAGATTGTTAATTGTTAGTGAATAGAAATGCAACTGATGTTTGCACATTGACTTTGTATCCTGTTACTTTGCTAAATTCATTAGCTGTAACACCTTTCTGTGGAATTTTTAGGGTTTTCTACAAATAAAATAGTAAAATTAGAGAGATAATTTTACTTCTTTTCCAATTCAGATGATTTTATTTTTCTTGCATAATTTCTCTGGCTAGAATTTCCATTACTATGTGGAATAGCAGTACTGAAGGCATGAATTCTTGCCTTGTTCCTGATCTTAGAGGAAAAGTTTTAGTCTTTCTCCACTGAGTATGTTTGCTGCGAATTTTTCATATATGGCTTTCATTATGTTGAGACGGTTTCCTTCTATATCCCTTTCTTTTAATGTTTTTTATCATGGAAGGGTGTTGAATTTCATTAAATGCCTTTTTTGCATCAATTGAAAAAGTTATGTGGTTTTTTTTCGCTTTATTCTGTTAATGCAGTGTAGTACACTGACTGATTTTTGTATGTTGAACCATCCTTGCATTCCAGGAATAAATCCCATTTAGTCATGATGTATAATCCTTTTAATATGCTGAATTCAGTTTGCTTATTTTGTTGAAGATTTTTACATTAATGTTCATAAGGTTTATTAGTCTGTAGCTTTTTGGTAATATCTTTCTCTGGTTTGGTATCTAGGTAATGCTGGGCTCAGAGAATGAGTTAAGAATTTTTTCTAACTATTTTTTTCTAAATAAATCTTTTTTTTTTAGAAAATTTGAAAAAGATTAATATTAGTTCTTCTTTAAATGTTTGGTATAAGTCACTAGTGAAGCCATCAGGTCCAGGGCTTTCTCTCTCAGGAGATTTTTTATTACTTCTTCAATCTCCTTACTAGTTGTATTCAGTCTCCTTACTAGGTGTACTTAGATTTTCTGTTTCTTTGGGATCTAGCCCTGGTAGGTTTTGTGCTATTTGGAATTTATCCATTTCATCAAGGTTATCCAATGTTGGGGTACAATTGTTCTTAGTACTCTCTGATACCTTTTATTGCTGTGGAATCAGTACTAATTGCCCCACTTTCATTTCTAATTTTAGTAATTTGAGTCTTCCTTTTTCCTAGTCCTTCTAGCTAAAGATTCAATTTGGTTGATCTTTTCAAAGAACCAATTTCTAGTTTCATTGATTTTTCTCTATAGATTTTCTCCTCTATTTCATTTGTCTCTGCTCTAATATTTATGATTTCTTTCATTCTGACATTTGGGCTTAGTTTCTTCTCTTTTTTTCTTTTCTTTTTTTTTGGCTTCTTAAGTCATAAAATTAAGTTGTTGATTGAGATTTTTTTTAATGTAAGCATCTATGGTTATAAATTTCCCTGTTAGCACTGTTTTTGTCGCATCCCATGAGTTCTAGCATGTTGTGTTTTTTCTTTCATCTCTAAGTATTTTCTAATTTCCCTTGTGATTTATTCTTTGATTCATTAGTTTAAAAGCTTGTTATTTAAATTCCACAGTTTTGTGGATTTTCCAGTTTTCCTTCTGTTACTGATTTCTAACTTCATCTCACTGTGGTCAGAGAAGATATCTTGTATGACATCTACCTTTTAAAATCTACTGAGGCTTAATTTGTGACCTAATATATCACCATTCCAGAAAATATCCCACGTGTACTTGAAAAGAATGTGTATACTGTTATTCTAGGGTAGAGTATATATGTATATTAATGTTAGAGCTAGTTGGTTCATTTTGTTGTTTAAGTCCTCTGTTTCCCTTTGTATTTGGTCCTTTGCATTCTATATGAACTTCAGAATCAGCCTGTCAATTTTTAGGGAAAAAAAGATGCCAGAACTTTGATTGGGACTGCACTGAATCTATAGGTCAATTTGGAAATAACTGATATCTTTGAGTCAATTTGATCCATGAACATAATATAACCTCTCCATTTATTTAGCAACATTATTCAGCAGTGTTTTATAATTTTCAGTGTATAGGCCTTACACATAAAAAAATCCTCTGTTCCCTTATTTATCTTCTATCTGGTTGTTCTATCCATTATTGTGAAAGGGATATTAAAGTCTCCAACTATTATTATAAAACTATTTCTCCCTTCAGTTCTGTCAGTTTCATGTATTTTGATGGCCTGTCATTAGATGAATAAGTATTTATAATTGTTATATCTTCTTGCTATATTGAAACTTTTATTAATATATAATGTCCTTCTTTGTGTCTTGCACCCTTCTTTTATTTAAAGTCTGTTTTGTCTGATAATAGCATAGCCACCCCTGTTCTCTTTTGGTTACTATTGCTTGGAATATCTTTTTCCATCCTTTTGCTTTCAACCTATTTGTGTCTTTGATATAAAGTAAGTTTTTAGTAGGCAACATATAGTTGGAGCATGTGTTTTTTTATCCATTCTGCAAATCTCTGTCTTTTGGTTTGTGAGTTTAATCTATTTACAGTTAAAGTAGTTACTGATATAGAGAGACTTACTTCTATCATTTAACTATTCCTTTTCTACATGCCTTAGAGCTTTTTTGTCCCTCATTTCCTGCATCACTGTCTTCTTTTGTGCTTGCTTGATTTTTTTGGTAGTGAAATGCTTAAATTCCTTTCTTGTTTCCTTTTTTGTATATTCTATAGCTAATATCTTTGTGACTATCCTGGGGATTGCATTTAACATCCTAAAGTTATCACACTCTAATTTGATTTTATACTAGCTTAACTTCAATAACATACACAACTTCTGCTCCCTTACACCTCTGTCCCTGCCCCATTCCATTGTTGATGTCCTAAATTACATCTTTATACATTATACACCCAAAAACATAAACTAATATTTTAAATACATTGGTCTCTTAAGTCACGTAGGAAATAAAAAGTGGTTACAAACCATCATTACAATAATACTAGCTCTTACAACTGCCCATGTATTTACATTTGTTGAGAGCTATATTTCTCCAAATGGCTTTGAGCTACTATGTAGTGTCCTTTTATTTCACTCTGCAGGACTGCCTTGAACATTTCTTACAGAGCGGGCCTAGTGTTCATGAACTCCCTCAGCTTTTGTCCATCTGGGAATGAACAAAATTTTGTTCAACTTTATTTCTCCCTTAATTTTGAATGAGAGTTTTTCTGGATATAGAATTCTTGGTTGACAGGTTTTTTTCCCTTTAGCACTTTGAATATACCAGCCCACTGCCTTCTGGCCTCCAGTTTCTGACAAGAAATCTGCTTATAATCTTATTGAGGATCCTTTGCATGTGATAATTTGCTTCTTTCTTGCCACTTTCAAATTTATCTTTTGTCTTTTGAAAGTATGATAATAATGTGTCTCAGTGTGGGTCTCTTTGAGTTCATCTTAATTAGAGTTTGTTGATGATCTTAGATGTTTATATTCATGCCTTTTATCAAATTTAGAAAGTTTCCATTCATCATTTCTCCAAATATTCTCTCTGCCCATTTCTCACTCTCTTCTCCTTCTGGGACCCCTCCTGTCCAATGTGTACTGATGTTCCACAGATCCCTTAGATTCTGTTCATTTTTCTTCAATACTTTTTCTGTTTCTCACACTAATTTCCACTGTCCTATTTTCAAGTTCACTGATTCTTTCTTCTTCCTGCTGAAATGTACCCTTGGTTCCCTTTAAGGAATTTTCCATTTTGGTTATTGAACTTCTCAGCTCCATAATTTCCTTATGGTTTCTTTTTAGGTTTTCTATCTCTTTTTTGTAATTTCCATTTTGTTCATACATCTTAATCTTGACATGCTCCACATTTCCTTTAGTTCTTTGAGCATCTTTAAGACAGTTACTGGAAAGTATTTGTTGAATATACTTGCCATCAAGTATTTTTCAGGGACAGTTTCTGTTGATTTATTTTTCCTTTTGAATGGGCCATACTTCCTTGTTTTTTTGTATGTCTTGTGTTTTTGGTTAGATATTGGACTTTTGAAACTAATAATGTGGAAACTCGGGAAATCAGATTCTTCTCTTTCCCCAGAGTTTACAGGAACTTTTTGGTTATTATTTTGGCTTGTTTGTTTGTTTTAGTTGTTGTAGGTTATCTCTGTGCTGAGGATCAGCCTCATGTATAAACTTAGTTTTCTTAAAGGTCTTTTCTGAGACTTTCCCTGGTGTCCTATGGCCACTTTCTAATGTTCTGTGTATATGAAGTTGTTTTTTGAATGTCCTGGTCTTTAAAGTCTGTTTCCCAAAATGGGAAAGAGAAAGAATGAAGGTGGGTGGAAATGGTACCAGTCCTTTAAGTCCCCTGGAAGTCACTCTAGCCAGTGGGAATGGGGCCTGTAACAACAGGTCAAGGCGCTACAGCAGGTGCTGCCTCTTTGCACCTCCATGATCAGAAGCAGCTGTCAGCAATCAGAGCAGAGATCCCTAACATTTTGAGGACAAGGTCCTTTTTGCCCAACCAAGCTCCAGCAAGCTGGGTACAATCTGCTCCAGGAACATGTGCCCATCTGCCTGCCTGGGGTCTGAAGGGTAGGAGATAGGTAACTGCTGTTGTGCTAAGAACTGGAATTGACCAAAATTAACCATAATTTACCTTCCAACTTCTCCTGGGAGTTGTAAGCCTTCAGTAGACTACGGAACTCCAAAACAGTTACATCACACATATTCTGCCAATGCAGTTGTTTTCTAGGTGGAGAGACAGACTCCTGGTGCTTCCTAGTCTGCCATCTTCCCAAAATCTTCTCTATATTCACTATTTTTAATTACTGTTAGGACAATCCTGAAATGCAGACAGGGCAGAATTATTATTTTCTTTTGCAGATGAAGAACCCAAGGTCCAAAGAGGTGTGGGGATTTGTCCAAGGCTACAGCTGGCACAGCTGACTCCAGGTGCTCTTTTTCCTTGGTACATAGCACTGCCTTTCCAGTGTGGTGCCCCAGGCTGCGCCCCCCCCCCCAGGTGTGCAAGAGTACTGGGATGGAACTGCGACTGATCTCAGAAGACCTAGGTTTGGGTGAATGCACTGCCACCAAATGGGCACATGGCCTAGAAATCATATCATCACTCTGAGCCTCAGTTTCCTCATCTGTCTCACTCTCACTCACTCTCTCATGATCTATCTCTTTCTCCCTCTTTCACTTCTCCATCTCCTTGTCTCACTCACTCTGGCCTCCTTCTCCTTAACCAGGATTCCTGGTGGTGTAATAGGTGAGAATAAAGATCATGAGTTTAAATCATACTCACTGGCTGTGTTGATCTTGAGCAGAGTACTTAACCTCTCTGAGCCTCAGTTTCCTCAATTCTCAGACAAGGACCAAAAAGCATTTACCTCAGAGGTTTTTTTTTTTTTTAGTTTATTTTGATATCATTAATCTACAATTAAATGAGTAATATTATGGTGATTACACTACCCCCTTCATCAGGTTCCCCCCCCCCCAACCCCATTGCAGTCACTGTCCATCAGCTTAGTGAGATGCCATAGAGTCACTACTTGTCCTCTCTGGGTTGTACAGCCCTCCCCGTGCCCCCCGAACATTACATCTGCTAATCGTAATGTCCCTTCTTCCCCTTTACCCCTCCCTTCCCACCCATCCTCCCCAGTCCCTTTCCCTTTGGTAACTATTTGTCCGTTCTCGGGTTCTGTGAGTCTCCTGCTGTTTTGTTCCTTCAGTTTTTTTTTTCCTTAGTTCTTATACTCCACATATGAGTGAAATCATTTGGTACTTGTCTTTTTCGGCTTGACTTATTTCACTGAGCATAATACCCTCTAGCTCCATCCATGTTGTTGCAAATGGTAGGATTTGTTTTCTTCTTATGGCTGAATAATATTCCATTGTGTATATGTACCACATCTTCTTTATCCATTCATCTACTGATGGACACTTAGGTTGCTTCCATTTCTTGGCTATTGTAAATAGTGCTGCAATAAACATAGGGGAGCATCTGTCTTTTTCAAACTGGGCTGCTGCATTCTTAGGGTAAATTCCTAGGAGTGGAATTCCTGGGTCAAATGGTATTTCTATTTTGAGTTTTTTGAGGAACCTCCATACTGCTTTCCACAATGGTTGAACTAATTTGCAGTCCCACCAGCAGTGTAGGAGGGTTCCCTTTTCTCCACATCCTCGCCAACATTTGTTGTTGTTTGTGTTTTGGATGTTGGCCATCCTCACTGGTGTGAGGTGATATCTCATTGTGGTTTTAATTTGCATTTCTCTGATGATTAGTGATGTGGAGCATCTTTTCATGTGCCTGTTGGCCATCTGAATTTCTTCTTTGGAGAAGTGTCTATTCATGTCCCTCAGAGGTTTATTGTAAGGACTTAGCACAATGCCTGGCACATATCAGTTTGGTTATCTGCTTTTTATAGTTTTCTAGCACATGTTATGTTCATGTATCTCTTCCTCAGTGTCTTTCTTTTCTCCCTCTGTTCATCTGTCTGTCTGTCTATCTCCTAAACAAGCTCCAGTTCCCTTAAATGTTCTAAGCCTGGCCAGAGAGATGCAACTGGGGCTGGGGCTGAGACTTCCATCTGTATTTGCCCTAGATTAGGAACAGAACTTGTTCCAGGAAGGAAACCACAGTAAACCACAAGCCCACACATGTGAACATCTTCCTCATCTATCTCAGGCAAGGCCTGGAAGAAAGGCCTAGGAGGCTGTGGGAGTGGAGAGGTGAGGCTGGGGGGATAAAGATGGCCCTGGGAAGGCCTGAGGTAAAGCACGTAGACGGTCCCAGTCCTGGATGAAAAGAAAAAACGTGGGATGGGAATGCTAGTTCCCAAGCACCAAGGTTAGCTCCTTGACCAATGTTGGCTCACCCCGCAGCAGGCACTTATTAGGGACCTGCTGTGCTAAGCTGAGTTCAGAGTGGAAGGCACAGGAACTCCCACCTGAGCCTGACTCAGGGCCTGCTCTCTGTGGAGGGTCACTGGACAGGCACTGGTGGGAAGGCATGTGGTCTCAGCACACTGGGCATGGAGGGGACTAGGACTGGTCTCAGAAGACCTGGGTTTGGGTGAACACATAGTCAGTGAATAATCACATGACCTAGATATCACATAATCACTCTGGGCCTCAGTTCCCTTACCTATAAAACATAATAACAATATATGCCCCACTGGGTTGCTGTGGAAAATGAATTTAGGTAACAGGTAAGAAGGCATTTGGCAAACTACCAGCTGCTCTTTAATGTTGGGTGTTCTCACCTGCACAGGCTGGGCAACAGAACTTCCCCAGCTATCCTCTGGATGGCCAGTCCGTCTGCATCTCCCTGCCCCATCCATTATCAGGTGACACCAGGAAGACACATACACTCCAACAGTCTGGCAACACGGCCCAGTTGAGCTTCTATTCAACCTGCTGCGTGATCTGGGGGGATTCCACCTCTGGGCCTCAGTTTCTTCTTTATACCAAGAGAGTTGGATCAAACTATTTGTGAAATTTCAGGAGTTTTGTGAGCCCAGTGACTTCATGTTGGTAGCTTAAATCAGCCATGGTGGGAGCATTTACAGCACAGAAATCAGCAAACACTATGAATCAGTACCACTGTTTGAGCTGATACGCCAGCATATCTTCCTTCCCGTGGCTGGCCGAGAACGGAGCAGCTAGCCCAAACAGCTGGCCCAGCCTTCTCAGCCTCCGGCTGCTTCCCCAGGATTCACCCCTGATAAATATGGATGCACACCTGGCTGGCAGCAGGCCCACACCCCACACATACCCCCACCTTCTGCCTGGTGGATTCCTGGGCCAGACAGGGTAGGGAGGGAGGGAGACAACCCATGCTCTTGTCAATTACAGGAACAAGGCTCTGGGCCCCGCCTGGCCTGAATATTACATGAGGCCCTTTCTCTCCAGCATTCCTCCTCTCCCCACTCTCCAACCCACGTCAGAGCAGGAGTGGAGCTTGCCAAGCCTGCAGCACCCCACCCGCTTCGTAGCTAAAAGGCAGTACCATACGGACCCCTGTCCCCTCTGCTATGTCCCTGAATACCCCCACACTGTGCAAGAGTTGTGCTCTGGAAGTGTCACCCACATAGACTGCCGTGAGCATGGTGCCCCCTGGAACTGAGCCAAACATGCTTTGTCCCCTCCACCCCCCCACAGCCACACCGCTAGCCAGGAAGGCAAATCATCCCCAGGTGAGGAAGCACCAAGCAAGGAGATGCAGGGAGGGCTGCCTGGGGACAGAAGCCGAGCCTGGGTCTTCTCCCCACTCCGACCCTTCCAGTGTTCTGCACTCTTTTCTAAATCAAGTGTCCATAGTCTCTCACTCCCTTACAAATGCCACATGGAAGTCCCAGCCCCCAGGGATCTCAGAAGGTAACCGTAGTTGGCGAGAAGGGCTTTACAGAGGTAATCAAGTTAAAGTGAGATCATTAGGGTGGGCCCTAGTTCAATATGACAGGGGTCCTTATAAAAAGGGAAAATCTGGACACAGAAGGACCTGGAACAAACCCTTCCTCTCAGCCCCCAGAGGAACCAACCCTGCTGACACCTTGCCTGTGGACTTCCAGCCTCCAGAGCTGTGGGACAGTACGTTTACATGGTTGCCCCCCCCTCACCCCACCCAGCCTGTGGTTCTTTACTATGGCAGCCCTAGCAAGCCAACACTTACCTCTCTCTGAAAAGGAAGTGAGAAAAAGCCCCCTGTGGGTATCTGACCTCACCCTCTCCAAGCATTTCCTCTCTCACTGTGGCATCTGATTCTCATGCCAGATAGCCCCTCAGACCCAAGAGGCACTACTCATCCCATCTGACAGATAAGTAAACTGAGGCCCAGAGGCAATGGGGTTGCCAAAAGGCTCACACAGAGTTAACCACCAAGCCAGGACTAGAACCAAGCTTCCTCACTAACCACCCAAAGGACTTTCCCATATCAAGACAAACTGCTCCTCCTCCACTTGTACAGGATTCCGTGAGGCCATAGGTTTCGGGGGCTGGGGGGTGGGGGGCGGGAACCTTCCTTCCCCAGAGACCTTCCCGGCCATGCCCCCCCCCAACCCCAGCATGCACTGCCCCGAGGAATCAGCCCCATGCCGGCCCTCTCCCGCAGCCAAGGGGTGGGAACTCTGGGGCTGGGCTCTGGCAGGGGCAGTTTTTACAGAAAACTAATGTGATTCTGATGTGCAGCTGGGCTGGAGCATCACAAGCCAGAGGGATCCAGGATGAGCTGTGACCAGGAGCCCCAGCTCACAGTGTCAGCTGCCGTGATGTGGCAAGGAGGAGGGGGCCTAAGTGCCCCCCGCTGTATTCCAGATGGGCCCTGGGATGGCCCGGCAGGCAGTCACACCTCAGGAAATGTGTAATATTAACTCAGGTGCAAACCCATGCTCACGCATTCTGTATGAAAGGTCTAGAAAATGTCAGGGTTGTGGGGAAGCTTTCCCAATTTTTTTACTTTACTGGGGGGGGGTTGTAGTGGGGGGATCCTTTAAAATATTAATGGAAGGGAAAATCATGTCCTGCTTTAAATTTGGGCCTTTACTCTTCCATCTAAATCAAATGCAATTGCTTATCACGAACATGAAAGAGCTCCATGGGAGCGCTCACTGTAGGGCACACGTTAAGTGACCCGTCCAGTGTTTATTCTTATAATAACCCCACAAGGGAGATAATCATAATCCCCATTTTACAGACGGGGCAACTGAGGCTTGGAGATGTTATTTAACCTGCCCAAAGTCACCCAGCAATTAGCCGGTGGGGCTGGGAGCCCCACCAGGCAGTCTGGCACCAAAGCCCCTGACATGACTGCCAGCTAGCTGTGTGGTCTTCTACTGTTCAAAAGCCTTTTAACATTCATAACACTATTTTGTAAACAGCACTGAAATAAGCATCATAGATATTAAATATTTAAACAAAATGCCTTTTTCCCATTTCTTCAAAATTTCCAGTTTTCTTCCCTAACTTGGGATTGAAGAGCTCAGGCACTCATTGGTCCCAACCCAGAGAGGCGCAGAGCAGGCGCCCGCATTCCCAGCCCAGGGAACCCGAGCCTGGACACCAGCGCCAGCTCACCCCACCCCCAGCACCCCCAGCCCCACCTGGGCTGTCAGGCAGCACAGAGAAACATGGGCTGGGACTGCCCTCTAGTGGCAGTGGGGTTAACTGCAACCCACACATCCACACCCTCCCAAGCCAGGGGCAGAGCCCTGAGCCCTGTGAAGATGGGCACCCCCACTGTGTCAGACCCCTGACACTTTACCCCAGCCCCAAAAGGCCAAACCATGCCAGACCCCCACTCACCCTTTCACCTTTCACTTCCATCCCAACCCTCCCTGCTGATGTGGGTTTGGGAGTCAATAGGAAGGCTCTCCTGAGAGCACAGTTCCCACCCTGGGGTAATAGCCAGAAGCAGAGTGAACGTTCACCGCACTCCTCCAAGCGTGGCCCGAGCCCTCCCTCCACACCCCGCCCTCAGCTGTCAGCCACCCCACCCTCATGCCCCCAGTGAGAGCTGACCAGGACCGCCGGTCCCTCCACCTTCCACGGCGCCCCCCGCCCCCAGCAGACTAGGAACTCCTGAGGGCACGCGCTGAGCCCTGCATGTCTCTGGCACACACCATCAGCTGGCTACCCCTGCCCGCCTGAGCGCTCGGCCGTGGACATCCTCCCGGGAGGCCAGAGTAACACCGGTCCTTAGCAAGGCGTCCTCTCTCCAATCTCACGCCCTCTCAGATCCGGCGCACCCTGAAGGGCCAGGCAGCTGGCCCCCGGGGGTGGGGGAGGTCCCCAGAAATGCACACGGAGAGGCTGGAGCAGGAGCAGAGGCTGATGGCTCACGAGGGCCCCGCAGGGGAAGGGCTGCCTCTCGGGGGACGGCTGCTGTGGTCCCTGTGGACTTTCTCTCTGGACTGAGACCATGGGGGGCTGTGCCCCAAAGAGGGGGAGACGGTGCCCTCACAGTTTCCATCAGCTCTGGGGGGTAGGTGGGCTGGAAGTCCATTAGTGGGCCCCAGCCCAGTCTGATTTGAGGCAGCAGGGGCCTCGCCTCCTCAGAATCGGGCTGACCCCCAGGGGTGGGGCCGCCAGCTCAAGTCACCCCCAGTGCCCCTCCTGCGCCCACCCCAAGGCCTGAGTGCATTACTGGCCTTGGGGCTGTCAGGAGCAATTCCAAATGTCCTATTTATACTCCTAAGTAGAGGACTTGTTGATATGGAGCCTGCGTCTGGGGAAATGGGAATGTGGGTAACAGATGACAAATCCCGCCGATGGCCAGGCTCGGGGCCCTAAGGTTCCCTTACATCTCATTCCTCAGACCGCAGTCTCTCCAGGCCTCACCGGCCACTGGGCTTCAGCCCCCCTGGGGCCGGGGGCTGTCAGCTCTGGAGGGATGGGGCTCCAAGGAGCCCTGGGACTGATGGCACGCGGCAGCAGTCAGTCCTGCCAGCAGGCCAGGGAAGGGCCCCGCAGCAAAGGGGAGTGGGGGGCACCCACCGCCAGCCCCACAAGGTGGACAGGGGTGAGGCCCAAACCGGAAGAGTCCTTGGGACAAACCGTTCCTGGTTCCGGTGAGAGAACCAAAGTTCCAGAACGCTGCCAGGTTCACCTTGGACCACACCTAGCCTCTGCCCGGCGAAGGATGGCCAGTCAGGCCATTGGGCCAAAAAGGGCCCAGGATGGTTCCTGCTCAGGTCCTGGCCTGGAGGACAGGGTTGGGGCTCTCTGCACACACTCACACACACACATCCACACACTCATACCCACACACTCTCACACACAGGCTCAGGCGCCAGCACACATCACAACCCAGACAGAGGAGGGTGCACAGCCCGCCTGGCCAGGTACTGCGTGCGGAGGGCACAACGCCCAGTCCCAGCAGAACGGCCGTGCAGCGTGAGTAATGGGGGTGCAGGATGCACCCACATCCCGATAAGGGAGAATAATAACTTGTCAAAGATAAATATGATATGTGTTTGCTTTCCCAACGGAATATCTATGGGGCTAATTCATCAAGCCAGTGGGCTGGCTGGAGACCCGAAGAGAGGGAGCACGTGACAGGGCTGGCCCCAAATCACGGGCTCGGGAAGAGAGTGTGGCCTGCTCCGGCTGGACCCCAGCCAGGGACCAGGGAAGCACCTGGGCCTCCCAGCCCTGAACGCTAATTCCCAGGCGCATGTCTGGGTCTGAAATCCATGGTGCATGCCCCACCTGCCCGGCAAGCCCACTGCCCACTCAGGCTCCCCTCCCTTCCGTCCTGCTGGGCAGTCTGTGTGAAGCCTCTGGCTTGGGAAGTTGGAAAGTGATCAGAAAATGTCTCCCTTTGAAGATAAGCAGAAACGGCTCTTCCGGTGGAAGAGGGCCCTACCTAGTCCCTGCTCTACACGACGCCCCCCTCTCCTCCCGCCCCTCCCTGTCGGCTCTCCCGCACACACACCCAGGCCTCCAAGGCCCTGGCAGAAGGAAGGACAGTCCGACAGAAGGCAAGAGGCCTAGTCCCTTACCCAAGTCGTTTCAAGGACGTGGGGGCCAGAAAACCTCCCCCCTCCCCGCCTCCCGGCCAGTGGAGAGTCCCCCGCCTGTCTGCGCCTGCCGCTCTCCAGGGGCCAGAGCTTCCTTTCCCAGCCCGCTCTTCCTTCCCCCTCACGCCTTGTCACGGCAGTTTTAAAACCTGGAGTAGCATGCACCACCGCAGGCCTCCCAGGGCCCCTCCTGTCTCTCAGCACCTGCACTCTGGGCCCCAGCCTGGGGGCTCCCAGGACCAATCTTCAGAAAGGGAACCCCAAAATCCAAGGCCTCGAGGAAGGTCCCGTGGGCCCTCCCCAGGACTCCCCGCCTCCACACCCAGCGCTCACGCATCCTCTCCCCGCAGTGGGGCCTCTTCCCAGCTCCCTGGGACCATCACGTGGCAGCTGACCGCCACTCACTGGGTTCCAGCACTTGCCGCTGACATCAACCCCCTCACCTGGCAGCTCCGGGCTGACACCCACCCTCTCCTCCCTGTACCTGGTCACTTACAAAGCCTGGAGACCCTACTCCGTGCCAGGTGCGTCTTGGCAGTCGGGACACATCTGTGAGCAATGCTGCTGCTCTGTGGAACTGACACAGTTAAAACACTGAAACACTCACTCCACCACCCCACTGTTCCCTGGCCCACCTCCCCACGACCAACCGACCAGAGTTAACTTCTGGCCCAGCTCAGGGGCCTCCAAGCCCCTGCCCAGCAACTGGCCTGGTGTGCAATCTGGTTAGTAATGGCTGGTGCCACACTGTTTTTCAGTACTGTGACTCTCACCTCTGGATAGTGCATCTGTGACCCGTCCTGCAGAAATTAAATGAGCCCTTCTCTATGCAAGCACACTTCTGCCCTCCTTCTTCCCCTCCCTCCTCCTTGGTTTCTTCCCCCCACCCTCTCTCCCTCTCTCCTTCCTCCTGGTCTTCCCAGGGTCTCCCTCCTAGCACCCTTACCCTCTCCCGGCCCTCGGCTCTGGGCCCAGCTCTGAGAGGCCGCCCACCAGTGCTCACAGCCCCTGCCCTCCCACCCAGGGCCATCCTGGCAGTGGCTGGCAGCTCCTGGATCCCAAGGGCCAGGAAATATGGAGACCAGGCCCCACCCCCATCTCTCCCTAGCGGACAGTGGCAGCCCATTCCCTTCTCCCTGGCCACCCCTGTACTGCTCTGTCTACAAAGGGCGGGCCCAGGGCTGCACAGGGCTGGCCTGTCCCCTCCCAGCGTGTGCACAAGGGGAGAAGAAAGGGGGGGCCATGCCCCCTCTGCAGCCTAAAGCTGGGGAGCAATCAACTTGGCATTTTCAGACAAGGGCAGAGGAAGGAGGGGCCACAGGACCGAGTCAGCACATCAGAGAGACCATGCCAAGCGGCTGGCTCAGCTCATTAGCAGGACAGGGCTGAGCCCACGAGAAGCAGGGGCAGGGAGGAGGCTGTAGGAGCCCCCAAACGGAGAAGCAGGGCCAAGTCAGAGAGGCGGCAGGCCCGATGCTAGCCTGGCTGCAAGACCAGCCCTCCCGCTCTCATTACTCCCCCAGGCAGTTCCTGCCCACCACCCAACAATCAGCAAACATTCTCCTTGTATTGTCTATGCCCTGCAACTGGGATTAAGGGGGCACATAGGAGCTGGCCTCCCAGGAAGACACTGCCAAGGGCCTGGGGCCTGAGGAGCAGCGCAGGGCTGGAGAAGATGGAGGAGGGGCGCTCTGGTAGCCTGGGGGACTTCATATAGGAGGTGGTCTTTTTAGTAGCTACAGTTAAAATAAGGTCCGCATACCCTGACTTTTTCTAAAAAGAAAACAAAGCCACTGAACTCAGCTATCAACTGAATACTTTCCCAGGTGCCGGAGGCCCTACCCACAACAGCTACGGTCCTTCTCTTAGCCTGCAAGATCCTCTCACCTAGGAGGACACAGAGGACAGGGGCTTTCATGACTCACCCAAGCTCATCCAGAAAAGGGAAAAGCTGAGATTTATACTAGGGTCTTTCAACGTAGAGCCTCGTTCTTTCTGATTCAATGCTTCTGTGGTAGACTTCAGCTAGGCTGCAAACAGGGGAAAGTACTGGAGCAAACGCCCCTGTGGGAGAGTGAATGGAGTGAGTTCTAGTAACGAGGCGCCAGCCATGCTGTGGGTGGGACTGAGAATGGGTGACAGTTAATTTCATGTGTCAACCAGCTGGTAAAATATTATTCCTGGGTGTGTTGTGTCTTTGAGGGTGTTTCTGGAAAATATTAGCATTTGAGTTGGTAGACTGAGGAATAAGGAAGATTGCTATTATCAACACACACACACACACACACACACACACACACACACACACACACACACACACACACACACACGCTGCTGTTGGTTCCGCCTCTCTGGAGAACCCTCTCTAACAGTACATCCTCATCACCTCTAAGACAGGGCTTCATTCTCAGGGTTACTGAAAGTGCCCTGCGGATGTACCATGACTTGGAAGGCTCTCCTAAGCCACCCAGTACTGCAGGAGCCAGGGATTCACCAGAGCACCGTACTGGACTGTATCATCATGATGCCAATGCTACCGGACTTGATCAGTCCTTGACTTGAGAGAGGGGCCATTTGCAGGAGGCTACGTGTGGTTCTCTGGTCCCGATGCTCTTTCCCAAGCAAGGAAGGTTCAGGGGGAAGGCTCAGGGGCCACAGGCTACAGGGAAGGCTAGTGACGGTCAAGAACTGGGCAGAATCAGGAGTGGGCCACACCACGGCCACCCTGGCCACGGACACAGACCCCCACACGAGCAGAGGAGCAGGAACAGGGAGGACAGGAATCCATTGCTCAGATGAATTCTGGCCTGAATGTGGTACCAGCATCCACCTGGGAGGTATTCTCCTACTACCACCAGTCACATGTGACCTGTCGGTCCCCCATCTCTCCTGATCTAAATGTGGATAATTTCCCTGTTCCTCATCATCCACCCAGGTGAGGTCAGAACACTCTGAAAAGGACTTCCATCAGAAAGCACAGGGCAGATAAATACAAAATCATGCAACAGACAGGAGCTCCAAGCACATTCAGCGAATGATAAAGGTTCCCCCGGATGTTGCCAGAGGCAGCTCCTCGGAGACAGGGGCATGGACTTCTCCGTCACTGCTGTAACCCTGGTGCCTAGCACAGGGCTTGGCACACAGTGGATGCCTAGCGCACCCTTGCTGAGCAAATAAATGGGTCAAACTGACACCCTACCTGACGCCAAACACTCTCCTTCACCAGAGCTCAAGGCTTTCACTCAGCTCCACACATCACTGGCCTCCACATGACTCCCTGCTGCCCTCCCCATCACTTCCAAACAAGCCTCGCCATGAAACCATCTGCTTTCCTGCCGAACTCCTCCACCCCCCCACCCAGGACCACACTAATGGTGCCGCCGTCTGCTGCTGCAGCATCGGCCTACATGACTCACCTCGTCTGACACTCACGTGCTGTGCTCACCCTGTACCCATTTTAGAGACAAAGAAACTGAGGATGAGAGAGGCCCAAGGGTGCACAGCTGGCAAACAGAAGAGCCAGGTCTCAGACACTTAATTTTCTGTTTCCAAAACTTACACTCTCTGCCCCCAAGAGTAGTGATGGTGCGCTTGTGCCACCAGCAGGCTGCCTCCTAAGATCTTCATTGACCACCGAATTCAAGAATATCAGTGGCACTGAATTTGCCTCAGAGGTGTTGGGTCAATGCTGATGAGCCTGTGTGTTCAGCGGATACATGAATGGGGGGCATCAGATCCTTCCCCAGCAGTCATCACAGTCCTTGGGGCGGGCGCCACCTTGCCTGGGGCGTGTGGTACTTGACGGGGGCCCTTACAGAACTTGGTGGCGTCTCCACATCAGACGGTCTGGGGAAGCCCTTCATCTGGTCTCTCTAGTGCCCACCTACGGCAGCTGCAGCTCCCAGCTTGTTCACAGAGCTCGTCTTCCCAGCAGGTGCTGAGCTCCCAAAGCAACCAAGCACAGGTGACCTTGCTTCCCGGATGGGGGAGGCTTTCCGGGGAGTCGTCACTCAGACGTCCCCCAGGGAGAAGGCGTTCTGGAGCCCTGACACGACACTCTTGCAACATCAAAAACATCTACACACTTCAGCAGTGAGACACCATCTCACAAGACAAAGCAGAATGTTTCCTAGGAAAAGCACCTGGCAGGGGAGGGCTGGAGATCCACAAGTCGTTCCCCTGGAAGGGGCACATGGTTCTGCATGGAAAGACCCTATGTGGTTACTGGTCCACCCTTCACTTTAGAAACAAAGGCACCTGGGAACTGTCAAAAAAAAAGAGGTGGGACAAGCCTCTGAAGAGATGACGCCCCAGCTTTTCCCGTCCCAAATCCAGGCTGCCTTGCCTTATTACTATGCGTCCAAAGTTACAGGAACAGATTCGTGTGGGTGCTGGGGGCAGGGCTGACGGCCCAGTCATCATGGCCAGCGTGGGGCTGTCTGGATGTGCGTGCAGTGGTGGGGGCCTCAGGGGCTTCATCTGAAAGAAGGGTTCTTTCTCACATCCCGGCCAGTGTAGAGGCCAGAGGCAAAGGCTCAGATTGTCTCAAGGTGCCCATGATCTTGAGCATCAGGGTCCCGGGGACAAAGAGGTCACCTTACCCAGAAAAGGAGGACCTTCCCTCTCCCTCCTCCGGGCCCCTCAACGGGCCAGTTGTGTTCCTCCCTGGCTGAAGGAGAAGGAGCGTGTCCCTTTTTAATGCTGAAAGGAACCTCCCAATGATTAAGCCATATCTTTCAAGTCCTCCTCTCCAGCCACATGGAATCCGTGCTCTTCCCCAATTACCTCTAAACCTCTGACACACTGAGCCTTCACTTCATCACTTCCGCCTTCCCTGTCTCAGCCCCCTGAAATCTCACCCATGTTTTAAGACCCAATTCAAAACTCACCTTCTCCACTTCCCTGCTGGAAATCTCTCCCCAGCTCTGACATCCCCAGAGCCTCTCCACTGCAGGGCACTTGCCATGTTCTATCATGCACTGTGGGGACTTTAATACATGAATTTTTTCCCAGCACAGCATCTGGCATAAGCTCAAAACTAATTCTTAATTGAATGAAGAAACCCAATGTTCTCATCATGCTACAGGTGAGGAAACTGCTGGGAGAAGTTGAGTGACTTCTTCAAGGTCACATGTCAGGTCAGTCCTGGGGGCTGCTCCAGAACCCATAAAAATGTGATCCCCACCCTGTCCTCTTCCATGGCCACATACCACCTGTTACTGCCCCAATCAAGCCAGGATCCACAAAGCTCAGGGTGGGTGCTTCTGCTATTGCCATAAGTGGCACACATAGAGAAGAGCATGACATACACTTCTCACTAAAAGAGTAACAGTCACCTCTCTGAGACTCCCCCACCCAGGTTAAATGATACATTAGAAGCCTCCAGCTCTGCCCCCAACTGTGACTGACCCCCAGAAGCCACTGGAGTTAACCACTGCCCTAACTCTTGTATTATTTATCCTCTGGCTTGGCTTTATGGCTGAGCCACTTTATGCGGCTCCGTAACAACGTATCGCCCTTTGCTTACACAGCTAGGTTTGCACTTGCTACTCAGTTTTTCAAAACTAAACAGGATCTGTGATCTTCAGTGCTTCACACAGTTATGTTCAAATTTTCCCAAAGCAGTGAACTCTGAGCAGATGCCTATTACAAAGCCAGGCCACAAAAGCATGCACAGAGCTCTCCCATCAGGTAGCACCAGTTCTCTACTAAAAGCCACTTTATTTTAGGCACTGAATTAATGATGTACAAATGACATGCACAGTCATGTGGAATTAGCATATGTCTTGAGTGGTTTTTTTTCAGGAAAGGACTTTGTATGTACGTAAAAAGGTCAACTGTTCGGGCCCTTGTCTAACAGGGCTGTTTTGATCCCAGCTGCCTGACAATGGGGACCCGCCCTTGTGTTTAGAGACAGAAAGGCAGCCCCAGGGGGGTGTGAGGAAAAGCAGGCTTCGAGGGTCCCCCAGACCCTTCCTCTCTCTTCCTCAACCAGCCCTCAGCATGATGGCTTTGGCCCACAGCTGCCCTAGCCCAGGGACCCAGTGGCAGACAAAAACAGACCTACTTTGGTTTCCATAGCAACCGAAGGCGTCGGGAGGCCAATCAAGTGAGCCGCAGCCAGCGAGGCAGCTGGTTTGAAGGGTGTTAATCTCTCTGCGGACCAGCAAGGCAGAACCACCAGGGACCAGAGGCAGCAACCAAGCCAGGAGGAGCCACAGGAGCTGGGCCTGCAAAGCCTGCAGGGACCTGTCTGCACAGCTTGCATGTCTGTGGGTGCACACACATGCACCCACACTCACCCACAGCCCTCTGTCACCCAGCTACGCAGGCAAAGGCATGTGCCGAGAAATGCACACCCACACTCCGCTCTGAACACAGAGGCCCAAGGCTCACAATCTCAGACATATTTCACACCAAATGCACCCCAGTTTTATACCTTGCCCCATTTTCACACTCAAAAATGCAGACCCTGCATATAAATGCACATTCATACATAAACTATAAGATGTACACCCAGAAAGATCCACATCCACCCTAATACACATTCTCAATACACATACCCACATGCCCAGACACTGCACACGGTACATGCACCTTGGACCCACACAGACCCGTGTTCACAGGGAGAAATGCACACCTGTGTACTCAGAGGGACAATGCCAGACACATACACACAGGTGATCCCAATGTTAGAACTCAGGAGCTAAGGAGCCCAAGATCTCTGAAACAACTCATAGATGACATTGTGGTTCCCTTAGTGCTACAGCAGCACCACAAAATCCCAGAAACAGCCCTCCTGGCTTGTGGCCTCATAAACAGAGCCCATCATAGAGGAAGGACTTTAATCTTCTCAGTTTATTTAGTCAGAGCAGTTCTTTTCTGTGTCCTACAGAAATGCCAAAAGGACAGAAATCCAACGATCCTTGTGTCATTCAGACTTGAAATAAGAATTTTGATGATAGACTGACAAAGACATACACTTTACGACAGACACTCTCAGACGCCCACATGTCCCAGGACACAGAGAGGCTGCCCATCCCCGGGCACACTTGAGGAGGGGGGGTTCCCATGCCTACTGCCCCCAAGAGACAGGGAGAAGAGGCCTGCTGCCTTTGCTCCACAAACTCACGAAGCGTGGACTCTCTTGCTAGGCCCACCATTAGGCCGGACCTGCGGGGGCACCTGACAAGCACAGGCACCCCCAACCGGGGCCCGTGAGAGCCGGAGGCCACAGAGGCACTTCAAGCAGACAGCGGCGTTTTGTTGAGAATCTCCTGAAGCACATTTGAAGATCTGTGACATTATTTCAATGTTGTCTTAGTGCTCACTTAATTAATGTGCAGAAACTCCTACTGTACTAATAATAACACCTAATACTGGGCACAAAAACGTCAATAAATGTTAAGCTCTTGCTATTGTGATTCTATACCAATAGGAAAATCATCTAGAACTGAAAAATAGGGGCTCTTTCAGATGAACCTCCTTATTCCATAGAACTTTAATTCAGTAAACACTTCAACTTTAGGAGCGGCAGGGTCAGCCAGCACTGGGTGGCACTTCACAGACAGTCTCCCATGCCCCATCTCACTTGCACCCCATGCTGTCCGCCGTGGGAGAAGGGGGGGTCATACGTTACAGAGACCCAGACTCAGTCCTTGAGAAGCCCACAGCCTGGCAGGGAAGGGGCGGAGGAGCAGCATCGGATGTGTATGCCCTGCAGCCTCCTGTTACACAAAAGCCAGTGCAAAGGGCATTGGGCACAGGCAAGGGAATCATTCCTTGACAGGGAAGAATCCAGGAAGGGGTGCAGAGTCGAAGGAAGGCGCAGAGAGGCAGTCACACATGAGCTGGGCCTGAACGCACAGGCAGGTTTACACAGCCCAAGCAGGCCAGGGAAGGATGACGTCCCCAGCACGTCTGCAGAACCGTGATGGGGAACCTGTGTAGCTAGACTGCAGGCCGAGGCAGGAGCAGGGGAGAAGCTGCTGCAGCGGTAGACAGACTGAGGCCAGATTCAGAAAGGCCCAGCTCGGCGAGCCAAGGGGGTTTGACCCCAGAGAAGCATCAGATGTGTGAACACGTCAGACCTGGACCTGGGAGAAACAGCCCAGGGAGTTGCAAGGCGGACGTGGGGATGCGGGGTCCTACTGGGAGGCTCAGGGCCAAACAGCAGGGTTAAAACTACACCCTCCCCTGAAGAGACTGGAGCCCCAGTCAGCACCCCTGCCCCTAGCTCAATGCCTGAGACATAGATGGCCCTCCATACATGTCTGCTGAACTGCACAGTGCCGCGGGATCGTATGAGGAAAGCAGAATTAAGAGTCGGGGACTGGGAGATCTAGTTCAGGCCCACTATTGACTGGCTCCAGGACCCTGGGCCTGAGATTTAACCTCTCTGGCTCTCTATGTCCACACCGGCAAAGTGAATCCAATCATTCCCCGACCTCCCTGGCTTAGCTGTTCTGAGGCCTCCACGAAGGAAGGGGTTGAAGGCACTGGGAAGACACAGGGACAGGCCCAAGCAGGGGGCCCTGTGGGCCTGGGACTCGCCTTGCTCCAGGGCCATATGCGGGGAGAGCTGGCTCGGCCTTCAGCAGTGACCTGCACGCCAAACCCCGCACCTGCGCTCCCTTTCCCCTCAGGCAGAGGGCGCCATCTGGCCCGCAGCCACCCACAGCCCTTCCACCGAAAGCAGGCACAGGGAAAGTACGCTGACCAAGCGCGTCGTGGGTGGGATGGGGGGGTGCCCAAGGTGCCCCTTCCCTCCCAGGAACAGCGCCCCTCTCCCCAGGCAAAGGGAGCCTCTTACAGCCCCTCTGCAAGGGGGACAGGGACAGAGTGGAGCCCTATGCTCCCCAGGTGGAGAAACAGGCTTAGAGCGATTAGGTGACTTTCGGCTGGACGCAGGTGTTAAGACAGGGTCTCCTCAACTCTACTGTTCCTCTAGGGGCTGGTGTTGCTCGGGTTCCCTGGACCCCTTTGGCCAATACTGGGCCAGGACAGAAATCCTTCCTTCACCCCGGGCTAGTGTTGCCTCCTTCCAGCCCAAGCCCTTGGCCATCCCCGTGCCACCCAGCCCACTCCTGAACCGCCATGCCACCCCACATACCCTAAGGTTAGTGGGATCTGAGCCAAGCATACATCAGTAGAATTAAATCATAAAATACAGTGCCTTTTTAAAAAAAAATAGATGATTTGTTCCCAATAAACTACCCAAGTCTTCTGTCCTCTGTGACTGGAAATGATTGGGCGCTCACTCTTCTACTATTGAATTTTAGACTCTGATGCTTAGAAAGCACCTTTATAGAAACCGGGTCTAAATGCCACCCTGGGCGGGCATATCCATCAGTTGACATCACCACCGACTGCTTAGCCACCTTGACTCAGACACCCCCAAAACCCTGAGCTCATGTCCTCCTTACCAGCTTTGGTCCAGATTAGAAAGTTCTCGCTTCTCTTTAGTTGAAATCTCTTTAGCAGTCTCCTTGAGGACCCGACTGTCCCTCCTGGGGCCACAAGAGCAGATCCGTTTTCCCTTTCCTTCCACAGTCCAGCCCACACACTTCAGGAGGCGGACTTCCGGACTCAACAGCCCCGTCCCCGTAAACCATCCTTCTGACGTCATCCTTGCGAGCAAGCGCCTTCCGCAGCCCCATACTCACTCCTGTCTGGCCCTGCCCTTCAGAGCTCATCACAAACAGGCCTTTTCACGTGTGTCAGACACTGGTAAGTGCATTTCGTGTGTCATCTCATTTCCTCCTCCTAACATCCCCTTTTGCAGATGAGGAAACTTGCCAACAGGTACCAGCAAGCAGCAGAGCCGTCTACTCCTTCTGCTGCCTGGAGGCCCCTGACCAGAACACTGCTCTCACCCAGCGGCTCCAGCAGAGAGACAAGAGCGCTGGACTTGGGGTCAGAACATCTGGCTTCGCTTCCCATTCTCCCACTTACTACTGTGTGACCCAGGCACGCCACCTATCTGGGTCTCCTGGCCTGTGAAGGAGGGGCCCACCCGCTAGGCTGTGGGGAGAGTAAAACATTTAAGGATGCGGCCGTGGGCCTGATCTTCCCCATTAGCTCCCGTTCCCCCTCCAAGGGGCCCGTGCCACTGGGCTCACAGGGATCCCAGCCAAGTGGGGGATTCGTGCCACCCCCTTTGGCCCAGGGGCCCTCTCCAAGAGGGAGCCGAGTTCAAGTCTCCAGGTCCCCCACCCTGCCTGCAATCACTCTCTAAAATGATTTGTCCAGTGACAAGCAAAAATATATTACCAGTTTAAGAGTGTGATTTGCCTGCAACTTTATAATCCTCAGGCTGTTGCTGAATAGATTAAAGTGTCTGCTTTGATCCATGCATTTAGATGGAAACATAAATATAGCCATCACTTATTCTCTCAGCCGCCAGGATGGGTGTCACGCTGCATCACGCCCGCTTCCCACCCAGCCAGGGCAATGCACGCAACGACCTTTATGCCATTCAAACCCCTCTTGACTCTTCTGCTACCAGGGCCCCCGCACTCTGACCACAGCTCACGCAGGGAAACGGTCACTGGGGAAAGAGTGGAGCTGCGGCCACCCAGGTGCTCTGTGCCGAGAACTAACCCCACCCACCAGAACCCTGTAAGAAAACATCTCCGGAGAAATAGATTTTAAAGAGGAATTTGGTACATAGACCTTCTGTCAGAGGAGCAGACTCCAGCTCAGCCGTTTTTCAGGCCCACTGCTTAACCAGAAACACATCTATTTTTACCTGGATCTCCGGCAACGTTTCCTCTTCCCTCGCAGGGTGGGAGGCCGCGGAGGGGACCGCAGGGGCGTGTGGAGGGACAGGCCCAGGGTCCCACACAGACTCGGCGGCTGGGGTGGAGAGCCATGGCTTCTGTACTGAGAGGCCAAGGGGTCCCCTGCCCTGCCTCTCCCCTGCACAGGCCCTGCTGAAGGCCGGAGGCAGGGAAGAAGCCCGGGGCCAGTATATAGCCTCCAGTACAGGGCAGGGCGAGGGGGCCCTTTGTGAGCCACAAATGCTCAGGGATCTGCCTTTGGCCTTTCCCTGCTGAAGCTTCCCTTGTGTTCTCAACCTCATCAGCCCCTGCTACTTCGGGGACCTTGTTACTGGATCACACCCCACCCCACTCCTCCCACAGTGCCAGCCTCTGCCTCTGCTCTGCTTTCAGCACCCCCATCCCTGCCCGCACGCAGACACACAGTACCTGTGGGCCCTCCTGAGCCTGGTGCATGTCTCCACTCCCTCCCTCCCAGCCACCTCATCTCTCCTCAGCCTCCTCACTCAGAAATGCACATCCGCATCGCCCACGGCCACTCCATCACCAGTGTGTGGACTCTGTCCCACTCTCCTGCCAGGCCTCTGTCCTTCCGGAGCCTGGACACCCCTGGTGCTTGGCCTCACAGACAGGGCCTCTCTTAGCTCCCCTTCTGCTCTTCCAGCTGCCCTGCTGCACCTGCTCTTTCCCTCGCTCTCAAGCTCTTTCCTCCTCCCACATGTTCTTTGGTCACCCCCCACCCAAGGCTCTGGCCCGATTTCCTTTTTACTCTGTTTCCCTTGCACACATCAGTCTTACCTATGCCCTAATCCCTGGAACCTGGAAATATGTTGCATTACACAGCAAAAAGGGCCATGCAGATGTTTAAAATTAAGGTTATGGACCTTAAAATAGAGACTAGCCTGGGTTATCCAGGTGGACCCAAGCTAATCATATTAGCCCTTAAAAGCAGAGAACTTTCTCCAGCTGAGGTCAGATAGAGGCAACAAAAGAGAAGATAGCGGAAGAAATGCAGGAGAAGGGGAAATTGGAGGGTTGCTAAGAACAAGAGGGCTTCTGACTCTGTGACCATGGGGGCCCACATGCAAGGAGTGGAGAGCACCATCTAGGGGATAACGGAGGGGCCCAGACTACAGCCGGCAAGGGAATGGAGGCCTCGGTCCTGAAATCACAAGTGTCCTGCCAATGACCTGAATGAGCCTGGAAGTGGATTCTTCCGAGGCTCCCCACTGATGTCCAGCCAGCCGGTACTCTGATTTCAGTCATGGATAACCCAGAGCAGAAAAACTGGTCAAGCCAATCTGAACTTCTGGGCTGCAGAATTGTGAGATAATAAATTTGTGTTATTTTAAGCTGCTAATTTTGTGCTAATTTGCTACAGCAGTGGAAAACTAATATCCCTCACCATTATCCATTTAGCAAGCCACTATAAGATCACCCCTGCACCCCAACCACATCACATGTATATCCCAAATCCTCAGCCCCGCATTCAAGAGACACTCCAGTTGTTCTTTGTAGCTCATTCCCCACAGACCCAGCCTGAGAACCAGGCACCTGGCTCTCTGCCTCCCTGGGCGCTCAGCACACACTGCCTTCCCCTGGACTGTCCCTGGACAGCCTTCCCAACCTGATGGCAAAACTCACATCTCTCATTTCTTCCTATCCCCTACTGCGTCTAGCACAGCTCTGGGTATAGGGTAGGGGTCAACAGAAACCTGTCGTGTTACGAATAAGATAAAAGTGTTTCCAGCTACTGTCTTGTGGAACACTAGATCCCAGAGGTGAGGACCTGAGGGGCCGTCCAGCCAGGACCGAGTGCCAGTGACTAGAAGGGAGGGGCAAAAGCCCTCCTGGCAGGAGGCGCCTTGCATGTGGTGAGCTGGTAAGGAGGCAAGAACAATTCCAAACCACCGAGAGCCCCTGAGAAGGCCTGGAATGGGGGCTTCTCACCCAGGCCAGAAATAGTCCTGCGTCATGGGCAGGTGGGCCAAGAAGAAAGGCCCCAGGGCAGAACCAGGCAGGTGGAGAGGGAAGCTGAGCTCAGGAATCAGGGCAGACCTGCCAGGACCCGCAAACCAGCCACTGCCTACCCACCTGGCAGTGTGAGGCGACCGTGGGTGCTGCCCCCAAGTACCAGTCAGACACCATAAACACTCAGGAGAGGCTGAGGAGGGGAAAGAGAAAAGACGAGTTAGAAGGCAGGGAGAAGGGGGCTGGAGAGGGGTGGGGAATTTAGGACAAGGAAAGATGTAGGGAGGAGGAGGAGGAGGAGAGTGGAAGGAGAAGAGGCAAGGATTTCTCCTTCACCACTGGGGAAATTGCCTGGTCCCAAGACTATCCCTAGCTCGGGAGGTTAAGGCGAGGTGAGGAGATGGCAGCATCCCACCCCCTTGGCCACAACTAAGAAATTATGTAGAGTAATTAATCAAAAGCTAATGAGAAATGTGTTTTCTCTCCCAGCCTAGCCCCACATCATATTCTTATTAGCTGAGGTTATTACAATAGTAATCATGCGTGCTCCAGGCGCAAATTGGGTTTTTTGCTCCACTGCCACCAATTTAGAAAACCATTAATGGCAAGATAAAGCCTCTGTGGCTCACGCCAGGCCCAGGGAACCTGCTGCCATGGTTCCCCGCTCCCAACACCACACACCCACTGTCGAGAGACAGGGCTCCCCAGAGACACCCCAGGAATCCAGAAGCCTGACCAAACACTGCTGGGGTGGAGGGGAGCTGGGCCTGTGGTGGAGGGTGCTGCGATTTCACACCCTTCCTCCAGCGCGGTCACTAGGGCAGGGCAGGGACAGCCCTCAGGAAGCAAGGCCTAAAGCCGAGTTTGCCTCTGGGGTCCAAGTCATCCCCTGCATAACCTGCCCTCTAGAAAGGACTGGCTAAATATCTCAGGCCCCCAAACACAGGTACACAAACAGGTGCAGACTCTTGACGAATTTTCCACTAGTAAAAAGAAGGATACGTTTTTCATAAAACTAAATAAATTAATTCTGAAATCATCCTTCCTATCTCATGGTTTTACCTCTGTGTGTGTGTGTGTGTGTGTGTGTGTGTGTGTGTGTGTGTGTGTGTGTGTAAGGTATGTATGTATACAACCTTGCTTGGTAACTCAGGACTCTCAGTTGCAAGGGACGGATTTAAACTGATATTGCAAAATTGGAGATGCTTTGCCCACGTGAGTAGGAAAAGCCGGATGGCATAGCCAGGTCTCTCCCAGGTCTCTCCCCTCCTCCAGCTCTCTTTGCATCGCCCTGGTGCTTGCTAAATTCGAGCTTCCTCCCTAGGTTGCGGTCCACAGGAGGAATGACTGTGGGGTTGGCATGGCCAAAGGCTGCTCTTACATTGTCCTTGCTTAGGGTCTCTGGGGAAAGAGATCTCCGTTCTTCCTCAGCACCCACATGTGAAATCTAGGGCAGGGCTCTCGTCGTCCTGCCTTGGCCCTTATCTATATTCTAAGGTCAACCGCTATGGCCAGGCCTGAAACGTGGATTACTCCTGCCGCCCAGGTCACGGTCCTGTTCTGCTGCCCCAGAACAGGGCAATAGTTGATGTCCTAAAGGAAGCAGGGACATGGCAAGTAACCAAAAAAGAGGAACAAGGCATGCCATGCAGACAAAGAAAACAGACATCCATTACACCAGACAAAAATTTTTAAAAATAATGTTGTCAGCCCTCAGCCTGACTGCAACTATTTCTTTCTTAAAGCGTTGGGAGCTGCTGAGTCAAACACTGAGCCACTCGCAAACGTCAAAGTCCATTTTGCCCATGTCAGTGTCCCAGGATCTACACAGAAGGAAGTTCCATTACTTTAATCACAGCAGTGAGATGCGAATCCAGGCTTTTAGCACCCTCCCTGGCAAAGTGAGCTGTTCCAGAACACCAGAGAGCCTTCATGTCTCCTCCAACCCATCCTGGATATTCTTCACTGAAAACCAGGGTGTATGTCTACAAACTTCTCATAGCCGTAGCGTTATGAGGGTAAGGTCAGAGGGCAGCCATTTCTCTACAGAAGGAACTCCCCAGGGGCCCAAAGACCTCATAGAACCCAGTCGGGTCAGCTTGAACACACTTCCGGACTTGGGCCCCCCGAGAAAAATGTCCTTCTCTTAGCCCCACACCCATGGCTTGTCCAATTAATGGATCAGAAATATGATCAAGACATCCTTCCCTTAAGGGATACTGGCTTGGTTATTTTTATCATTTATTATTTAGCTGTTGAAAACCACTGTCTACAGAAGTGCCCCCAAAATAATAAACTGCCCCAAAACAGACCTGACTTTGAAGCCTAACTCTACTCCTTACTGTCTATTTGGCTTTGAGAAAACTCTCTGGCCTCTCAAGTCTCCAGTGTCATCATCTGAAAATGCACCTTCAGAGATGGTCAGAAAGCCCAGAGACACTCTGGCATGTTCTGGCAAACTTTGTTGAGCACTTAACTAAGTGTCAGGCCCTGCGTGACGTGCTGAGGATGGAAAGAACACTAACATGGAGACACATACCCAACCCACGTGATTGGAAGGAGGATGGACACATGCCACCAGACAGGTGTGAAATCAAGCGCTATGGGCCTTTAAGGGGAAGAAGGTACTTCCTCCAGGTACTGGGGCAGGCGGATTTGGTGGAGGAGGAGGTGTCTGCTCTGGTCTGGAAGGACAGGTGAACCGTGCTGATGAGGAAGGTGGGGCATTTCCTGCAGAGGGCATGGCCCAAGCAGAGGTCTGGAGACAAGGATACTAAGAGTGGGTAGGCTCCCTCCCCTGAATCTGCAGGAGGCCCAGTCAGAAGGGTTCTCCCTCTGAACCAGCTGCTTCCTCTTCTACCACAGCTCAACCCTCTCCACTGTGCATTCATGGGTGACACTGGCTAGACACAGCGAAGGGTGTCATGGGAGAGGAGTACCTCCGGACCTCCGCCAGGGGAATCTATGACCCCGGAGCAGGACCATCCCTGGTCTGCCGCACCATCACCACTTCCCCTTACTACCTCCCCACCTTGGGCAAGATTCAGTGCTGCTAATTAGCAGCAATCAGCTCGGCTTCCGCCCCCAACCCCTGCCAGGGCTGGCCCGAGGCTGAGTTCTTGCCCTCCTGCAGGAAGGGCGCAGCAGGCAGCAGAGGCAGAGGGCAAAAGGAAGGCAGGAGTGGCCTAGGGGGTGGCTGAGGAGGACGGCAGGGGGATGGACGGCAGAGAGTACGGGAATTAGCTACTGAGTCACAGGCTCCAGGAGCCCAAGGCCTGCTCAGCATCTGCTCAGTCTCAGTCTCAGTGAAAAAGAACTCCTACCAAGAAAGTGCTTTGAGTATAAAGGCCACAGTGTCTCTGAGTTTAGTCTTCAAACAACCCTGAGAGATAGATATTATTATTTTTTTAATGTCTTTCTTCCTTGGTCCACTCTGAGAGCCTCAAGGGCAGAGACCAGGTCTGCTTGTCAGTGCCGTGCATCCCCAGTGCCCAGCACAGAGCTGGCAGCAATGCCTAGCTGCTGGCTGCCAGGAAGGAGGGTGGCTCGATAACGGATAGAAGCAAGGATGGAGAGATGGGTGGATAGGAAGATGGATAGACAGGCACACAGAGGGATGGATGAATGATGAATTATCCCATCTTATGGATCAAGAAACTGAGGCCTAGAGAGAAACAAAGTGACTTACCCAAGACCAGTCAGACTGCTAGTGGCCGATCAGCTCCCAGCCCCCAGTTCACCAGCCTCCCACCCAGCATGCGTCCCAACCCTCAAAGCTCTCTCTTCCTTACTTTCTGGAACATGCTCAGCCAAGAAAGGCCACCCTTCTGAAGTTCTGGTCCTAACCCTTTCTCTGGCAGTTTGTCAGTTCGAAACCCCAAGCTACTACCCAAAAAGACCAGGGTCCCCAAAGCCTGGGGACCATGGTCTAGAGGTAGGGAAACCCTCTCTGGTCATCACTCTGGGAAAATCTGACTGAAAAAACTGGTGGGAGACAGGTACGGCGTCCAGAGCGTGAGGCTCCACAAAGGAGCTGGGCACCAGCAGCGTAGGGCAGACAGCATGGGCTGGGGCTTGGGATCCCAGGGACCCGGGTTAAAACCCAGCTTCTGTGCACCAGGCAGCCACCCTCCCTCACTGCAATGCCTTCCCTCCTTCTCTCGATCTCCGTGAGCCCAGCTCCTGACCTCTCCAAGTCTGTCTCCCTGTCCATTCGTATCGCAGACATTTCTCTGAAGGTTAAATCACTGAGGAGCTGAAGCCCCAGCCTTGTCTCACTTCCCTGGCCCTACCTCCACTCCCAGCCTCCTCGCCCCTCCAGAAACCCCAACCCTCCTTGTCAACATAGTCTCTCTTCTGGGCCTTCCATGCCCCAAGGTCTTCTCACTGAGGCCTCCCTTCTCCACCTGAGACCTCGACCACCACCGTAAGCACCCAGCATTCTCCCTCCAGGCCTGCTTCTATCCCCACCTCTGCCCCAAGGCCAAACGAGGGCCCTTTCTCCTTCAGCTCCTGTGTTTCGGCTTCAGGGCCTGCTTGCCCTTTGGCCTCAGGGTCACTCCTTAGCCTCCGGGTAGAACCTCTCCCCACAGTGAGCCCGGTCCCTTCCCAGGAGGCCACCCTCAGACCTCCCACATGGACCCATCTGGCTGCCACTGTACCTGCCGTCCTCGTCCCCTCTGGTTTTCTGAAACCCCCCAGGCCAGACATGAGCCCTTTACCTCAGGCCCAGGGGCCCTAAGAAGTCCCTCAATACACTTTTGGGTTTGTAGGAACATATGCACATTTTATAGAAAAAGGGTATACAGCTAGAGGGTTCCCTGACCCAGAAAACTTGAGGTTCACTTCCTAGAGGCTCCATGCCCGCTCGCACCGCGCCCATGACAGACAGCTCAGGTTCAGTGCTTTGTGACTCAGAGTGGATTTTGCCCTTTCAAAGCCCACTTGAACAGAGTCCTCCTGCCTGGCCTAACACCCACAGGACCTTCAGGGTTGGGGGCTTTGACTGAAATCACCTCCATACCACACACTTTGGTCCCTTCCCCCTGGTCCTGGCCTCAGCACAAAGTGTGGCCTCACTTAATACGCAAGCCGGGAGCAGTCACCCTCCTTCTACCATGCCTCCTCTTGGCATGTTACAAAGCCTTTGGGTGGGCCCGCACGTCCCTAAGGCGTCCCCCTAATGAGGACAGAATTCCACGCACAGAGGAGGCTGCACGGATGCTGTGACCGTCAGAGGTTAGAGGGCCTTTTGTGGAACTGGGAACCCTGGTTAATGTGAGGACCCCATAGAATCCTACCTAGAGTTAACATCTTAAAGAGATCCCAAGACCATTTGATTCAGCCAGTCATTCAGAAGACCATTATCAGTAGCACCTTCACTGCACCTGACACTGGAGACAGACAGACAGACACAGTCCACTGGGACAGTTTTCATGTGCTTCCCACTTGGAGAAGCAGCAACTGAAACCGGAGCGGCTAATGGCTTGTCTAAGGTCAAGCAGAGGTGACTAAAGGAGGGGAGCTAGGGGAGACCCAAGTGCCCTGTCTCCTAAGGCTGATTCAGGAGTTCACGACACATGTCCCTGTCCAGGGGTACCCAGTGTGACCCTGCAGGCCAGCTTCTGCCTCGCGCTCTGGATCTGACTGGGGGCTGCCTAAGAATGGGCAGATGCTCGAGTTTTCAGGTCTCCGTTTTGCCTGAGGCACAGACAGGGCTCCCGGCAGACGAGGGTGGGGGAGGAGCTGGGCGCCACAGTCCGTGCATACAAATGAGGCAGCTGCCTAATTAATCAACATCAAACAGTTTCATTAAGAGATGGAGCTTTGTGGCTGTTGTCTTCAGAAAATAAAAAACTGAAACAGCAGGAAGGGGATGAGAGAAGGGAGGCTCAGACTGTTCAGGCCTAACTCAGAAACTAATGATTCTGTCTGGATCTGGGGATGGTGACAAGATCTGTTAAGAGAGGAGGCTGATGGCTTTCGAATGGCTTCAGCCCCCAAATCTGAGACTTAGGCTCCCTGAAGGCAGTCTCATCCCTCCTGGACAGGGAAGGTACCCCTCAGCAGTGTGCACCCCGAGAACCACACCAGGAGCCTCGACCCAGGCATCCCCCAGGAGCCAAAGTTTGGGGCAGGAAGACAGACATCACCAGGCCGAGCTCAGGCACCCATCCCAGAGCGGCAGAATGAGGTGCTGACTGGAAACAGATGACCCCTTCTGAGCAGGGGCTTCCCCAGGGAGGGGGCAGGTGGCCCGTATACACCACGGGGATCGGTGCTCGAAGTCTCCAAAATGGTCTCAAATGGCCAGTGGGACAGAGACAAGCCACTTGGAGAAATGAAACCACGAAGCCTATTTATCCCTCAATCTCCAGCGATCACCCACCCCATGCCCCAATACCTCTTCTTTCACTCCAAAATGGAAAGACAAGGGCAGAAGAATGGGGAGCTCTTTGCCACACTACCTGGAGCTAATGCTGTGACGCTGGAACCTCCCTAGGCACCCCGCTGTGAAGTGTGCCTACCAGCTGCCCAGGCTACGTTCCCTTAGACGAGGGAGGCCATCTCTCAGAACAAATCCCACCAACTCTTCACAGTCTGTCTCTGCTCCTCTTTCCAGCCGCCCTCTCATCCTTACATTCACCCTGTGTTCCATCCACATCGAAGCACTTTCCATCCCCCAGCAGCCACGGCCCCTCACACTTCCACGCTGTTCCTCCTGCCGGAAGGGCTTTCCCACTCTCTGTGCTACCTGCCAGGCGAACTCCTCTCTATCCATGAATGCCCAGTTCAGATATCCCCTCCTCTGTAAAGGGTCCCCTAATACCCGTACCCTGCAAGGTTAGGCATTTTCTTCCCTATGCCCTGCACAATTTGTGTTGCTATCATTTGTTTACCTGGTTTTAGCCACGCAGCGACAAGCTCCCTGAGGACAGGGCCGCATCATTCTCCATCTTTGCATCACTGAGACCTGGGCTACACTTCAAAAGTTTATCAACTAAATAAATCTCTTGAACTGAAAAGGATCACAGATACCTCATCTACACACCTGGCCCTTGACAAATGTCTAAACCATCTAGAACAACAAGTTGATTCTCTTCCTGAATGCATCTCAACTGCCTGAGGCTGGGAAAGGGTGGCGGTGAGGGAAGTGACCCTCGTTCAGCAGGTTGGGTGTCCAGGATCAAAAGCCGAAGGACAAGCCACATTCCTAACAGGCAGACAACTTAGGCTGAAGGCTGGAGCGCAGCAGAGCCCGCAGAACTCTCTTGCTAAGCTGAGTGACTCCACGTGACACAGGGTGTGTCTGGGAATGTGGGGGGCTGAAGGGGTCTCCTAAGGCCGCAGAGCCCAGCAGAGAGCCCTCTACCCGTCAGGAGCTCTGGCCAGGAAACAGGTGGAACCAAGCAGCAGCCGCTCTGCCCACCCGCCCAGACCACCTTACCCTTTCTTCTGCACACCCCCATTACCTGACCCCTTTCCTGCAAACCTGTTCAGTCCTTGGGACTTAAGTCTTCCCTGAGAGGGCCAGAGGGAGAGGATCCATTTTAAATTAATAAGGTTATTAGTAGTTAATTACCTGAGGTCTCACTGTAATTGAAAAAAAGAAGGAAGAGGTTCATCGACATTGCCAGCCACCTGTTGCCTCTGTCCCTGCATCACTGCAGGGAGGGTGACAACGGGGAAAGGGAGGCGGGCCCTCCCTCCCCGCAGGGGCCCTGCCCAGACCGCGGGCTCCCACCCAGTCTCGCAGGGATGTCTGGCAGGAAAACCATACCCAAGGAGGGTAAGCTGCTTCCAAATGCAGAAGCCATAAAGATGCAAAGATATTTATTTTATACTGGGGGTGACGCCTCAAGTCCGTAATTTCAGTGATTTTTATCTCAAATTGTCCTCAGTTATTCGACAGTTAGCATGGCTGGCATATGCCAAGATTAGTGACTTTTGGTTCCAAACACACCGTCACCAGAGAAACCACTATGGTTGGGATCCTCCCCCGGCAACCTGGGCCTGCCAGGGCTGAAAGCTGCTGGGAGGCGAGGGGCACAGCAAGGACATGGCCGGAGCCTCTCTCAGGCCGGCCTGCGACCCCCTAGACTCTGAGGTGAACATGCCATACTGACGTTCTTCGCAGAGAGGCCGTCTCCTGCAGAAAACTCACCAAGGCCTTTCCGTCCCTGAGCCCTCACAGGAGAGCCACAGGCCCACAGAGCCATGAGGTCCCTGCCCCTGGAAGACCTCAGCATCACAGCAGGCTCCCCTTCTCATCCAGCCACTCCTGTCCAGCGTAAAGCAGCAGGGGAGCCGAGCTGGGAGAGCCAAACACCCGTCCACCCCTCCAGAATGGCTCCCCCAGAGGCCGGCAGCAAGTGCAGAGAGGCCAAGCAGAGGCCCTGCTGGGACTCCAGCGTGGAGAGCAGGCGCGGGGCGCTGGCAGCGTGAAGGGCTGAGCCTGAGCTGGAAGGCTGCCTCCCAACTGCTTCAAGCCTTTGCTGCCCTGACACACCCCAGGACTCCCGCCACAGCCCAGCCAGCCCTTCCATCCTTCCTCTCCCTTGGCAGGCTCGGCGCCCCTGTCCCCTCTGCACCTGACTTCCTGGGCAGCACTTAGCTCTCCGGGGAGCCGGAATGGTCAGGAGCAGACCCCTCACCTCCCGCCCAAATTCCTGGAGGCAGCAGAAGAGAGCAAAGGGATGGGGAGGTCAGGGCACACAGAAGACCACACACGACCACATGTGTGTACAAGTATGGCTGTCGAAGTATAGCGTGCACATAGAAAGGGGCATGCATCACTAGGTTATTTTAAATGAGCGTTTACTATGTGACAGGTAAGTAACATTATTAGCCACATTTTATGAACAGAGAAGTCAGGGTTCAGAGACCCTAAGTAGTATGTCCAAGGTCACACAGCTAGTATGTGATAGAGAGGAAAATGAACCCAGGCAGTCTCTCTCTCAACAACCAAACCCGAAACCCTTCATCACATGCTCTTTAAAGACATCTGCCAAAGGTGGGGGTGGGGTAAGGAGGAGATGGTCAGGGAGCCAAGGTGTATTAACTTCCCTCTCCCCACTCCCCTGCCCAACACAGGGCCAGGCATTCCTCCATTTTCCCACCCCAGGCAGGAGCCCTTGGTTGGGGGAAGCCAACCCACCTACACAGAGTCCCCTATCCAATGCCCTCAACCTCTGGTTTGCTGCCCTTCTATCCGTGCTCCCACAGGCAAGGGACACAGCCGGGGCAGGGGAGGGGGAGGCCCAGTCTAGTCCCCACGCCCCCTCCTGCTGAGTCTGCACTGTTCAAAGTCACCTTGCAAGTGTGTCCCGTGCCAGGGAAGGCAGGTGGTGGGAGAGAAGCAGATGGGCAGCCGACGCGGGCAGCGTGGAGGGAGCATCGGGGAGGGGCAGGGAGGCTGCTGTACCCCCTGGAACCTGAGTTTAGGGCTGTGGCCAGAAGCTTCACTCCAAAGAAAGCTTAGCAAGTCTTAACCCCTTTCCTTTCTTTCCTGGCAACCAAGAAAACTAGCATGGAGGAAGGGGGAGAAGGAGTCCAGAGCCCACTGTCCCACTCCCTTCCCTGCCCTGTGCCTCTCTGGCCTCTAGGATTTGCCTTCTATGGTTCTCTGCAGGCTCCAGGCAGGCAGAGGTGTAGTGGAACTCAACAGAGCTGCCTCCCAATCTCTCCCTGCAACTTACTGACTCTGGGGAAAATCACTTCACTCCTCTGGGTAACAGTTAATACACCCACCCTGCAGGTCACCACACAAATAAAATACCTAAGGCACAGCTGGCGCTCAGCAAGTGTTAGTCTCCACTCCCTTTCCCTTCCCACCACTTCCAGCTGTGGGGAAGCCCAGGGGTCCTGCAGAGGGAGCCGCACGGAACCTCTCTCCCTTCCTGGAGGCAGGGCCTAGGGATTGGGGGGACAGCAGGCCCTCCTCTAACTAGTATGCGGTGGCCGGGAACACACTTTGGGAATTGGTGGAGTCCTGGGAATCCTGCAGGAACAGGGGATGTTGTCCATTCTGGAACCTGGAGCAGCCTGAACACTACGAGGAGCTCACCAGCAGCTCCTAGAACATTTCTGGGAGTCCACGGAGGTCACCACGTGAGCCAGGGCCTTACAGAGACTCCAGTGGAGAGATCCTGGGGCCCGGCAAGACAGCAGTGAAAGTTGCCAGTGACATTCTGAAAAGCTCCTGGGAAACTCTCTGGGGTGTCTCTGGGAGCGAAAGCACATGCTTGGGCATTCCTAAGGCACTCTGGGATCACAGAGGGCATAATGCCAGCTGTGGCCCTTTGGGACCACTGGGAACTCCCTGCGGGGCACTCCTAGATTCCAGGAAGCACTACACTCCAAGCTTAAGGAGGAGCCTGGGTTGGTAGGGGTGCAGCCTGCCCCAGGACCACGCTGCTCTGGAAGTGGGTGTACTCAGCTGACCCTTTGACTGGGGGCAACTACCAGTCTGTGCTCCTCAGGTGTGGTGGCAGCCTCGGGGAATGGGCAGCCTGGTTTGGAAAATCACCCCTGAAGAGGGGAGTGGCCCCGCCTTACTCCTGGAAGCCCTGCCTAGCATCAGTCCCCAAACGCAGGCCCCAGGCCCTACATCCACGCCCAGGGGGAGGCAGGAACTGTGAGCAGAAATGTTCCGCTCAGGGCTGACATGGTAAAACTCAGCAGGGCTGGACAGGGGCCTCACCAACAACACAGCCTCCTCTGTGCAGTTCTGGAGCCAGAGCACAGGCGCCCAGAAGGGACATACGCCAGTCCACGCCTGGAGGTATGCGGCAGAGAATGGGCCTTGGCACAGAGGAGAGGCCACAACAAGCCAAGGCCACGCTAAGGGGCCACACGTGGGCACTCCCAATCACACCAGAGATGGTGGACATGCAGACACAGCTGAGCAGCAGGAGAGCTGGTCTTGGGAAGTCCTGCTCCAAGCAGGCAGTACAGAGGCCCACTCACCCAAAGGCTGAAAGGTAGAAAGTCGGGGTCAAGCTCCAGGAAAGCGCCAGGCTCCTTTTCAAGATCTCGATAATGTCAAAGCAGCAAGAACAAAAGGCCAGACAGACGAAGGACCAAAGTCGAGCACGTTCAGAACCAACCAGCAGGTGTTCAAAGCCCTCACCATCCCCAGCCCTCAGCCCCAGGCTGCCCCAGATGACAGTGTCCCCTCTCCCTCTTCCCAGGGAATAGAACCCCTCCACACCAGACGCCTGGGCCCCTCTCACGGCCACTCAGAGGCCGTTTCTGCCTCGGGACAAGCCCCTCTCCTCCTGCAGAACGCCTCTGGGCTGGGACCCCGCCTCCAGCCTTTGCTCATCCCCACACTGCTGCCAAATGCTCTTCCTGAAACACAGTTCTCTCCTGCCTGCCTCCTGCATGAAGTCCTTTCTTGCCCCTTCAGAACCCACAAAATCATATCAAACTTCCAGGGAACAGAAGGCTCTTCAGCCCTAGGGCTCCCTGACACAGCCCCCTCCAGTTGTCCTACACTCTTTGCCAGTCTCTCCTGCCTCTGGGCCTCTGCACATGGGTCCCCTTGTGTGTCATCCGTGAGTCCTTGAGACCAGCTGCAGCTTTGCCCCACAGCACTTGGTACACAGTGATGGATAGATGGAAGGATAGGATAGGATAGGATAGGATATAGGCTATAGGATATAGGATAGGATATTGGATAGGATAGGATATAGGATATAGGATGTAGGATAGGATATAGGATAGGATAGGATAGGATAGGATAGGATAGGATAGGATATAGGATAGGATAGGATAGGATAGGATAGGCTAGGATAGGATAGGATATAGGATATAGGATATAGGATAGGATAGGATAGGATATAGGATAGGATAGGATAGGATATAGGATATAGGATGTAGGATAGGATATAGGATAGGATAGGATAGGATAGGATATAGGATAGGATAGGATAGGATAGGATAGGATAGGATATAGGATAGGATAGGATATAGGATAGGATAGGATAGGATAGGATAGGATAGGATAGGATAGGATATAGGATATAGAATATAGGATATAGGATAGGCTAGGATAGGATATAGGATAGGATAGGATAGGATATAGGATATAGGATGTAGGATAGGATATAGGATAGGATAGGATATAGGATAGGATAGGATAGGATATAGGATAGGATAGGATAGGATAGGATAGGATAGGATAGGATAGGATAGGATAGGATATAGGATATAGGATATAGGATATAGGATATAGGATAGGATAGGATAGGATATAGGATATAGGATGTAGGATAGGATATAGGATAGGATAGGATAGGATATAGGATAGGATAGGATATAGGATATAGGATAGGATATAGGATAGGATATAGGATGTAGGATAGGATATAGGATATAGGATATAGGATAGGATATAGGATAGGATATAGGATAGGATAGGATATAGGATATAGGATATAGGATAGGATATAGGATATAGGATAGGATAGGATGTAGGATAGGATATAGGATATAGGATGTAGGATAGGATATAGGATATAGAATAGGATAGGATAGGATAGGATAGGATATAGGATATAGGATAGGATAGGATATAGGATGTAGGATAGGATATAGGATAGGATAGGATATAGAATAGGGAGGGAAGGAAGGAAGGAAGGAAGGAAGGAAGGAAGGGAGGGAGGGAGGGAGGGAGGGAGGAAGACTATGGGAAAGTAAGTGAAAGATCTCAGGCGGCTGTAGCATTTTCCCCATTACTTTAATAAGGAAACAGATTGAGAGAAGTGAAACCACTTGCGCAAGGTCACATAGAAGCAGAACCCCATCCCACTACCATTTGCTGCCTCAAAAGAGCCCCAGAAAAGGGAAGACCCAAGAGGAAGAACAGAATGAGAACCCAGGATGGGTTCAAGGGCAGCACAGGGCAGAGGTCAGTAGTGATCAGGGAGAGGAGATGGAGGGCAAGCAATGTGAAAGGTCAGCGCCTTTGTTTAACAGCTCACAGTGAGGGAAGGGGCTTCAGCGTCTGGGGGGTTTTAGGCAGGTATCACTGGGGTCCCCATAGGAAAAATTGTCCTCCTCCAGCAATCAGTATGGGACCAGAGAAAATCCTGGGGCTGGAGTGAAGACAGGACACCAGAATGAGGGATATTAGCCCAGGGGCACATGGCCTGGCTGGTCATGGTGCAAAGCTGTGAGCAGGTTAGTAAGCCTGGATTAATGGTGGGAGTCCCGAAACAGAAGTAACTCTTCTTCATTCCCAAACTCTCACCAGAGGGGTGAAATACAATTATGCGTCCCACTTTCAGGAGGAGAAATCTGGGGACACACTGGATCTTTCTCCTATGAAACCTCAGCTTTTTAGCCCCGGGTGGCAACGGCTATTAGGAAATCTGGGACCTCTGGGGAAAAGAAGAAGACTTGGATAATTCCTATTGTTCCACTCCCCGCCTCCTACCCTCTTTTCCAAGACCTCCCCATCCTTCAAAGACCAGCTCCCTATCCCAGCCCTCCCCAGAAGCCTTCCCCATTTCCAGTACCAGCTGCTCCTTTGAATGGCAAGATCTCTTCAGCAGTCCCTTGACCTCCCAGCCCATTCTGTGGTCTTCCTGGACATCGAAGACCATCTCCCTAAGGCCCGTGGTGACTGGGGGAGAGCAGAGGGACGGATCAGCCCCCTTGCCCTAGGCCTGGCCCCAGCTCCAGCTGCAGCTGCTAAGGGCTCAGGGCTCCCGGGCCTGGCAGGAGGTGGCTCTACTCTACCGAGCAGGTATGTTTTGTTAAGGATACAAAAGTCCCAGCCCTGCTTCAGCAGATGAGACCCAGGATGACTGAACGCCCTGGAAAGCAGTGGTGCCACTGAGACAGAGGGGCCTGGCCAAACCTTCCCCAGCGTTGAGCGGCCAAGTGGACCCAAGCCAGAGCAATTCCTATGTATGCCTTGCCTGGGAAAAGCCGGGACACAGGCGGGACACTGAGAAGGGGCATCCCTCGGCTCAGGGCACTGGCTAGCTCCTCTGTGCCCCACAACACCTCACCTCTGAGTCAGGGAAACCCGGATCCGGGGAAGCAGGGAGGCCCCAGACTGCATCATGTACCCGTCCACCCTCACTGTGAACTTCCAGCAGTGCGGTCACGCTCCATGTGTCCCTTCACCAGCCCCCCACCCAGAGGCTCTACGCCACCACCCCTGGTCCAGACCTGAGGCAGCAGCTGATAAAGGCCAGTGGGACCCAGCACAGCACCTGTTCCTCCAGGGCGGCTGGTGTGCCTCCCTTCCCCTCCCCTCCCTCTCCTCCTGCTCAGCCAGCTCCTGCCTGGCCATGGGGCAGCGAGGGGGAGCAGGAGAGGGACTGCGGACCAGCCCAGCCAGCCCTGCCCAGCCACCTTTCCTCCACCCCCCAGCAGCACGGAGCCCATCACCAGGCACTAATTAAATCCCCCTAATGAGGAAATCCGGATGCAGGAGCCGGCAACGCCACAGACTCCCTGGCCCACCGCCCTCGCCTCTCCATCGGACTTATCGCGCGTCACAGGATGTTTACAATAATTTTTAATTTGTGCAATTATTAATCACTTTTCTATCTGCCTCATTTGCATAATAATTAGTCATCTCACTGTTTGGCATGCCTGTGAATGACAGGGTTTTAAATTGAATTAAGATTTTAATATTCTATTTTCCTGCTTTCTTCCCCTTCCACACGCTAATCAAAGTCAGATTTGGCAGGCAGAGGGAGGGCGGGGAGGAGCTGGCAGGCACTGGGCTTGGCCCACGCTGGGGCCCTGAGAAGGGGGCTGGGAGGGGGGCGCGTCTGCGGAAGGCCAGGAGAGGGGGGTGAACCCAGCCGGCCCGGCCTGGAGGGGGCAGTGAGTGAGGGGCGAGCAAAGGCAACTGGGGAGGGAGGCGACCCCAGTGGCTCCGTGGCACCAGAGATAAAAGGAAAGTGCTCTCATTTTTTTTCCAAACAGGTTGCTTTTTGCAAGAGGAAGTTGGAAAGTAAATTACCGGCCAGTCTTGATCCCGGGTTACTAGTCTGGGTTACCTTTGGCGGCTCAGGGTCCCCGGGTAGAGGAGCAGGCTGGGGCCGTCTAACACCCACTGCCCTTCTTCCAATGGGCAGAGGAAACAAATCTCTGCCATTGAGTTTGGTTCCTCTTCCCCCCACCAGAGCCACCGCTCTCCACACACTCGCGGACCCTCCGCCCAGGCCAGGTGCCTCACGGAGGCATGCCAGGGAGTGGCCAGTTTTGACTGACAAGAGTCAGCAAGCGGGACACACTGCCCGTCAGGGGGGCAGGGGTGGGTTTCTCTTGCTCTTACTTATCCTCAAGCCCCTTCTGACCACCCCAGGAGTTCAGCTACAGCCTAGAAGAGGGGCTACTCCAGCCCCACCTCCCTACCCCTATGGCTCGCCTCACATGTTGCCATGGCAATCTGTGTGGTTCCCCTGGAGACCCATTGCTGCTCCAGAATTCTCTTCTTTGGCAGTGCAGCTCTCCCAGCAGCCTGCTCAGAACACCCCCTTTCACCATCACAGAAGACAAAGGGTGAGGAGCTGGGGTACGGAGGAAAGATGGGGTGGGGGTTGGTGCGAGCGGGCAGCCCAGGGCTAGGCCATCACAGCTTGGGGTCAGGGGACCAAACCCCACTTGGCAACCAAGGCTTTTCCCAGGCCCGAGAAGGGGAAGGACCCCGTGCCGTTATAGAAATCCCTTCCTCCCACTAGAAACAAGGTCTCTCAGCTCTGCTTCTAGGGGTTAAGGGAGGCAAGTCTCCTAGATGGGGAAGAAGGAAATGGGGTCTTGCTGCCAGAGTTAGAGCTGGACGAGGAGAGAGAGCTAGAAGTTTCCAGGAGAGCCCTTCCCCACCGCAGAACTCCACCGCTGGCCTGCATTCCCTACTTGCAAGGTTAGGTAGAGAAGACCCCAGGCGTTCCTGGGGTCCTGCTGGCTGACCCACGAGCCCTCCAGCTGAGTGTCCATCCACCTAGGAAGGCGCCAGTCCCAGGAGCTGGTGGCAGCGCAATCCCACTTGCCCAGCCTTTGCCTGAAGGGGCAGGACAGAACCCGCCAGGATGCAGGAGAGGCGCAGTTCAACCCAGGAATTACAGGGAGCATGTCGGGAGCCCAAGCCCTGCCTGGAAGGCGCATACAGCCTCCTTCTCAGGTGGGAAACCAGGCCCGGAGGAGCCCCCACTTCTCTCTGCTACATGGTCACTCAGGCGACACCAGCCCTTACCACCGCCAGCGGCACCCGTCGCACCCAGCCCTCTGCTTGCCGGCCTCTCCCTACACAGCCCCCCACCCCGGCCAGCCGACGCAGCTCCTCAGACAGGGAGACCTGCACACGGCGTGGTGAGGGCTGCAGCAGCCTCTGCTGGTCGCCCTCGCCGTCCACACCTCGCCTAGGGATAACAGGAGGCCAGGAGGCCAGCAGGCCCTCAGAACTGTGCCTACCATGAGCTCCAGTCTGCCTGGGACAGCCCTGGTTTACACCTGTTGTCTCGGCATACTTGGTGCATATTAAGTAGACACTGATCGTGCACTCACACACACACTGTTCACTCTCAAAAGTGCCCTGGTTTGGATGATAATTAAATGGTATCTTTAATCACAGCCAAGTTCAGGGGTCCAGAGAACCTGGGGAAACCCTGAGCATGGAGACAAGCAACCTCTCTCAGCTCCCAACGAGGAGAATTTACTGCCTTTTGGTCAGCATGCCAGGAGGAAACTCGGAGTCTCCACCCTGGGCCACAGCACAGGCATCCTCATAGTCCTGCCTGGGAGTGAGGGAAGCGAGTCTCCCCCAAGGGGGGAAATACTTGACAGAAGGAACAGAAAGAAAGAAGATAGAAAAGCCCACTCAGCAAAAGGTTTGGAAGCCTGAAGGGAGTAAGCTGCTATCTCCACATGTGTCCAGCAGGTGGCAACATGGAGCAGTCCACACTGGCCCGTCCCCCTAGCGGCCAGGACCTGCCGTCCGCTGGCTGCCTGGTACTTGTTCTGGGTGCAGCCTCCACCCCTCTGCAAAGCCACCTAGACTGCAAAGCCTCTCTCTTTACACTACTCTTCACTCGCTTTTCCCCAGCTGACTCCAGCCTGAAATGCAAAACCAATAAATTAAGACATTTTACCCCCCATGAGACTGTGGTCTGGCAGAAGAAAAACACACCGCAATTCACTGTAATATAAAGAGATTACACTGGAGTCACATACGTATAAGTATTATAGGAGAGAGAGCCCAAAGAGGAAGCATTATTCCCTTTTTTTCCCCAGAGAATGAGATGGCCTTTTAAATTCAGTATTTGGGTTAGATAATTCAGATTACTCATTTGCAATATAATACATTGATTTTGGGAGTCACAGGGGATGTAACCTAAATTGTCCTAGGCAATTTGTAAAGCACCCAAGGGCCCCACAGTGAATTACCTTAGAAATAGAAAGTATCGTTCCACTGGAGTACAGAGATGTGCCAGCAGGTTAATCCGGTGCGGGGCCCCAAGGGCCAGGGGCACAGACATGGGATCACATCTTGGTTTACTCCCAAACCCCACTATACACAGCAGCACACTGCTCAGCTAGGCGCTTGAAATAAGCCGAAAAACAAGGGCTGTCGTCCATTTTAAGACTTCTTGCCATTGTCAGAATAACAGTTCTGGGCAGCTACCCTGTATACACTCAAGGGTGCAAAACACATTTCTTGCCTGGATTAAAAGAGACACAATGTGGCGAATAATCCAATGGAATTCATTAGCTATATTACCTAACATGAAATTGCCAATATTCACTTATGCTTGTTCTCAATCTAAAAAAAATAATTTTACATGGCTCAAACTGATCTTTCATTAAGCTGTAGGAAAAAATAGCCATAATGGATTGGCTAAACTCTTAGGAAATTTTTTGTTGTTGAGGTATAACTGACATATAACATTTTATTAGTTTCAGGTATACAACATAATGATTCAGTATCTTCTTAGAAATGATCAGCATAATAAGTATATTTACCATCTGTCACCATAGTTACAATTTTTTTTCCTTGTAATAAGGACTTTTTAAGATCTACTCTTTCAGCAACTTCAAATATGCAACACGGCATTGTTAACTACAGTCACCATGCTATACGTTACATCCCAAGACTATTTTTTTACAAGTGGAAGTTTGTGCCTTTTGACACCCTTCACCCATTTTTCCTACCCCTCAGCCCCCTACTCTGGCAATCACCAATCTGTTCTCTGATTCTGTGAGTTTCTTGGGTTTTTTATTTTGCTTTGCTTTGTTTTTTAGATTTTATATAAGCGAGATCATATGGTATTTATCTTTCTCTGACTTATTTCACTTAGCTCTCAAGATCCATCCATGTTGGCAAAAATGGCAAGATTCCATTCTTTTTATGGCTATATAGCATTTCAGCGTGTATGTGTAAAATATCTTTATCCATTTATCCACTGATAAACACTTGTTTCCATATCTTGTCTATCGTAAATAATACTGAAATGAACATGGGGGTCCATATATCTTTTCAAATTAGTTTTCATTTTCTTTGGATAAATCCCCAGAGACAGAATTGTGGGATCATATGGTGGTTCTATTTTTAATTTTTTGAAGAACCTCCAAACTGCTTTCCACAATGGCTGCACAGCAGTGCACAAGGGTTGTTGCCCTTTGTCCACAACCTCGCCAACACTTGTTATTTCTTGTCTTTTTGATAACAGCCATTCTAACAGGTGTGAGGCGATACCTCATATGGTTTTGATTTGCATTTCCCTGATGATTAATAATGTTGAACATCTTGTCAAGTGCCTGTTGGCCATCTAAATGTCTTCTTTAGAATAACATCTGTTCAGATCTTACTTTTGCTTTTGAGTTGTATAAGATCTTTATATTTTTTGGATATTAACCCCTTATTAGATATATGATTTGCAATTATTTCCTTCCTTCAGTAGGTTGCCTTTTCATTTTGTTGATGATTTCCTTTGCTGTGCAAAAGTGTTTTAGTCTGATGCAGAAAAACAGTATTTAGTTTTGTTCTTGTTGCCTTTGCTTTTGGAGTCTGATGAAAATATCACCACTAAGACTGATGTCAAGGAGCTTACTGCCTGTTTTCTTCTCGTTTTATGGTTTCAGGTCTTACTTCCAACTCTTTAACCCATTTTGAGTTCATTTTTGGGTATGTTAAAGACAGTAGTCTAGCTTCACTTTTTTTTTTGCATTTGGCTGTCCAGTTTCCCCAAAACCATTATTGAGGAAATGGTCCTTTCCTCATTGTATATTCCTGCCTCCCCTGTTGTAAACTCATTGATTACCAAGAGTGGGTTTATTTCTGGGCTCTTTATTCTGTTCCATTTATCTATGTGTTTTTATGCCAATTTAATTACTACAGCTTTGTAATATAGTTTGAAATCAGGGAGCACGAGGCCTCCAGCTTTGCTCTTCTCTTTCAAGAGTGCCTTGGCTATTCAAGGTCTTTTGTGCTATCATACAAATATTAGGATTATTTGTTCTAGTGCTATGAAAAATGACATTGGAATTTTGATAGGGATTGCACTGAATCTGTAGATTGCTTTGGGTAATATGAACATTTGAAAAATATTAGTTCTTCCAATCACTGAGAGCATGGAATATCTTCCCATTCATTTCTGCCTTCTTCAATTTCTTTCATCAGTTTCTTAGAGTTTTCAGCACACAGGTCTTTTACATATTGGCTAAATTTATTTCTACGTATTAGAAACACAACAGATTTTTGTGTATTAATTTTGTATCCTGCAATTTTAATTAATTTGTCTAACAGCTCTAATGGATTTTTTTTTTGGTGGAATCTTTAGGATTATCTATATAAATCATGTCACCCACAAACAGTGATAGTTTTTTCTTTTTTTTATTTTGCTATTATTAATGTACAATTACATGAGCAACATTATGGTTACTAGACTCCCCCTATTATCAAGTCTCCAACACATACCCCATTACAGTCACTGTCCATCAGCGTAGTAAGATGCTATAGAATCACTACTTGTCTTCTCTTTGTAATACTGCCTTCCCTGTATCCAACCCCCTGCTGCTACATTATGTGTGCTAATTGTAATAGCCCTTTTTCTCCCTTATCCCTCCCTTCCCACCCATCCTCCCCAGTCCCTTTCCCTTTGGTAACTGTTAGTCCATTCTTGGGTTCTGTGAGTCTGCTGCTGTTTTGTTCCTTCAGTTTTTCCTTTGTTCTTATACTCCACAGATGAGTGAAATCATTTGATCCTTGTCTTTCTCCGCCTGGCTTATTTCACTGAGCAGAATACCCTCTAGCTCCATCCATGTTGTTACAAATGGTAGGATTTGTTTTCTTCTTACGGCTGAATAATATTCCATTGTGTATATGTACCACATCTTCTTTATCCATTCATCTACTGATGGACACTTAGGTTGCTTCCATTTCTTGGCTATTGTAAATAGTGCTGCGATAAACATAGGGGTGCATATGTCTTTTTCAAACTGCGCTCCTGCTGCATTCTTAGGGTAAATTCCTAGGAGTGAAATTCCTGGGTCAAATGGTAGTTCTATTTTTAGCTTTTTGAGGAACCTCCATACTGCTTTCCACGATGGTTGAACTAATTTACATTCCGACCACCAGTGTAGGAGGGTTCCGCTTTCTCCACATCCTCACCAACATTTGTTGTTGTTTGTCTTTTGGAAGGCAGCCATCCTAACTGGTGTGAGGTGATATCTCATTATGGTTTTAATTTGCATTTCTCTGATGATTAGCGATATGGAGCATCTTTTCATGTGCCTGTTGGCCATCTGAATTTCTTCTTCAGAGAAGTGTCTGTTCAGATCCTCTGCCCATTTCTTAATTGGATTATTTGCTTTCTGTTTGTTGAGGTGTGTCAGCTCTTTATATAATTTGGATGTCAACCCCTTATAGGATATGTCATTTATGAATATATTCTCCCATATCATAGGATGTTTTTGTTCTATTGATGGTGTCCTTTGCTGTACAGAAGCTTTTAGCTTCATATGGTCCCACTTGTTCGTTTTTGTTCTTGTTTCCCTTGCCTGGGGAGATACATTCATGAAGAAGTTGCTCATATTTATGTCCAAGAGACTTTTGCCTATGTTTTTTTCTGAGAGTTTTATGGTTTCATGATTTACATTCAGGTCTTTGATCCATTTGGAGTTTACTTTTGTGTATGGGGTTAGACAATAATCCAGTTTCATTCTCTTACATGTAGCTGTCCAGTTTTGCCAACACCAGCTGTTGAAGAGGCTGTCATTTCCCCATTGTATATCTATGGCTCCTTTATCGTATATTAATTGACCATATATGCTTGGGTTTATATCTGGGCTCTCTATTCTGTTCCACTGGTCTATGGGTCTGTTCTTGTGCCAGTACCAAATTGTCTTGAGTACTGTGGCTTTGTAGTAGAGCTTGAAGTCAGGGAGCATAATTCCCCCCAACTTTATTCTTCCTTCTCAGGATTGCTTTGGCTATTTGGGGTCTTTTGTGGTTCCATATGAATTTTAGAACTATTTGTTCCAGTTCGTTGAAGAATGCTGTTGGTATTTTGACAGAGATTGCATTGACTTTGTAGATTGCTTTAGGTAGGATGGCCATTTTGACAATATTAATTCTTCCTATCCATGAGCACGGGATGTATTTCCATTTATGGGTATCTTCTTTAACTTCTCTCATGAGTGTCTTGTAGTTTTCAGAGTATAAGTCTTTCAATTCCTTGGTCAGGTTTATTCCTAGGTATTTTATTCTTTGGGATGCAATTGTGAATGGAATTGTTTTCATGATCTCTCTTTCTGCTAGTTCACCATTAGTGTATAGAAATGCAACAGATTTCTGTGTATTAATTTTGTATCCCGCAACTTTTAAGTCTCCCAAAATGAATGCATTGCATTCTATTTCCCCTTTTAATTCTGTTAGTATTTGTTTCACATATGTAGGTGATCCTGTGTTGGGTGCATAGATGTTTATAATAGTTATATCCTCTTGTTGGACTGACCCTTACCATTATGTAATGTTCTTCCTTATCTCTTGTGACTTTCTTTGTTTTGAAGTCTATTTTGTCTGATACAAGTGCTGCAACTCCTGCTTTTTTCTCCCTATTAGTTGCATGAAATATCTTTTTCCATCCCGTTACTTTCAGTCTGTGTATGTCTTTGGGTTTGAAGTGAGTCTCTTATAGGCAGCATATAGATGGGTCCTGTTTTCTTATCCATTCAGAGATCTACATCTTTTGATTGGTGCATTCAGACCATTTACATTTAGGGTGATTATCGATAGGTATGCATTTATTGCCACTGCAGGCTTTAGATTTGTGGTTACGAAAGGTTCAAGGGTAATTCCCTTACTTTCTAACAGTCTAATTTAACTCACTTCGTATGCTATTACAAACAAAACCTAAAGATTCCTGTTTTTTTCCTCCTTTTTCTTCCTCCTCCATTCTTTGTATGTTGTGAATCATATTCTGTACTCTTTGTCTATCTCTTGGGTGACATATATTTAGTCTTAGGAATACTTCCATCCATGGGGTTCCCTCCAAAATGCACTGTAGAGATGGTTTGTGGGAGGTAAATTCTCTCAGCTTTTGCTTACCTGAAAATTGTTTAATCCCTCCTTCAAATTTAAATGATAACTTTGCCAGGTAGAGTATTCTTGGTTCGAGGCCCTTCTGCTTCATTGCATTAAATATATCATGCCACTCCCTTCTGGCCTGTAAGGTTTCTTCTGAGAAATCTGATGATAGCCTGATGGGTTTTCCTTTGTATGTGATCTTTTTTCTCTCTAGCTGCTTTTAAAAGTCTGTCTTTTCCTTGATCTTTGCCATTTTAATTATTACATGTCTTGATGTTGTCTTCCTTGAGTCCCTTGTGTTGGGAGATCTGTGCATCTCAATGGCCTGAGAGACTATCTCCTCCCCCAGATTGGGGAAGTTTTCAGTAATTACCTCCTCAATAACACTTTCTATCCCTTTTTCTCTCTCTTCTTCTTCTGGTACCCCTATAATGCGAATATTGTTGCATTTGGATTGGTCACACAGTTCTCTCAATATTCTTTCATTCTTAGAGATTCTTTTTTCTCTCTGTGCCTCAGCTTCTTTGTATTCCTCTTCTCTAATTTCTATTCCATTTACCGTCTCTTCTACTACATCTAATCTGCTTTTAAATCCCTCCCTTGTATGTTTCATTTCAGATATGGAATTTCTTAATGATTGAATCTCCATCTTAAATTCGTTCCTGAGTTCTTGAATATTTTTCTGTACCTCCATAAGCATGTTTATGATTTTTATTTTGAACTCTCTTTCAGGAAGATTGGTGAGTTCAGTTTCATTTGGCTCTTTTTCTGGGGTTTCTGAGATTTTGGTCTGTACCATGTACTTTTGATGTTTCATATTTCTGTGTGGTGCCCACTAGTGTGCAGAAATTCCAGTCTCTGGAGCTGCTCAGCCCCTAGAGTGAGGTTGGGGGTCATAGGGGCACAGAGATGGTGCCTGAGGGGAGGAAAGATCTGTTTCCTGATTCCTGTCTGCCCTGCCTGTCTCCAGTATCACAACCAGTGGGCCGAGCACACAGGTGTAATCCTCTGTGCTTAGCATCTCTAGCTGTTGTAGGTGAGGCCTCTCTCTGGCTGGCCTGACGCCAAGCAGTGACTGCCAGTTTGCGAGCTGGTGCTGTCAGGCCAGGAGGAAGGTGCAGCAGGCTGTGTATCACAGTGGGGGGCCTTGGAGCTGAGTAGCCAGCCAGGGGCATGGAACACCTGAAGCCCCCCAAAGTTCCCAATCTGCTGGGCAGAGCACGTCCAGACAACCTTGTCCCCCTACCCCTTCTCCCATGCAGCAAGCTCCATGCAAACCCCACCCCTTCAGCAGCCCTATTGCTGCTAGGAAGCCTCTCAGACCGCCTGCCTTTCCCTTGTCTCAGAGCCACCGGGTGTGGATCCCGTCCTCCACAAACAGCCAGAATCTGTCTCTCAAGCACTCTTCCTGTCCCAGCTCCCCATCCTCCAGAGCACCACACAATGTAGATTTCTGCTTGCAAAGCAGATCTCCAGAGCTAGGTGTTCAGCAGTCCCAGGCTTCCACCCCCTCCCCTGCTCCGTATCTCTTCCTCCCGCCAGTGAGCTGGGGTGGCAGAAGGGCTCGGGTCCCGCCGGATCAAGGCTTTCATACGTTACCCTGTTTTGTGAGGTATGCTCTGTTCGTGAGGTCTGTACGCAGTCTGGTGCAGCCTTCTTTCCTGTAGCTGTTTTAGGGTTAGTTGTATTAACTATATTTCCACACTATCTGTGGTTTGGGGAGGAGTTCTCTGTCTCACCTCTCACACCGCCATCTTGAATCCTGCCAATAGTGATAGTTTTACTTCTTCCTTTCCAATCTGGATGTCTTTTATTTCTTTGGCTCTGTCTAGGACTTCCAACACTACGTTGAATAAACATAGCAAGAATGGGCATCCTTATCTTGTTCCTGATCTTAGAGGAAAAGCTATCAGTCTTTCGCCATTGCATATGATGTTAGCTGTGGGCTTGTTTTATGTATGTGGCCTTTATTATGCTGAGGTATATTCTCTATACCTTTGTTTTTATCATAAATGGATGCTGAATTCTGTCAAATGCCATTTCTGTATCTATTGAGATGATTATGATTTTTATTCTTCAGTTTCTTAATGTGGGGCATCACATTGATTGATTTATGGATGTCGACCAATCCTTGAAACGGGAATAAATCCCACCTGATCATGGTGTATGACCCTTTCAATGTATTGTTGAATTTGGCTTGCTAATATTTTGTTGAGGATTTTTGCATCCATGTTCACTGGGGATACTGACCTGTCATTTTCTTTTATTGTGGTGTCCTTGTTGGTTTTCTTGTTAGAGTAATGCTAGCTTCATAAAACGAGTTTGGAAGTGGTCCCTCCTTCTCAATTTTTTCAAATAGTTTGACAAGGATTGGTATTAATTCTTTGAATGTTTGGTAGACTTCACCAGTAAAGCCTAGACTTGTTTGTTGAAAGGTTTTTGTTTACTGACTCAATCTCCTTACTAGGAATCCATCTATTCAGATTTTCTACTTCTACATGATCCAATCTTGGAAGGCTGTATGTTTCTAGGAATTTATCCATTTCTTCAAGGCTGTCCAATTTGTTGGCATTTAATTGTTCATAGTAGTCTCTTATAAGCCTTTGTATTTCTGTGCTATCAGTTGTAATGTCTGCTCTTTCATTTCTGATTTTATTAATTTGAGCCCTCTTTCTTTTCTTCTTGGTCAGTCCCACCTTTCCCCCTGTGTTGGCCTCTCGCTGGGTTGTCATAATTGGATAGGGAGTGGAGGGGAGGGAAGAGTCTGATGTGAAGTGTCTATAAGCACAGTTAAATGCTCCATGGATGAAGATTAATTTCCTACTACCTTATTATGCAAACATTGTCTGCTCCCTTTCTGGTGTAAGTTTCAATACAAAAATCTCCTATTCCCTTAACCTATGGCTGCAGGAAAGGAAGCAGGAAGGGCATGGGAAGAAAAATTCATCCTGACACATCTAAAATGATGTCAGGCAGAAGAGGGGTTATTAGTTTGTTTTTGTAGGCCCCAAGATAGGTAATTCAGACACATGTTGAAGCCACAGGGAAACACAACTGAAATAGCTAGGGTTGCCCAGGAAGAGGCTACAAATGTCCCAGGAGGTGGTGACAGGGTAGAAAGTGTTCAAACTGGGTGGAAGTGGCACTTCCCAGAAATGTGATTTGCCAGGGGATTCCAGCAGTGGTGTGGGTATGAGGATTGGATCTCTTTAAGATCCATCCTAGAATTCTAGGATTTAATTCTAGGACTGAGGGTTAATGTAACATCGTATTTCCATGGGACCAGACATTGGGACAGCAGGGCAGGTGAGCTAGTAAATTGATGGAAAATACTTTTAAATTAATTGGTGTGGGAAAAGGGTAGTAAATAGAAATCTTTTATAAGGTATCTTCCAACTCAGATTCCTACTTTGTGATTCCAGGTTCTAAACAACTGTCAGCCACTGGCAAACCTATACAGCTGACAGAGATAGATGCAGGGCAATGCCCAGACCAATACAACACCTGGCATGTGTGTGGGGAGAGGAAGATGCAGGCAGGAGATGACAGACATGAAGGGCCAGAGCTTGGGCACACACACATACACGTGTGCACACACATCTCCCACACACCAGGAGATCCCGAGTTGGACTTGAGGCTGGTGGCGGAGACAAGGCTCAAAACCTTGAAGGCTGAGCAGCCCCACATCACTCCCTCCACTGGCTGCCGGTCACAGAAGTCCACTCTTAGGGAAACAGCTGCTTCCACCCCCTCTCCCAGAGCCAGTGCAGTGGCATCCATATTCAGTGAGGAGGATCATGCCAACCTAAGGCACCAGACTTCAGAACCAATGCCGGGACACAGCCACTCACTCAAGCGCCGGGGAAGAGGACAGGGTTGAGCAGAGAAGCCACTGCCAGTAGGACCCAGAAAGCCAGTGGGCCAAAGTGCCTGCCTTCAGCCCCCTCTGTGGACTCTGTCACTGTGGAGGGGTGCTCTCTATTCACCTCCCTACCCAGCACTCCCTTCTCGCTACCCTACCTGTCCCCAAAGCTCCTGCTCTGCTTCTGTCCTTCTATGCAGGGACAGAGGCACTTCCTGTCCTGGGTATTGCTCTGGCTCAGGGCATGCTCAGACCTCAATGGTTCAAGGGCAGTCTTCCCCACAGAGTTCTTATTACCCAGCCCCCTATGCTGCACCCTCCCAAATATCAACTACAGGTAAAATGGCCCTTTGGCAGCTCCTTTCTCCATCCTGCAGGACATCACACACCCTACCCTGCCTACTCCACTTCACACTGGCCAATCAGAAATGTTCTTTCTTTACCAGCCAAAAAGCTGCTTCCAAAAGGGCAGCAGCCCACCCTCTACCAGTCTCCCGCCCTTGAATTTCAAATGCTGAATCTAAGTGTGGCCAGCTCAGAGGGCCACCCTTCCTCCCTCACCCTGAGGCACTGGAGGGGCTCCCACAGGTCCCATGGGTGTATCCTCGCAGCTTCGGAAGTAGGGAGAGAACAAAATCCCTGATTCAGATGCAGCCCTCCTGTGCTCCTAGAGACCACTCTTTCCTCTGTCCCCCGGGAAACACAGGCAGAGCAGCTACACCAAGTCCTGGCAGGGCACCCCCTCTCTGGAGCCCAGCCCATCTATCGGTGAGGCCACCCCAACCACTCACTGCAGGGCACCCCCTCTCTGGAGCCCAAACCATCTATCGGTGAGGCCACCGCAACCAGTGACAGCAGGGCACCCCCTCTCTGGAGCCCAGCCCATCTATCGGTGAGGCCACCCCACCACTGACAGCAGGGCACCCCCTCTCTGGAGCCCAGTCCATCTATCGGTGAGGCCACCCCAACCACTGACAGCAGGGCACCCCCTCTCTGGAGCCCAAACCATCTATCGGTGAGGCCACCGTGACCACTGACAGCAGGGCACCCCCTCTCTGGAGCCCAGCCCATCTATCCGTGAGGCCACCGTGACCACTGACAGCAGGGCACCCCCTCTCTGGAGCCCAAACCATCTATCGGTGAGGCCACCGCGACCACTGACAGCAGGGCACCCCCTCTCTGGAGCCCAAACCATCTATCGGTGAGGCCACCACAACCAGTGACAGCAGGGCACCCCCTCTCTGGAGCCCAGCCCATCTATCGGTGAGGCCACCCCAACCAGTGACAGCAGGGCACCCCCTCTCTGGAGCCCAGTCCATCTATCGGTGAGGCCACCGTGACCACTGACAGCAGGGCACCCCCTCTCTGGAGCCCAGCCCATCTATCGGTGAGGCCACCGTGACCACTGACAGCAGGGCACCCCCTCTCTGGAGCCCAGCCCATCTATCCGTGAGGCCACCGCGACCACTGACAGCAGGGCACCCCCTCTCTGGAGCCCAGCCCATCTATCGGTGAGGCCACCCCAACCAGTGACAGCAGGGCACCCCCTCTCTGGAGCCCAGCCCATCTATCCGTGAGGCCACCGCGACCACTGACAGCAGGGCACCCCCTCTCTGGAGCCCAGCCCATCTATCGGTGAGGCCACCGTGACCACTGACAGCAGGGCACCCCCTCTCTGGAGCCCAGCCCATCTATCGGTGAGGCCACCCCAACCAGTGACATTGCAAGCCCCCTCTCCCAACTGGTTACTTTCAAGGCAAAAAACCAAGGACAGAAATGCTCACTAAAAATAACTGAATTTGAAATGCCATATGCCTTAAATGCAGAGAAAGCCTCCCACCTCCGAGTTCATACTGGTCCAGCCTCAGATAAACTCACTTCGGGTCATGTCTGAACATCACCACCAACCGTGCTCCGCCTCTCCCCTCAGTGGGGGTGCTGGGTAAGAGGAGGCTGCCAGCAGGCAGATGGAAGGAGTCACTGGGCCAGGCCAATCACCACTCCTCCCCCTGCCCCAGACACCCCCTCTCTTAGGGATGGGAGACCCTGCCTGGGTGACTACCTGTCTTGCCAATGGGTTTCAGCCCTGGGCAAGTTGGCTATGGATTCAGTGTGGCCAAAGAAATTGGCAGCAAAACGTTCTTGGGATGAAAGGGTTATACCCAACCTTATTTCCAGGTGGCAGGTCAGTCACCAAAATCCCATTCACTCAGAGCCAGTCGGTATGCAGCAAGCCGGTCTCTGATTCTGGGCTCCTCTGTCTGCACAGTCATCCCGCAGCACCGTCCTCTGGGCTTCTGTCCTCTGCTCTGCTCTCCTGAAGCTGTGTTGCGTCCAGAGCACTGGGTGGAGCTCTTTATATAGAGTCAACAGCCATGTATTGCCCACAGGTGTGCAGTGAGCTCATCAACCAGGGCCAGGTGAGAATCCTGGCCACAGGAACTCTCATTTTATTCACACTACCCTTCTTCAAATATCACAGCCCTCAATCCCACCCAACAAGATACACTGGCTCTCCAAACCCAGGCAGAGAAGAGCTAGGTTGTGTTAGGTGATTTGGCCCAACTGTGGGCTGATGTTAAGTGTTCTGAGCACGGTTAAGGTGGGCTGGCTAAGCTATGATTAGGGTAGGTGTATTAAATGCATCTTCTACTTAAGCTATTTTCAACTTCTGATAGATTTAGTGGGACATAACCCCATTTAAGTCAGGGGAGACCTATAATAATTTCAGAACTAGGTCTTCTGTTCAATTCAGAGACACAGCTGCAGACGGCAACAGAGCAAAGGATGCTTTAGAACCTTGGATCTTGCTCTAGTTCAGATTTACTTAATCCTCTCATCTCACATAAGCTTTGAGCAGGGATGTGCGCACCCCTGGGAGGCACAAACTCTTAATTGCAAGCCAGGAGGTAGAGCGGCCAGGCTTAGACAGTATCCATGAAATACGGAGAATCAGGTATTCCACCTGCCCGTCCTTGTCCTGGCTTGTCCCCTATGAAAGTCTGTTTCTCTTAGAATTCTGAATGTCCCTCTACATCCTCTGACTTGTCCCTGAAAGTTTAGAAAGCCCAGCTCCAAACAAAGCTGGTAAGATGCACCCAGTGTTACACCGACATTACAGAAACTGCAGTCTGTTCCAAAGCGACAGACGAAAGGACAGTCTTCACCCCAAAGTGCCCAGGTACACCAGCCTAGAAACAACAACAGCTCCCCCTACCACAGCCCCTAACAAATATACTTCCAAGCTCCTGTTTCGCAAGACCATATTCTTTAAGCGGAAGCCACAGGGTGTTCTAGAAACGCTCTCCACAGCCCTATCCTTCAACTGCAGGTGTCCCACCCTGTTTGCTGGGTCTTGGCATGATAACAGGGAAGTATGAAGAAAAACAGACATAAGTAAGTTAAGAATTTATTTCCAGAGAAGTAGATTTTCATTCAACATTACCTAAAAATACACTGTACAGTTGAAGCCAACACACCAGTGAGAGGCAGAGAGTGTCCAGACAGTGCAGGGCCCTTCTGTTTGGTGTGCCTGGATTGGCTCACAGATATAGATTCCGACTCGTAGAGGTATCTCTTCCCCCTGCAGCAAATATATCCAGGCTGTGCAGAAAGACACTGCCCCTGGCAGGCAGCCCCCGAATACATCAGTATCAGCAGCTGAGCTGGCCCGAGCAGAAGACCATCCTGGGCAAGAAAAGCATGGCCACATTTGATGGAGACACAGTGACCAGGGTCAAGTGCAGAAGCTCTCTGCCCAGAGGTAATCAGCATGACAGTCCTAACTACTCCCTCTTCCCAAGGAGCGGGGCAGGGAACAGGGAGTTTACTCTGCCAGGATACCCCAAACCCACTTCTCTGGGGAAATCCAGAAATTTGGCTTTCCTGAATCGGCAACTACTTACGGACTCTGATCTCTCCCTGACCACAGAAGTGAGGTACGTATGCACTTAACATATGCTTGACATATGGTAAGTACTTAACAAAATATAGCAATTAAAATATTATTTCCCCAGACATGCATTCCCCTCTGCCCAGATGTCTTCTCTTCCTCCTCCCAAATCCCTGGTAAAAAGAGTCAAGGGCAAGTACCCCTCTAGCACATTCAGGGTCTTCAAAGTCAAGTTCCAAACAGAAACTACGAGCAAGCAATTCCTCCAGGATTGCCGAACTCAGCCCCCAGCACACTATGAAGACCCTCACCACAGAGGCTAGGAGAAGCCCCTAGTAAGACCTCCTGCTGTGACAGGGGACAGTCCCCTGGATTCTCCCTTCACCTCTCACCTTGCTACTAGGGTGTGGCTGTGTTGGGGGAGAACTGCAGGGGAGAGGAATCTGATGTTTAAAACCTGGCCCTTTTCCAACTCAGAGCAATTCTGAGCAAGTTAACCTCTCTGCATAAATGTTTTCTCTCCTACCAGAAGAAAAAGAAAGAAACAGATCTGGCTCACTAAGAAATAACTGAAAGAGAGAGGCAGCAAAGTCTGCATGTCTTGGCCATGCCCTTAGATGTGTATGACAGAGCCCAGCTACTCCTTGTGAACTCCCCATCCCCTCCTCAATTTGTATTTTTCCCGAGAGCCACAAAGAGCAAAGCATAGCTGAAAATCAAGTGTGAACTAACACAGCGCATCACAGTATATGTCACAAATGTTTAATGTCTAAAATGGCATGTCCACAAGGAGGATTTGTGTGGAAGTATTCCCTCATTCACTCTTTCACTCAACAAATATTGAGCACCACGTGGCAAGCACTGTTTTAAATACTG
>JAVSCE010018045.1:0-28742 GCA_032199065.1 Smutsia gigantea
AGTAAACTGTTACAATGCAATAGAAATCACATAAATGACCAAACAAGAAACAGAAAAGAAAGTTATTCAAAACTAAGTTCTTAGTGAAAAAGATTCAAGCTAGTTATACTTTTCTAGCAAAGAAACCAGGAATTATAAAAACTGTTGAAATTTTGGCCATTAAATTCTGCCCAAAAGAAGAAATGGTGTGCCTAATCAAAGTAAAACACCTTGTAAAAAGCTAGTCTGTACCACTTCTGATGAATTAAATTTTCACTCACATTTTTCTCTTTAGTTTTATCAAACGTGTTGTATAGTGTTTTTGTAATCAAAGTGAAACTGGATGGATTGTCCATTCTTTCAAAGACAATAAAATAAATAGTACTGCTTGTATTTTTCATGTTAAAAAAAACCATGACAGTTAAATTACTAGCCCAAAGTCTCCAGGATACTAGCACTCAGAATGAGAAAGAACTGCTTTTCACAGTTGCACTAGGTCTAAGACTTCAACTCAGTAATGTACAACAGATATCCTTAATCAATTTATTAACTGTTCTATTGAAAATTATGTGATAAGCATATATATATAATCCACATTTCTACTATTGCACATTGAAAATATGGAGATAACTTCTTAGAAAAAAGCTGTAAAATTAACAGTTACACTAAAACAGAATTTTCATATATAGGATAAAAATTGTAGTTGCAATTAAAATTAGCTGCAAAACTAATGTATCAATTGAAATAATTTTAAATGTAGAACAGAGTATACTTTATAAAACAGAGTTGGACAAAAGATGAAACACTACTGGGAGGAATTATATGCTTAGGAGTACAGAAGGAACAAAGTTTGGTACATTTTAATAATTTATGCCAATCTTTGAGTTACCAATTATTTTTTTATTAAGGTATCATTGATATACAATCTTATGAAGGTTTCACATGATCAACATTGTGGTTTCAACCTTCACGCATATTACAAAGTCCCCCCCACACACACATACCCCATTGCAATCACCATCCATCAGCATGGTAAGATCCTACAGAGTAATTAGTTGCCTTCCCTGTGTTATACTGTCTTCCCTGTGATCTACCTATATTATGTGTGCTTATTGTAATACCCCTTAATTCCCTTCTCCCTCCCTTCCCACCAAAACTCCCCAGCCCCTTCCCTTTGGTAACCACTAGTCCATTCTTGGAGACTATGAGTCTGTTACTGTTTTGTTCCTTCAATTTTCTTTGTTGTTATACTCCACAAATGAATGAAATCATATGAGACTTGTCTTTCTCTGCCTGGATTATTTCACTAAGCATAATGTACTCTAGCAATATCATTGTTGTTGCAAATGGTAGGATTTATTTTCTTCTTATAGCTGAATAATATACCATTGTGTATATGTACCACCTCTTCTTTATCCATGCATCTACTGATGGACACTTAGTTTGCTTCCATATCTTAGCTATTGTAAATAGTGCTGAAATAAAGATAGGGGTGCATATGCATTTTTGAATCTGGGATCTTGTTTTCTTTGGATAAATACCTAGGAGTGGAATTAGCAGGTCAGATGGTATTTCGATTTTTAGTTTTTTGAGCAAACTCCGTATTGCTTTCCACAATGGTTGAACTAATTTACATTCCCACCAACAGTGTAGGAGGTTTCCCCTTTGCATCTTTCACTGCATTTGTTGTTTCTTGTCTTTTGAATGTTGGCCATCCTAACTGGTGTGAGGTTATATCTCATTATGGTTTTAACTTGCATTTCCCTGATAATTAGCAATGTGGAGCATCTTTTCATGTGCCTATTGGCCATCTGAAATTCTTCTTTGGGGAAGTGTCTGTTCAAATCCTCTTCCAATTTTTTAATTAGGTTATTTGTTTTTTGGGTGTTCAGGAATGTGAGGTCTTTACACACATTCAATGTTAACCCCTTACCAGATTTGTCATTTACAAATATTTTCTCCCATTCTCTACGATGCTTTTTTGTTCTGCTGATGGTGCCCTTTGCTCTAGAGATTTTAAGTTTGATATAGTCCCATTTGTTCATTCTAGCTTTTGTTTCCCTTGTCTGAGGAGATGTATTCAGGAAAAAGTTACTCATGGTTATATTCAAAAGATTTTTGCCTATGTTTTCTTCTGTAAGTTTGATGGTTTTGTCGATTACATTCAGGTCTTCGATCCATTTTGAGTTTACTTTTGTGTATGGAGTTAGAAAATAATCCAGTTTCATTCTCTTATATGTAGCTGTCCAGTTTTGGCAACACCAGTTTTTGAAGTGGCTGTCATTTCTCCATTGTATACTCATGGCTCCTTTATTGTATATTAATTGGCCATATATGTGTGAATTTACACCTGGGCTTTCTATTCTGTTCCATTGATCTAGGGTCTCTTCTTGTTCCAGTACAAAATTATTTTGATTACAGGGGCTTTGTAGTAGAGCTTGAATTTGGGGAGCATAACCTCCCCAGATTTTTCATTCCTTCTCAGGAGTGCTTTGGCTATTCGGGGTCTTTTGTGGTTCCATATGAATTTTAGAACTATGTGTTCTAGTTTGTTGAAGAATGTTGTTGGTATTTTGATGGGGATTGCATTGAATCTGTAGATTGCTTTAGGCAGGATGGCCATTTTAACAATATTAAATCTTCCCATCCATGAGCATGGGATGTACTTCATTTATTGGCGTCTTCTTTAATTTTCTCATGTGTCTTGTAGTTTTCACGGTATAGGTCTTTCACCTCCTTGGTTAGGTTTATTCCTAGGTAATTTTTTAATGAAATTGTAAATAGAGTTGTTTTCCTGATTTCTCTTTCTGCTAGTTCATCATTAGAATATAGGAATGCAACATATATCTGTGTATTAATTTTGTATCCTGAAACTTTGTTTAATTCAGTTATTAGCTCTAGTAGTTTTGGGGTGGATTATTTAGGGTTTTTATGTGCAATATCATTTCATCTGCAAACAGGGACAGTCTAACTTCTTCCTTACCAATCTGGATGCCTTTTATTTCTTTGTATTTTCTGATTGTCATGGCTAGGATCTCCAGTACTATGTTGAATAAAAGTAGTGTAAATGGGCATCCTCGTCTTGTTCCCGATCTTAGAGGAAAACCTTTCAGCTATTCACTGTTAAGTATGATGTTGGCTATGGGTTTGTTGTATATGGTCTTTATTATGTTGATGTACTTGCCCTCTACACCCATTTGTTGAGAGGTTTTATGCTGAGTGGATGTTGAATTTTATCATAAGCTATTTCCACATCTATTGAGATGATCATGTGATTTTTGTTCATCCTATTGTTTAATGTGGTGTATGATGTTGATAGATTTTTGAATATTATACCATTCTTGCATCCCTGAAATAAATCCCACTTGTTCATGATGGATGATATTTTTAATGTATTTTTAAATTCTGTTTGCTAATATTTTGTTTAGGATTTTTGCGTGTATGTTCATCAGAGATATTGGTCTCAAATTTTCTGTTTTTGTGGTTTCTTTGCCTGGTTTTGGTATTAGACTGATGCTGGCCTCATAGAATGAATTTGGAAGCATTCCCTCCTCTACTATTCTTTGGAAAACTTTAAGGAGCATGTGTAATAGGTCTTAGTTAAATGTTTGTTTAAATTTGTCAGTGAAGCCATCTGGTCCAGGGGCTTCGCTCTTGGATAGGTTTTTGATTACCAATTCAATCTGACTGTGGGTAATTGGTATTTTAAGATTTTCTGTTTCTTTCTGGGTCAGTCTTGGAAGGTTGTGTTTTTCTAGAAAGTTGTCCATTTCTTCTAGGTTGTCCTATTTCTTAGCAGATAATTTGCCATAGTAGTCTCTAATAATTCTTTGTATTTCTATGGTGTCCATAGTGATTTTTCCTTTCTCAATTCTGGTTCTGTTTATGTGTGCACACTCTCTTTTTTTCTTGATAAGTCTGGCTATGAGTTTATCTATTTTGTTTATTTTCTTGAAGAACCAGCTCCTGGTTTCATTGATTCTTTCTATTGTTTTATTCTCAATTTTATTTATTTCTGCTCTGATTTTTATTATGTCCCTCCTTCTACTGCCTTTAGGTCTCCTTTGTTCTTCTTTTTCTACTTTCATTAATTTTGAGTTTAGAATGTTCATTTGGAATTGTTTTTTCTTGAGGTAAGCCTGTATTGCAATACACTTTCCTCTCATAACTGCCTTTGTTGCATCCCACAAGTTTGAGGTGTTGAATAGTTTTCATTTGTCTCCATGTATTGCTTCACTTCTGTTTTTATTTGCTCATTAATCCATTGATCATTTAGGAGCATGTTGTTAAACCTCCATGTGTTAGTGGGATTTTATGTTTTCTTTGCATAATTTATTTCTAGTTTCATACCTTTGTTGCTTGAGAAGATGTTGGCAAAATTTCTATCTTTATTAATTTACTGAGGCTCTTTTTTTGGCCTAGTATTTGATCTATTCTGGAAAATGTTCCATGTGCACTTGAGAAGAATATGTATCCTATTGCTTTTGGGTGGAGTGTTTTGTAGATATCTGTTAGGTGCATCTGTTATAATGTGTTGTTCAGTGCCTCTATATCCTGACTTATTTTCTGTCTGATTCATCTGTCTTTTGGAGTGAGTGGTGTGTTGGATTCTCCTAAAATTAAATTCTATTTCCCCATTTAATTCTGTTAGTATTTGTTTCAGATATTTAGGTGCTCCTATATTGGGTGCTTTGATATTTATAATGGTTATATCCTCTTGTTAGACTTACTCCTTTATCATTATGTAATGTCCTTCTTTGTCTCATTACTTTCTTTGTTTTTAAATCTATTTTTTGATATAAACACTACTCCTGCTTTTTTTCTCCCTATTATTTGCATGAAATATCTTTTTCTATCCCTTCACTTTTAGTCTGTGCATGTCTTTGAATTTGAAGTGAGTCTCTTGTAGGCAGCATTATAGGTAGGTCTTGTTTGTTATCCATTCTGTAATGATGTTTTCTAATTGGTGCCTTCAGTCCATTTACATTTATGGTGATTATTGATAACTATGTACTTATTGCCATTGCAGGCTATAGATCTGTGTCTACCAAAGGTTCAAGGGCAGCTTTCTTAAAAGTCTAACTTAACTTGATTATGATACTATTTCAAATACTATCTGAGGATTCTTTTTCCCTTCCTCTTCTTCTTCTTCCTCCATGCTTTATATATGAAGTGTCATGTACTGTACTCTTTCTGTATCCCTTGACTGACTTTGTGGGTAGTTGAACTAATTTTGCATTTGCTTAGTAATTGATTGCTCCATTTCCTTCACTGTGGTTTTGTTTTCTCTGGTGACAGCGATTTAGCCGTAGGATCACTCCCATCTATAGCAGTACCTTTAAAATACACTGTAGAGATGGTTGTGGAAGGTAAATTTCTTCAACTTTTGCTTGTCTGGAAATTGTTTAATCCCTGCTTCAACTTTAAACGATAATCTTGCCAGGTACAGTATTCTTGGTTGGAGGCCCTTCTGTTTCATTGTATTAAATACATCATGCCACTCCCTTCCTTCTGGCATGTAAGGTTTCTGCTGAGAAGTCTGATGAGATCCTGGTGGGCTTTCCTTGTACGTGATATTTTTTCACTCTGTGCCTGCTTTTACTATTCTCCATATCCTTGATCTTTGCCATTTTAATTATTATGTCTTGGTTTTGTCTTCCTTGGGTCCCTTGTATTGGGAGATCTGTGCACCTCCATGACCTGAGAGACTACTTGCTTCCTCAGATTGGGAAAGTTTTCAGCAATTATTTCCTCAAAGAGACTTTCTACTCTTTTTCTCTCTTCTTCTTCTTCTGGTACCCCTATAATGCAACTATTGTTGCATTTGGATTGATTGCATAGTTTTATTATTCCTTCAATCCTAGATATCCTTTTTTCTCTCTCTGCCTCAGCTTCTTTGTTTTCTTGTTCTCTAATTTCTATTTCATTTACTGTCTCCTCTACCTCATCTAATCTACTTTTAAGTCCCACCATTGTATGTTTCATTTCATACAATGTATTTTTCAGTTTTTCCCTCTTTCCTGAAGTCCTCCCTGAGATCTTGAATATTTTTCTGCAGCTCCACGAGCATGTTTATGAATTTATTTTGAAGTGTTTATCAAGATTGGTGATTTGGTTGTCACTTAGCCCTATTTCTGGTGTCTTTTCGATTCTTGTTTGTACAGATATTTTTTGCCATTTCATATTTCTAATGATTCCTTTTGAATAATAACTTTGTGTAAGCAGCACCCTCTAGTGCTCAGAAACTCTACTATCTTGAGATGCCCAACACCTGGAGCAGTGGCAGGGGACACTAGTGCCTGAAAGAAACAAAGAACTTTTACTGCTTCCCATAATTTTAATCTAAGAAAATTACTTTGTCACTCCCAGGTGCAATTCCTGCCTCCACTGCCAGGTCCAGTGGCCTGAGTGTTTAGGGAGTAGCTTCTCCATTGTGCTCCTGTAGCTGCTATAGTTGGGGCCACCCTCTCACTGGCCTGGCACAATGGCAGGGGCAGCAGGTGTGTGGTCCAGTACCTTCCCAGAGGAAGGAGTGGCAGGGTGTCTATCACACTGTGTGTCTCAGTGCTGCACTACCAGCCAGGAGGATGGTGCATCTGAAGCTCCTGAAAGTTCCAACCTGCTGGGCTGATTTTCCTTGGATGATTTTGTCCACCTGTCCTTTTTCCTGAGCAGCCATCTCTGTATAATAATTGCCCCTTTAGCATCCCTCTTGCTATTGGGATATCTTTCAAAGTGCCTGCCTTGCTTTTGTCACAGAGCAACTGGTTCTGAGTACCTGTTCTCCACAAGCAGCTGGAATCTCAGTCTCTCTGAGTATTCTTCCTGTTTTTGCTTTTCAACCCCGCTAATCTAAAAAACACCATGTAATGTGGGTTTGCGTTCCTGGAGCACATCTCCACGGTTGGGTATTTAGCATTCCTCAGCTTCTACCCCATCCCCACTCCATTTCTCTTCCACCTTCCTGTGAGCTGGGGTGGAGGGCAGGCTTGGGTCCTAGCATATCACTGCCTTGCTACTTTACCCATTTCTATGATGTCTTCTCATTTCCCCAGATGAAGGCAGTCTGTTCTTAAGTCTTCAGGTTGCTTTTTCAGGAATAGTTGTATTTGCTTTTTTGTGTGTGTTATATATGGTTTTGGGAGAAAGTTTCTGCCTTGCTTCTCATGCCACCATGTCTTTCACCCAATGAGTTCCCATTTATTTGTTAATACATTTTCTTGTCAACGATTACTTTATCCTGCATTTTGTTTGTTTCATTTTCCCTATTTCCTAAGTAGTTTTCATCTAAGAAAATTAGTTTGTCATTATATCTTATAAAAAAATGAAATTGTTGGGGTAATTTGGGAAAGACAATGGCAACAGCAGCATAATTTTTAATCACTTGCCAAAACACCTATAAATACAGAAAGAACAACTATAATTGTAAACAAAAAAATATGCAACTTCTAAAACAAAACTAGATGCAAATAATCCTCCACAAATTCAAAAATTCGTTTGACAACAAACCAATAATATAAATAGTTGCAAGTGGTATCAACTTCTATGAGGAAAGGATTGATAAAACTTCTAACAGATGTGATAGCATGAAAATCATAAAATATCCAGATGTTACTCAGTGTAAATTCTGTTAGATAGATTTGAGAATAGCAGTGAGACTGGGAATGTTTCCAGTTTGTAGATGAGTAAAGGGGTTGAAAGAAATGCTGAAAGGATCAGAAAAATCTGTGCCCTATGAATTATTGTAACTTACTATCTGAAAATGCCTTCCATGTATAGCCATACATTTAGTAAAAACCTTCTGAAAACAGAATCCTCAAATTGAGAAGATGATAAAAATATTTAGATTACAATGTGGTTGGTGAACAGAAGGAGGAGAGAAAAGAGAGAAGGTCATTTTAAAAATCATTTTGTGAAAACAACATAAGGAATTCTAGAGTGATTAAACTAGAAAATCTCTCTTAATCCAACCTCCCTAACAAAAGCTCAGAAAAATAATGCCATGTTACAATGAGCAAAATAAAATATTGTCATTGAATCCATAAAAAATTGTGTGAGCATGCTCATAAGAGAAAGAACATAGAGAGCAGATTATGAACCTAAAGGGAGAAAAATGTATGCCACAAAGACTTGCACACAAGGCAGCTGAAGATCGTATTTCAAAATAAGTTAAAAGAAATTAAGAAAATTATAGAAAATATGGACTAACAAAAATAATAATGAAAAGAACTGAGAAAATGAGATATTAGACCTCAAGAAAGAATTAGAAAATAAAAATGTATTACTAAAATAAAAAATAGAACAGATACAGGGGTGATATTGTGAATCAGAAGGTGAAGAGGAGGAAATCTTGTTTTATCTATGTCTTTTGAGTTTTCAAGAAGAATTAGAAATCATTATTATTAAGAGTATGGAGAAGAAGCTTGAACACTTATCTCAATGCTATCATGGTTTATTAAACATTTATGTGGTTTGTATATGCAGTGTACCTTTATGAAAAGTTTAGTAGGAACATCACTTGACTCATAACAAGTAAAAGAATTCTTAAAACGTCACTGTTCTTTATATTACTCAGTGTTTTATGACATGGAATATTCTGCACACTTCAAATTATTAAAGTCTTCTAAAAGACAAAAGATACTATTATAACAAAATAGTATGCTAAATCTATCAACACTAGAGGAATTGTCTTTTTTACATCATTTATTTTATTATCATTAATCTACAATTACATGTGCAATATTATGGTTATTAAACTACTCCTTCATCAGTTCCCCCCCCCACCAACCCCATTACAGTCACTGTCCATTAGCATAGTGAGATGCTATAGAATCACTACTTGTCTTCTCTGAGTTGTACAGCCCTCCCCGTGCCCCCCTTCTAAAGAAATATTCTAAAGCTCAGTAAACAAGGAATTCTAAATAAAATAAGGATAAAAATGACATAAGAGAAAGTAAAATAATAGGAGATAGAAAAATAAGGTCCTGGGAAACAATTCTCAAGGTGGTGGCATGAGTATGATGGCAGAAATCTCCCAAAACCATACATATTTTGAAAATACAGAAAATACAACTATTCCTAAAAGAGTCACCAGAAGATACAGTACAACAGCCAGGATACATCTACATCTGCAAGAACTCAACATCTCACGGAAAAAGGGAAACAAAGCTGTGACCCAGCGGGACCCAAGCACTCCCGTCACCCCAGCTTACTGGTGGGAGGAAAAGAATCAGAGTGGGGAGGGAGTGGAAGCACAGGACTGCTAAATAACCAGCCCTAGTAATCTGAACTGGGAGCACAGACACACATTGCATGGTGTACTGGATATTAGAGAAATGTAAAAGTAAAATCTAAGACTAAGACTGTGAACAGGTTCCCACAACTGGTTGCCCTGGGACAGAAGTAAAGCAGGAACTTTAAAGATCTTAAAGGGGCAAGGGTTTAACAGGTGAACAAAATCATCCTGGCACACCCATCCCAGCAGGCTGGGAACTTTAAAGAACTTCAGGCACCCTAACCCCCTGGGTGGCAACGAAGCTGCAAAGCCCCTCACAGTGATAAGCAGCCTGCCATTCATTCCCCCACCGCTGGCACTGCAAGCAAACCGGCTGACCTGCCATTGTTGCAGAACAGCCGGGGAACAGCCCTGCCCACAGCAACCACACAGAGCCTTCTTCCTGCACACAGCTAACTGGGCCAGAACCAGAGGCTGCCCCCTGAGTGCGGTTCACAGGCACAGACAATAGAGACTGGGGCAGACACTGGGAGGCACAAAGGGGCTTTGTTTTTACAGCGAACATTTGCTGCTCACCTGCAAACCCTGTCAGTGCTCTAGGCCATCCCGAGGGCTGCCCCATCCACGGCAGCTCAGGGGATTAACCTAGAGGATTCTCCCTGTGTGCGGTTGCCTGGCACAGGCAGTGGAGCCCAGTGCAGAGCCTGAAAGCATGAAGGGGTTTGGTCCTCATGGAAGAACACACACTGCTCACCCACGAGCCCCACCAGTGCCCTAGGCCATTCTGAGGGGCACCCCATGCACAGCAGCTCAGGGAATTAACCGAGAGGTCACTCCCTGTGTGCAGTTGACTGGCACAGCCAGGGGAGACAAGCAAGGTGATCATCAAGCAGGAAGAGACTTTGTTCTCAGAGCTGAAACATGCGCCACTCGCCAGCGACCACTCCCATCAACATGAAAAGACGGAAGAACCTTGCCAGTGCAAAATCCCTCAAACGCCAAAGAGAGGGCCTGTTGAGACTGAAATCACCAATCTTCCTGAAAAAGAATTCAAAATGAAAGTCATTAGCATGCTGATGGAAGTATATAGAGAAATATTCAAGAGCTAAGGGATGAATTCTGCAGGGAGATAAGAAAAACGTGACAAACAATGGAAGGATTTAAGAGCAGATTGGATGAGGTGGAAGAAACAGTTAATGGAATAGAAATCAGAAAATAGGAATACAGAGAAGCTGAGGCACAGAGAGAAGAAAGGATCTCTAGGAATGAAAGAATATTAAGAGTAGAGTGTGACCAATCCAAATGAAACAATATTCGCATTACAGGGGTACCAGAAGAAGAAGAGAGAGGAAAAGAGATAGAAAGTGTCTTTGAAGAAATAATTGCTTAAAACTTCCCCAATCTGGGGAAGGAAATAAGTTTCTCAGACCATGGAAGTCTACAGCTCTCCCAACACAAAGGACCCAAGGAGGACAACACCAAGACATATAATAATTAAAATGACAAAGATCAAACACAAGAGAGAGTATTAAAAGCAGCCAGAGAGAGAAAAAAGATCACCTATAAAGAAAACCGATCAGGCTATCAGAATTATCAGCAGAAATACAGGCCAGAAGGGAATGGCATGATATAGTCAATGCAAAGAAACAGAAGGGCCTTGAGTCAAGAATACTGTGTCCAGCAAGATTATCATTTAAATTTGAAAGAGGGACTAAACAATTCCCAGACAAGCAAAAGTTGAAGGAATTTACCTCCAACAAAACATCTCTACAGTATATTTCCAAGGGACTTCTCTATATGCAAGTATGCCTTAGGCTAAATAGCTGTCACAAGAGAAAATAAAACCACAGCAAAGAAAGTGGACCAACCAAATAATAAGTAAATGCAAAATAAATTCAGCTATCCACAAAATCAGTCAAGGGAAGCACAAAGAGTACAGAATAAAACACCTGACATATAAAGAGTGGAGGAGGAAGAAAAAGAAGGAAGAGAAATAAGGAATCATCAGACTGTGTTTATAATAGCATAGTAAGTGAGTTAAGTTAGAACACTGGAGAGTAAGGAAGCCACCCTTGAACCCTTGGTAAAAACAAATCCAAAGCCTACAATGAAAATAAGGATATATATATATATATATCAATAATCACCCTGAAGGTAAATGGACTGAATGCACCAATCAAAATACACAGACTAATAGAACTGATAAAAAAGCAATTCCCTTCTATATGCTGCCTACAAGAGACTCACTTCAAACCCAAAGACATACACAGACTAAAAGTGAAGGGATGGAAAAACATATTTCATACAAACAATAGGGAGAAAAAAGAAAGTGTTGCAGTACTTGTCTCAGACAAAATAGCATTCAAAACAAAGAAAGTAACAAGAGAAAAAGAACGACATTACGTAATGATAAAAGGGTCAGTCCAACAAGAGGATATAACCATGATAAATATCTATACACCAAACACAGGAGCACCTACATATGTGAAACAAATACTAACAGAATTAAAGGAGGAAATAGAATGCAATGCATTCATTTTAGTAGACTTGAACACAACACTCACTCCAAAGGACAGATGAACCAGACAGAAAATAAGTAAGGACACAGAGGCACTGAAAAATACACCAGAACAGATGGATCTAACAGACATATACAGAACTCTACACCCAAAAGCAGCAGTATACACATTCTTTTCAAGAGCACATGGAACATTTTCCAGAATAGATCACATACTAGGCCACAAAAAGAGCCTCAGTAAATTCAAAATTATGAAATTCTACCAACCAAATTCTCAGATCACAAAGGTATAAAACTATAAATAAAATGTACAAAGAAAACAAAAAAGCTCACAAACACGTGGAGGCTTAACAACATGCTCCTATATAATAAATGGATCAATGACCAAATTAAAACAGAGATCAAGCAGTATATGGAGACAAGTGAAAACAACAGCACAATGCTCCAACATCTGTAGGATGCAGTGAAGGCAGTTCTAAGAGGAAAGTATATAGCAATCCAGGCTTGTTTAAAGAAGGAAGAACAATCCCAAGTTAATAGCCTAAATTCACATTTATTGAAACTGGAAAAAGAACAACAAATGAGGACCACAGTCAGCAGAAGGAGAGACATAATAAAGACCAGAGAAGAAATAAATAAAATTGAGAAGAATAAAATAATATAAAAAATTAATGAAACCAAGAGGTGGTTCTTTGAGAAAATAAACAAAATAGATAAAGCACTATCCAGACTTACTAAGAGAAAAATAGAATCTACACACAAAAACAGAATTGGAAATGAGAAATGAAAAATCACTACAGACACCACAGAAATACAAGGAATTATTAGAGAATACTATCACAATCTATAGGCTAACAAACTGGATAACCTAGAAGAAAGGGAAAACTTTCTAGAAAAGTACAACCTTCCAAAACTGACCAACGAAGTAACAGAAAATCTAAACAGAAAAATTACCAGCAATGAAATTGAATCAGTAATCAAAACACCAACCAAGAACAAAAACCCTGCACCAGATGGCTTCACAGCTGAATTTTTTCAGACTTTTTGAGAAGACATAATACCCATTCTCCTTAAAGACTTCCAACAAGTAGAAGAGGAAGGAATACTCACGAATTCATTCTATGAAGCCAGTATCACTCTAGTATCAAAACCAGGCAAACACACCACAAAAAAAGAAAACTACAGACCAATATCCTAGATGAACATAGATGCAAAAGTTCTCAACAAAATATTAACAAACCAATTTCAAAAGTACTTCAAGAGGATCAAACGCTTTGATCAAGTGGGATTCATCTCAGGGATGCAAGGATGGTACAACATTCGAAAATCCATCAATATCATCCACCACATCAACACAAAGGACCAAAACGACATGATCATCTCCATAGATGCTGAAATAGCATGTGACAAAATTCAACATCCATTCATAATAAAAACTCTGAACAAAATGGGTATAAAGGGAATGTACATCAACATAATAAAGGCCATATATGACAAATCCAGAGACAACATTGTACTTAACAGCGAGAAGCTGAAAGCTTTTCCCCTAAGATCGGGAACAAGACAAGGATATCCACTCTCCCCATTTTTATTAAACAAAGTACTGGAAGTCCTAGCCATGGCAATCAGACAACACAAAGAAATAAAAGGCGTCCAGATAGTAAGGAAGAAGTGAAACTGTCAGTGTTTGCAGATGACTTGCTTTGTACATAACAAACCCTAAAGAATCTACTCCACAACTACTAGAATTAATATCTGAATTCAGTAAAGTTGCAGGAATCAAAATTAATACACAGAAATCTGTTGCATTCGTATACACTAATGATAAGCTAACAGAAAGAGTAATCAGGAAAACAATTCCATTTACAGTCGCATCAAAAAGAATAAACCTAACCAAGGAAATGAAAGACCTATACCCTGAAAACTACAAGACACTCTTAAGAGAAATTAGAGAGGACACTAATAAATGGAAACTCATCCCATGCTCTTGGGTAGGAAGATTTAATATTGTCAAAATGGCCATCCTGCGTGAAGCAGCCTACAGATTCAATGCAATCCCTATCAAAATACCAACAGCATTCTTCAATGAACTGGAACAAATAGTTCTAAAATTCATATGGAACCACAACAGACCCCGAGTAACCAAAGCAATCCTGAGAAGGAAGAATAAAGTGGGGGGAATTATGCTCCCTGACTTCAAACCTCTACAACAAAGCTACAGTAATCAAGACAATTTGGTACTGGCACAAGAACATACCCATAGAACAATGGAACAGATTAGAGAGCCTAGATATAAACCCAAGCATATACAGTCAATTAAAATATGATAAAGGAGCCATAGACATACAATGGGTATATGACAGTCTCTTCAACAGCTGGTGTTGGTAAAATTGGACAGCTACATGTAAGAGAATGAAACTAGGTTACTGTCTAACCCCATATACAAAAGTAAACTCAAAATGGATCAACTTGAATGTAAGCCATGAAACCATAAAACTCAGAAAAAACACAGGCAAAATCTCTTGGACATAAACATGAGCAACTTTTCATGAACATATCTCCCTGTGCAAGCGAAAAAAAAACAAAAATGAACAAGTGGAACTATATCAAACTAAAAAGCTTCTGTACAGCAAAGGACACCATCAGTAGAAAAAAAGACATCTTACAGTATGGGAGAATATATTCATAAATAACATATCCAATAAGGGGTTGACATCCAAATTATATAAAGAGCTCATACACCTCAATAAGCAAAAAGCAAATAATCTGATTAAAAAATGGGCAGAGGATCTGAACAGACACTTCTCCAAAGAAGAAATTCAGATGGCAAACAGGCACATAAAAAGCTGCTCCACATCCCTAATCATCAGAGAAATGCAAATTAAAACCACAGTGAGCTACCATGTCACACCAGTAAGCATGGCCACCATCCAAAAAACAAACAACAACAAATGTTGGTGAGGATGTGGAGAAAGGGTAACCCTCCTACACTGTTGGTGGGAATGTAAATTAGTTCAACCATTGTGGAAAGCAGTATGGAGTTTCCTCATAAAACTCAAAATAGAAATACCATTTGACCCAGGAATCCCACTCCTAGGAATTTAACCTAAGAATGCAGAAGCCCAGTTTGAAAAAGACATATGCATCCCTTTGTTTATCACAGCACTATTTACAATAGCCAAGAAATGGAAGCAACCTAAGTGTCCATCAGTAGATGAATGGATAAAGAAGATGTGGTACATATACACAAAGGAATATTTATCAGCCATAAGAAGAAAACAAATCCTGCCATTTGCAACAACATGGATGGACCTAGAGGGTATTATGCTCAGTGAAATAAGCCATGTGGAGAAAGACAAGTATCAAATGATTTCACTCATCTGTTGAGTATAAGAACAATGAAAAACCTGAAGGAAGAAAACAGCATCAGACTCACAGAACCCAGGAATGGACTAACAGTTACCAAAAGGACATGGACTGGGGAGGATGAGTGGGAAAGGAGGGATAATGGGGAAAAGGGGGCATTATGTTCAGCACACACAATGTAGGTGGCGGTGCACGGGGAAGGCAGTATAACACAGAGAAGACAAGTAGTGATTCTATAGTATCTTAGTACACTGATCGACAGTCACTCTAATGGGGTATGTGGTGGGGACTTGCGAATGGGGAGAGTCTAAAAAACCATAATGTTGCTCATGAAATTGTACATTAATGATACCAAAAGAAAAAGAAAAAGATTGTATGAGAGTGTGATTTCCCAGAACTGGGTATTATCAATTTCTTTAAATTTTTATAAGTGTGATAAATGGAAAATTATATCTTGGTTGCTTTCACTTGCATTTCCCTCACTACCCAGCAGGTTGCACATGCTTATATATATGAATTGGTCATATTGCATTTTCTCTTCAATGAACTGCCTGTTCATATCCTTTGTAATTAATGGTTTTGAAGTTAACATTGAAAACCAAACCTGAAGATTCCGTGTATTTTTGGGTCATGAAAGAGTGGTATATTTATTAGTTGTTCTATTTTGAAGTGCATAGAGAATAAATATGCAACACTTCAAAATGTACTGGTGAAGTTATTATTAGTTAAATAGGGTGATTTTATTTAAGATATTTTAATGTAAGTCTGATAGCATTCACCAGGGAAAATCCTGTAGTAATTAAACTAAAGAATCTTATACAGAACACAAAGCATGCTGATAACACAAGAAATCAAACCACACACAGAAAAGAGAGTGGGAGAAGGAACAAGGAACAATGGATATAAACAATAAGTCAAAAACAACATGAGAAATCCTTAGTTATCAATAATTACTTAAAACATAAATGTTAAACTCTCACTTCAAAAGCCATATAATGACATAATGAATTTTAAAGATCCAAAAATATGCTGCTTATAAGTGACTCATTTTAAGACACACAAAGATTTTATCAAAGGAATTAAGGAAGATATTTTGAGAAAATGGTAACCAAAAAAGGCAGGAATACTATGAAAAATTATATGCCAATAAATTGGGCATCTTAGAAGAAATGAAAAATTCCTAGAAAAATACAACCTTCCTATATTGACCCAGGAAGAAACAGAAAATCTGAACAGATGAATAACCAGAAATAAAATTGAATTGGTAATCAAAAAATTCCCCAAAAACAAAAGTCAGGGGAAAATGGCTTCACAGCTGAAATCTACCAAACATTTAAAGAAGACCTACTATGCATCCTTCTTAAAGTATTCCAAACGTTAGAAGAGGGAAGACTTGCAAACTCATTCTATGAAGCCAGCATCACTCTAATACAAAAACCCGACATAGACTACAAAAAAGAATGTTATAGACCAACATCCCTGATGACATAGAAAATCCTCAACAAAATGATAACAAACCAAATTAAAAAATACACCAAAATGATTATCCATCATGAGCAAGTGGGATTTATTCCAGGGATGCAAAGATGGTATAATATTCATCAAATCAATCAATATCATACACCACATTAAGAAAAAGAAGGATAAAAAACCATGGTAATCTCAATTGATCCTGAGAAAGCATTTGACAAAATTCAGCTTCCATGCATGATAAAAATTCTCAACAAAATGGGTATGTGCCTTAACATAATAAAGGCTATGTAAGATGAATCAACAGCTAACATCATTAAAAGCTAAAAGCTTTTCCTCTAAGATTAAAACAAGACAATGATGTCCACTCTTACTACTTTTATTCAACATAGTACTGGAGGTTCTACCCACAGCACTCAGAGTTAGACAGTTACACAGTTTCATTCTCTTACATGTAGCTGTCCAGTGTTTCCAACACTAGTCGTTGAAGAGGCCATCTTTTCCCCATTTTATTTTCATGGGTCCTTTACCGTATATTAAATGACCATATATGTTTGGCTTATATCTCTCTATTCTGTTCCATTGATCTACCAGTCTGTTCTTGTGCCAGTACAAAATTATTTTGTTTACTGTAGCTTTGTAGTAGACCTTGAAGTCAGCAAGCATAACAGCTCCAGCCTTGTGCTTTCTCAGGATTGCTTTGGATATTTGATGTCTCTTGTGGTTCCATAGGAATTATAGAACTATCTGTTCTAGTTCATTGAATAATGTTGTCGGTATTTTGATAGGGATTGCATTGAATCTGTAAATTGCTTTGGGCAGGATGGCCATTTTGACAATATGAATTCTTTCTATCCTTGAGCCCAGGATAGATTTCCATTTATTTGTGTCCTCTTCAGTTTCTCTCATGGGTGTCTTAATAGTTTTGAGTATAGGTTTTCACCTCCTTGGTTATGTTTATTCCTAGGTATTTTATTCTTTTTACTGCAATTGTAAATGGAATTGTTCTCCTGATTTGTCTTTCTGCTAGTTTGTTCTTAGTGTGTAGGAATGCAACATATTTATGTGTATTAATTTTGTATCCTGCAACTTTGTTGAATTCAATTATTAGTTCTAGTAGTTCTTTGGTGGATCATTAGGATTTTCTATGTATAATATCAGGTTACCTACAAATACTGAAAGTTTAATTTCTTCCTTACCAATTTGGATATCTTTTTTCTACTTGTGTTGTATGATTGCCGTGGCTAGGACCTCCAGTACTATGCTGAATAAAAGTGGGGAGAGAGGGCATCTTGTCTTGTTCCTGATCTTAAACGAAAAGTTTTCAGCTTCTCCCTGTTAAGTATAATGTTGGCTATGGGTTTGTCATATATGGCCTTTATTATGTTGATGTACTTGCCCTCTTACCCATTTTGTTGAGTTTTTTTTTATCCTTTTTGCCAATGTTTTTTATGTGTCTGTTGAGATGATCATGCGATTTTTGTCCTTTTTATTGATGTGGTATATGATGTTGATGGATTTTTGAATATTGTGCCATCCTTGCACCCCTCAAATAAATCCCACTTGATCATGATGGATGATCCTTTTTATGAATTTTTCAATTCTGTTTACTAATATTTTGTTGAGGATTTTTGCATCTGTGTTCATTGGGGACATTGGTTTATAATTTTCTTTTTTGTAGTGTCTTAGTCTCATTTTTGTATTAGAGTGATGTTGGCCTCATAGAATGAGTTTGCAAGTGTTCTCTCCTCTTCTACTTTTTGGAATGCTTTAAGAAGTATGGTTATCAGCTAGTCTTGGAATTTTGTGTTTGGGGAATTTTTTAATTACCAGTTCAACTTCATTGCAGGTAATTGGTCTGTCCAGAGTTTCTGTTTCTTCCTGGGTCAGCCTTGGAAGGTTTCATTTTTATAGAAAGTTGTCGATTTCTTCTAGGCTGTCCAATTTATTGGTATATCATTTTAATATTATTCTCTAATAATTCTTTGTACTTATTTTATATCAATTGTGGTTATTCCTCCTTCATTTCTGATTTTGTTTATGTGTGTACACTCCCATTTTTCTTGATAAGTCTGACGGGGTTTTTATCTATTTTGTTTATTTTCTTGTAGAGCCAGTGCTAGGTTTCATTAGTGTTTTCTATTGTTTTATTCTTCTCTATTTTATTTGTTTCTGCTCTGATCTTTATTATGTCCCTCTCTACTAACTTTGGGCTTCATATTTTCTTTTTCTTGTTTCTTTAATTGTATGTTTAGGCTGTTTATTTTGAATTATTTTTGTTTGTGAGGTAAGCCTGTATTTCCATATACTTTCCTCTTAAAACTGCATTCATTATATCCCACTGATTTAGGGCTGTTGTGTTTTTGTTTTCATTTGTTTCCATGTATTCCTTGATTTCTGTTTTAATTTTTTCATTGACCCATTGGTTATTTTGAAGCATGTTGTTTAGTCTCCATGTGTTTGTATCCTTTATTTTCTTTGTGTAATTTATTTCTAGTCTCATCACTGTGGTTTGAGTAGGTGCTCGATACAATTTCAATCTTTTTAAATTTATTGATGCTCTTTTTGTGGCCTAGTATGTGTTCCATTCTGGAGAATGTTCCATGTGTACTTGAGGAAAATGTGTGTCCTATTGATTTGGGGTCTAATATTCTGTACATGTTGTTAATTCAATGTGATCTAATATATTGTTCAGTTCCTTTGTTCCCTTACTGATTTTCTGTCTGGTTGATCAGTCTGTTAATGTGAGTGGTGTGTTAAAGTCTCCTAAAATGAATGTGTTGCAAACTATTTACCCCCTTAATTCTGTTAGTACTTGTTTTATGTATTTAGGTGCTCCTTTCTTAGGTGCATAGATTTTTTTCTAATTTTGGTATCATTAATGTACAATCACATGAACAACATTATGGTTACTAGACCCCCTATTATCAAGTCACCCCACATAAGCCATTACAGTCACTGTCCATGAGCACAGTAAGATGCTATAGAATCATTACTTGTCTTCTCTGTAAATACTGCCTTTCCCATGTACCCCCAAGCTACATTATGTGTGCTAATCGTAATGCCCGTTTTCCCTCCTTATCCCTCCCTTACCAACCATCCTCCCCAGTCCCTTTCCCTTTGGTATCTGGTAGTCCATTCTTGGATTCTGTGAGTCTGCTGCTGTTTTGTTCCTTCAGTTTTTTCTTTGTTCTTATACACCACAGATAAGTGAAATCATTTGATACTTGTCTTTCTCTGCCTCGCTTATTTCACTGAGCATAACACCCTCTAGCTTCATCTATGTTGTTGCAAATGGTAGTATTTGTTTTCTTCTTATGGCTGAATAATATTCAATTATGTATATGTACCACATCTTTATCCATTCATCTACTGATGGACACTTAGGTGACTTCCATATCTTGGCTCTTGTAAACAGTGCTGTGATAAACATAGGGATGCATAAGTCTTTTTCAAACTGGGCTGCTGCATTCTTAGGGTAAATTCCTAGGAGTGGAATTGCTGGGTCAAATGGTATTTCTATTTTGAGTATTTTGAGGAACCTCCATACTGTTATCCACAATGGTTGAACTAATTTACATTCCCACCAGCAGTGTAGGAGGGTTCCCATTTCTCCACATCCTTGCCAACATTTGCTGTTGCTTGTCTTTTGGATGTTGGCCATCCTAACTGGTGTGAGGTAATATCTCATTGTGGTTTTACTTTGAATTTCTCTGATGGTTAGGGATGTGGAGCATCTTTTTATGTGCCTGTTTGCCATCTGAATTTCTTCTTGGGGAAGTGTCTGTTCAGCTCCTCTGCCCATTTTTAAATTGGCTTATTTGCTTTTTCTTTGTTGAGGTGCGTGAGCTCTTTATATATTTTTGATGTCAATCCCTTATCGGATATGTCATTTCTGAATATATTCTCCCATACTGTAGGGTGTCTTTTTTTCTACTGATGGTGTCCTTTGCTGTACAGAAGATTTTTAGTTTGATATAGTCCTACTTGTTCATTTTTGCTTTTGTTTCCCTTGCCTGGGAAGATATGTTCATGAAGAAGTTGCTCATGTTTATGTCCAAGAGATTTTTGCCTATGTTTTTTTCTAAGAGTTTTATGGTTTCATGACTTACATTCAGGTCTTTGATCCATTTTGAGTTTACTTTTGTGTATGGGGTTAGACAATGATCCAGTTTAATTCTCTTACATGTATCTGTCCAGTTTTACCAACACCAGCTGTTGAAGAGGCTGTAATTTCCCCATTGTATATCCATGGCTCCTTTATCATATATTAACTGACCATATATGCTTGCGTTTTTATCTGGGTTCTCTAGTCTGTTCCGCTGGTCTATGGGTCTGTTCTTGTGCCAGTTCCAAATTGCCTTGATTACTGTCACTTTGTACTAGAGCTTGAAGTCAGGAAACGTAATTCACCCTGCTTTATTCTTCCTTCTCATGATAGCTTTGGCTATTCGGGATCTTTTGTGGTTCCATATGAGTTTTAGAACAATTTTCTCTAGTTCATTGAAGAATGCTGTTGGTGTTTTGATAGGGATTGCATTAAATCTGTAAATTACTTTAGGCAGGTTGGCCATTTTGACAATATTAATTCTTCCTAGCCAAGAGCATGGGATGAACATCCATTTATTAGTGTCCCCTTTAATTTTTTTAAGAGTGTCTTGTAGTTTTCAGGGTGTAGGTCTTTCACTTCCTTAGTTAGGTTTATTCCTAGGTATTTTATTCTTTTTGATGCAACTGTAAATGGAATTATTTTCCTGATTTCACGTTCTGCGAGTTCACCGTTAGTGTATAGGAATGCAACAGATTTCTGTGTATTAATTTTGTATCCCGAAACTTTGCTGAATTCAGATATTAGATCTAGTAGTTGTGAAGTGTATTTTTTAGGGTTTTTTATGTACAGTATCATGTCATCTGAAAACAGGGACAGTTTGATGTCTTACTTGCCAATCTGGATGCCTTTTATTTCTTTGTGTTGTCTGATTGCCGTGGCTATGACCTCCAGAACTATGTTGAATAAAAGAGGGAGTGGGCATACTTACCTTGTTCCCTATCTTAAATGAAAAGCTTCCAGCTTCTCGCTGTTAAGTACAATGCTGGCTGTGGGTTTGTCATATATGGCCTTTATTATGTTGAGATACTTGCCCTCTATGCCCATTTTGTTGAGAGGTTTTATCATGAATGGATGTTGAATTTTGTCGAATTATTTTTCATCATCTATGGTGATGGTCATATGGTTTTTGTTCTTTTTTGTTGATGTAGTGGATGATGTTGATGGATTGTCGAATGTTGTATCATTCTTGCATTCCTGGGATGAATCCCACTTGATCATGATGTATGATCTTTTTGATGTATTTTTGAATTTGGTTTGCTAATATTTTGTTGAGTATTTTTGCATCTATGTTCATCAGAGATATTGGTCTGTAAAATTTTTGTTGTTGTTGTGTCCTTGCCTGGTTTAGGTATTAGAGTGATGTTGGTCTTGTAGAATGAGTTTGGGAGTATTCTCTCCTCATACTTTTTGGAAAAATTTAAGGAGGGTGGGTATTAGGTCTTTACTAAACTTTTGATAAAATTCAGCAGTGAAACTATCTGGTTCACAGGTTTTGTTCTTGGTAGTTTTTTGATTACCAATTCAATTTCTTTGCTGGTAATTGGTCTATTCATATTTTCTGTTTCTCCCTGGGTGAGCCTTGAAAGGTTGTATTTTTCTAGAAAGTTGTACATTTCTTCTAGGTTATCCAATTTGTTACCATATAATTTTTCATAGTATTCTCTCATAATTCTTTGTGTTTCTGTGGTGTCTGTAGTGGTTTTTCCTTTCTAATTTGATACTTTTTATATGTGTAGACTCTCATTTTTTCTTGATAAGTTTGGCTTGGGGTTTATCTACTTTGTTTATTTTTCAAAGAACCAGTCCTGCTTTCATTGATTCTTTCTATTGTTTTATTCTTCTCAATTTTACTTATTTCTGCTTTAATCTTTATTATGTCCGTCCTTCTTCTGACTTTGGACCTCATTTGTTCTTCCTTTCCTAGTTTCATTAATTGTGAGTTTAGACTGTTCATTTGGGATTGTTCTTTCCTGAGGTAGGCCTGTATTGCAATATATTTCCCTCTTAGCACGGCCTTCGCTGCATCCCACAGATTTTGTGGTATTGAATTATTGTTGTCATTTGTCTCCATATATTGCTTGATCTCTGTTTTTATTTGGTCATTGATCCATTGATTATTTAGGAGTATGTTATTAAGCCTCCATGTGTTTGTGAAGCTTTTTCATTTTCTTTGTGTAATTTATTTTTAGTTTCATACCTTTTTTATCTGAGAAGCTGATTGGTACAATTTTAAACTTTTTGAATTTACCTAGGTTCTTTTTGTTGCCTAGTATATCATCTATTCTTGAAAATGTTCCATGTGCACCTGAGAAGAGTTTGTATCCTGTTGCTTTTGGATGGAATGTTCAGTAGATGTCTATTAGGTCCATCTGTTCTAATACATTGTTAATTGCCTGTGTCTCTTCATTTATTTTCTGTCTGGTTGATCTGTTCTTTGGAGTGAGTGGTGTGTTGAAGTCTCCTAGAATGGATGCATTGCATTGTATTTTCCCCTTGAATTCTGTTAGTATTTGTTTCACATATGTAGGTGATCCTGTGTTGGGTGCATAGATATTTATAATAGTTATATCCTCTTATTGGACTGACCCTTTTATAATTATGTAATGTTCTTCTATGTCTCTTGTGACTTTCTTTGTTTTGAAGTCTATTTTGTCTGATACAAGTACTGCAACTCCTGCTTTTTTCTCACTATTGTTGCATGAAATATCTTTTTCCATCCCTTTACTTTCAGTCTGTGTATGTCTTTGGGTTTGAAATGAGTCTCATGTAGGCAGCATATAGATGGGTCTTGTTTTTTTATTCATTCAATGACACTATGTCTTTTGATTAGTGCATACAGACCATTTATATTTAAGGTAATTATTGATAGGTATGTACTTACTGCCATTGCAGGCTTCAGATTTGTCATTACCAAAGGTTCAAGGGTAACTCCCTTACTATCTTACAGTTTAATTTAACTTACTTTGTGTGCTGTTACAAACACAACCTAAGGGTTCCTTTTTTGCCTCCTTTTTCTTCCTCTTCCATTCTTTGTATGCTGTGAATCACATTCTGTACTCTTTGTCTATCCCTTGGGTGACATCTATTTAGCATCAGGAGTACTTCCATTTACAGTAGTCCCTCCAAAATGCACTGTAGAGGTGGTTTGTGGAAGTAAATTCTCTCAGTTTTTGTTTATCTGAAAATTGTTCAATCCCTGCTTCAAATTTAAATGATACCCATTCCGGGTAGAGTATTCTTGGTTCAAGGCCCTTCTGCTTCATTGTATTCTAGAGCATTCTTTCTGTTAATTGCAAAATACACATTCTTCTCAAGTGCACATGGAAATTTTTCTGGGATGTATCATATGTTAAACTGCAAAACACATCTTAGAAAAATTCAAGAAGATTGAGATCATACCAAGTGTCTTCTCTGACCACAATAGTATGAAACTAGAAATCAATAACGAGGAAAACTGGACAATACACAAAAACATGGAAACTAAACAATACTCTCCTGAACATATAATATACCAAAATAAGAAATAAAGGGGGAAAAGTATCTTGAGACAACCAGAAATTGATATACAACATACCAATACTTAAGGGATGTTGTGGGTAAAATTGTAACATTTCCAGAGTATCTTGCCTGGGTTTAGTTCATTTGCATATCCGTATGGGAGGAGATAAGTTCATCTCCATATCAGTGGGTAATTACCTGGGCAACTGAGGGTATGTCTGAACCTGAGAGTTTAAAGGGAGGGGCTGGCTTGCTTGCTTGCTGGCTTCTTCAGGAGCAGAGGAGAGATGGCCCTGGACTGCAGTTTGTAAGCAATAAACAGGTTTTAAACTTTATTTTGCCGTTTGACTTACTTTGGTTTTTAGAGATATTTTGCCCTGGGATTTCCTCTCCCTGGTCTTACATCTGGTGGCAGTCAGAAGGGTGCCTCTGAACCCCAAATCTGTCATAATGGGTATGACCTTTGGGCAGGCTGCTCCTGTGGATGGGTGGAGAGGCCCCAGTGGGTGCAGGAAGAAGTTAAATTATTTCTATTTACAGATTACATTATTTTATATGCAGAAAATCCTAAAGAATCCACAAAAAAAATGTTAGGGCTAATAAATTCAGTAAAGCTGCAGGAGACATTAACATGCAAAAATCTGTAGCATGTCTACATACTAACAGAAAGTAATCTGGAAAAATAAAAAAATAAAATGATCTTACAGTAGCATCAAAAATACGAATAAACTTAGCAAATGAGGTGAAAGATCTATGCTATCAAAAATACAACACATTTATGAAAGAAATTGAATACACAAATGAATGGAAAGGCATCCTGTTTTCCTGAATAGGAAGAATTAATGTGAAAATGTCCATACAACCAAAAGCTATCTATAATTCAATGCCATGCCTATCAAGATTCCAATGGCATTTTTTTACAGACATACAAAAAACTATTCTAAAATTTATAGAGGAACAGAAAATATCTACAAATAGCTAAAGCAATGTTGAGAAAGAACATTTCACTATTTCAAGCTGTACTATAAAACAAAAGTAATCAAAACAGTATAGTGCAAGCATAAAAATAAATAGGTCAATGGAACAGAATTAAAAGCTCAGAAACAAGGCCAAGCAAATATGGTAACCTAATATTTGACAAGATATCTAAGAATACTCTTTGGATAAACAACAGTGTCTTCAAGAAATGATACTGGGAAAATTCACATGTAAAAGAGTAAAGCTAGAAACCTATCTTACACCACTTAAAACGGTAACTTGAAATGAATTAAAGACTTAAACAGAAGATCTAAAATCATGACACTCCTAGGAGAATACATAGGAATTAATTCCTTGACATGGTCTTGGCAATGACTTTTTGGATATGATACCTAAAGCTCAAGCAAAAATATAAAAAATGAACAAGTTTGATTACATCAGACTTAAAAGCTTCTGCACAGCAAAAGAGTCAACAAAGTGAAAAGACAATCTATGGAAAGGGAAAAGTTATTTGCAAACCATACACCTGTTAAAGGTTTAATATCCAAAATATATAAAGAATTTACACAACTCAATATAAAAAAAACAAATAATCCAAATAAAATAATGGACAAAAGACTTGAATAGATAGTTCTCCTAAGAAGATACACAAAAGACCAATACATGAATGGATGCTTAACATCACTAGTCATTACAGAAGTGCAAATCATAACCATAATGATATATCACCTAATGCTTGTTACAGTGGCCATGATAAGAAAAGACAGATAAATGCTAGTGAGGATGTGGAGAAAAGGGAATCCTTGTGCATTGTTGGTGGGATTGCAATCTCTTACAAGCATTATGGAAAACAGTATGGAGGATCCACCCCAAATTAAAGTAGAACTACCATATGATCCAGCAATTTCACTTCTGATAAGGTATCCAAATGAAATAAAAACACTGACTTGAAAACGTATCTGCAGCACCATGTTTTAACATAATTATTGACAAAGGCCAATACATGGAAACCACCTAAGTATCCATCAGTGGAAGACTGGATAAAGAAGTTGTGGTATGCATATATACATATATGATGGAATATTACTCTACCATAAAAAATGAGGAAATCCTGCCACTTGTCACAGTATGGGTGGACCCTGACTGTATTATGGTAAGTGAAATGTGTCAGCAAAGACAAATATTTTATGATCTCACTTATATGTGTGTAACTCCGGTGAGAAAACCCTGTGGAAAAATACCTTTGAAACCAAAATCAGTCAAAGGGAGAAATAAAGTTTAAGAAACACATTTATTTCTTACAAGCAGTCATCCTGTCTCTCTCTTGACCAGGTTGCAGCAGAAGAGCGAGCTCCACCCAACCTCTTTGGTCCAGATAAGTCCTCACAGGCCTATATCTACTTATATGCAGAGGGTCTAATTCTCTCAAAACCTTGGAAACACCTATTGATATGCAGATGCACTAAAGCCAGGTTATACATTCTGAAAATATTGCAATTTTACCCACAGCCCACCCCTCCAGAAATCTCGCCTCACAATAAACACATTCCCCATCTTCTTCAACGGACCTGTGTGAGAAAACTGGAGCATTGTAACCAGGCTAACAACATAAAATATCAACAGTAATAAAATCATGATAATCCTCAAGCTAGAGGATTCAGCTAGGTTCAAAGTCTTATACAGATTAAGTCCATAGCTTGCCCATTCCACAGGCAGTCAGTAGCTGAACAGGTAAGGTGTTCATAGCAATGATCATACAGCAGCTGAAGCCAAATGGTGCATCCAGGCTGCAAGGATTGCTGAAGAAAATAACCTTATACATGTTTTAATGACAACAGCATAGGCAAATCTTGTCCATCAGGTAGGATACATGCAAGAGAATGGTTCTGTGATAGGACGGTGGCAGGAATGGGATCTTGTCCTGGTCTAGTATACCAGATTTTCACCCTTCTCCCTGTGCGGTTACTGATGGATCTATTTGTAGGGCTATGGGAGGCACATGCACTGGCCATAGTGATAACACAAAAGTTCCTTGTGAGATGCTCTTACCTTCCAGCCTTTTTGGTTACACTACCATCATCTTTGGGGGACACTGTGCTGTTACTCCAGAGACATACAGGAGGCAAGCTCCCAGCCCTTGTCCCCAAGGTGCCAGAAGGGCCAGCCATAGTCTGTCCATGTGTTGAAATTTCCAAGGCCACATAGTCTTCAGGTTGCTGTGGGACTCAGTCACACCGTGCATTACTGATGGGGCTCTTCTGACCTCTTAAATGTCAAAGGCAGGCCCCACTGACAAGCTACAGCCTACATTGTCTCTTGCCCAAGGCAGGCTGTGCTGCTAGCCAATGCATCTGGGCTACAAGGCACTGCTGACAGTCCAGCCACAGCCATCTTCAGTCTCACAGACATCCAGCTCATAGGACCCTGATGGGTCTGTCTCACTCAAAACCTTCATGGCCTTGACTGTCCATTTTGCAACAGCAGAGATAAATGGACACATTTCCTGCCAGCCCCACCTGATGCACTTTTGTAACAAATGGCATAAGGGCTTCAGAATTTATGCCAAGTGCAGAATAAACACTCTCCATTAGCCTACAAGACCCAAAACCGTTTGCAAAAATGGCACATTTATCTGTAAGGTAATCAGACATGAGCAAAATATCATTCACAGTATTATACACCCTATTCCCAAGGGAATTTGGGCTTGTTCCACTCAGCCCCACCCTGCAAACAGTAAGGGGAGGTCCCTGAAAAACCCTCCAGGTTGCAACAAATCATAGAGCATTCAGTTCCTGTGTCTACCAGGGCCAGTTCATACTGCATATTAACAGGGGACTAATAAAAATCATCCTACATTTGGGCTCTGGTCCCCACCACATCCCCTAAGGTGGGGGACTTGACTCTCCCCTCAGTAGAGCCACAATGCCCAATCGTCATGTGGGGGTGCAGGTCCAGGAAGAATCTGAGTACTGTCCCCCAGGAAGTCTTGCAGGGGCACAGGCTGGACATGGGGTTTTGCCTTCAGCTTCCAGGTCCTGGACCTCAGCAGCTGGAACTGTTTCTCTGGCTTCAATTGGTGACATATCAAGAAAAAGAGAGAGTCTACTCACATAAACAATCAGAAATAAGAAAGGAAAAATCAATGTGGACACCACAGAAATACAAAGAATTATGAGAGAATACTATGAAAAATTATATGCTAACAAACTGGATAACCTAGAAGAAATGGACAACTTTCTAGAAAAATACAACCTTCCAAGGCTGACCAAGGAAGAAACAGAAAATCTGAATAGACCAATTACCAACAAGGACATTGATTGGTAATCAAAAAACTACCTAAGAACAAAACTCCTGGCCCAGATGCTTTCACTGCCGAATTTCATCAAACATTTAGTGAAGACTTAATACCAATCCTCTTTAAAGTTTTCCAAAAAGTAGAAGAGGAGGGAATACTCACAAACTCAATCTACGAGGCAAACAACATTCTAATACCAAAACCAGGCAAAGACAGCTCAAAAAAAGAAAATTACAGACCAATATCTCTGATGCACATAGATGCAAAAATACTCAACAAAACATTAGCAAAA
>JAVSCE010018046.1:0-22153 GCA_032199065.1 Smutsia gigantea
AGTCCTCTTCCTTCCTTCCGGCACGTTGTGCAAAGCCAAAACCATCCATTTGGAGGAATTCACCAGGAATCCGGGTACAGCAACTGAAGTGCCATCCTGTCAATTTTCAGTCCAAATGAAACAATGGTCAGGAATTGTAGCTGAGAAACGGTTGTGATGAATCCAAGAGAAAATGGGAAGACTCAAAAGTCCTGTTTCTGAAAGGTTTATCCCCAGCATGGGGCAGGGTGGCATAGGATGAGTGCCACCATTCCTGTTTCAGTTGGAGAAATTATCCCAGGAGGGAGAGTTGCTGTGACCTGTGTCATATTGTGCAGGTGGAGCAGAGCTTTTAATAATTACTAGCTGACAGCAGGTGTGGTTTTGATTCCATGGCAACGATCAACTCCTGGTTTATTCTAAGTTGATAAAATTATCCAGGCCACAAAGATGTTATTAAAACAAAACCAAACAAAAGTTTCTATTCCATGGCCTAAAGTGCTTCCCAAGTTGTGCCCTGCTGTGGCTTCGGTGGTGCTGCCCACTACAAATGCAGGTTCTGCAAATTTAACTCAAGATTCCAGATTGTACTGTGTGAAGATGAGGGCCCAGGAATCTTAATTGTTAATGAGCTCCCTAAGTGAGTTGGACGCGGGCAGTTCTGGAACCATGCTTTGAGAAATGGTGCATTAATGACGCCTGCAAGTTATTAGTGGAAGCCCCAGTTTTCTTGCACCCTCCTACAGCAGTACTAGGCAGACTCCAGACCTGCACGGTCTAATGCAGAAGCCACCAGCCACATGTGGCCACCGAGCACCAGAAGTGGGGCTAGTCCAAAGTGAGATGTGCTCCAAGTATAAAATAAACTGGATTTTTAAAATGTGTGTGTGTGTGTGTGTGTGTGTATATATATATATATATATATATAGTAAAAACAACATAAAACATCCCACTTAAATTTTTATTTTGATATATGATGAGAAGATAACATTTTAATTGTATGATGCTTATTAAAATACATTCCTAAGGTTAATTTTGATTTTTGCTTTCTTAACGTGGCTACTAGAAGGTTTGAAGTTATGTATGTGACTTGCCTTGTATTTTTAGGGCTGCTCTAGACACAGGAATTCTAACCAAATGTTGGCCCACACCATGTTTTCCAAAAATATAACGTTCCTAACACAAAAAGTAGTTAAATACATATTTTTATTTCCAGTATCTATTGAAAAATCTGAAGATCCAGAAACACTGGACTCATAAGTCTACCAAAAATTGTGGACCAAGTCCACCACAAATAATAAGGAAAACAGCAAGCCTCCATTACACATTCGCATTACCTGCTCAGGCTCAGCCTCATGTGGTCATTTGAGTTTGCATCCCTTGCTTAAGAATCATTTACAAACAAGAGTCCATTGTCTGCCTCCCCTTTCTGTAACTCTTGGCTCATCAATGACTTCAATGCCTCTCCCCGAGCAGCATTTATGCCACGTGGACTGTTGGGCTGCCTCCTCCAGGGCAGAGATTATCCCACCACCATTTATGTTCCTCTCTCAACAATTGAATCAATTTCTAGTTAGCCAAGGAAAAATTAGTGTAGGTGTCATGGCCATAGTTCCTTTTCTGCTTTTCAATTTTTACTATAGCTCTGCTTTCTAAGATTTTCATTAGTAATAGCAAAGAACAAGACAGGGAGCTCTTCTAGAGATTTGGGTCTAAGGGCTTCGTCTAACCCTGAAGCCTGTGTCTTCCACCCACACAGCCCTCGCCAGAAGCATTCTTTATAACTAAGGATGGTTTCAAATGGGGAGACAGAAAAATGCGAAGTACCAAAACTGAAGTAGATGAAGTTCTAATAATTAAAGAAAGCCTCTTTTATTTCTTACCTGACGATTTTTTATGACATATTAGTCAGGGCAAGTAATACCAGCTATTGTACAAACAGTCTTGAGGGCTTAGCATAATACAAGTTTATTTTTCCGCTAGTATCACAGTCAACTGCACATTGGAGCAGGGACTCTGTTCCACATAGTCACTTGGGGATCAAGGCTCTTTCATCATGTGGTTCTACCTTTTAAGGACTTAAAATCTGGCTGGCAGACAAGACAAGGAAACACAATATAGAGGTTCATGTGAGTGGCTTGAGAGTAGTCTGGAAAATGATGTATACCACTTTTATTTAGTTTACATTGGCCAGAGCTCAGTCATACAAACCCATCTAATTGCAAGTGAAGGTGGGATACGAAGTTTAGCTGTGAGAGAAGGAAATGGATTTTATGCACCATATCAGCATCTTTGCCTGATCAGGGCTTAGTAAGGAATAGAATGGGCAGGAAGAATCACAGAAACAACTCTGAAAAGCCAGGATCAGCTTTGGTCCTGGTTTGGGGTTGGAGCTCCCATGGTCCTTGCCTCTCCATCCTTCATTCATTTCAACCTTGGAGTCATCAGGCTGACAAATTGCTTTTTGTACCTCCATAGGCAGCAAAATGGATTACTCTGCTTTTCCCAAATAAATTTTAATAGAGAGCTTAAGGACCTTTCTGATACTCAGGATCTGTGTGCACTTCTGGTCCAGTGAGACCATTTAGTTGCCAGAGAAATATGTTTCCAAATCTCTTGCCCTGTGTCCTTGAATCAAAAGGCAACTGCATAAAAATGCTGTGGAAGTTTGCATGTTATTTTGCTGACATCAAAGATGGACCTTGCTTTTAAATTATGGGAAGGATTTGATCTATGGAAGTGTTTAGGAAAGAGTGAAAAAATCATCAAATTTTCCCTTTCAGTATTATTGAAATAGATTCTTCCATTATGAAGTATTCTTTTCAAATAGCGTCAAGGGCTATCATCCTCTCATGTTCCAATTTGTGGTTTCTGAGGCACTCATAAATTAGGGTTCACAGCAGTACATGTGGTGGCTGAAGAATAGTTTGCAATGTTAAACAATTCATAATCCTCTTAATGTTCATGTGTTTAAGTCTAAACATCCTGCATGAAGGATGACACCAACTCTTTACCTTGGTAACTTGATGGACATCAAATGCTGGAATTGTAAATATTCTTAGTTTTGAAAAAATTTTAAGATTTTAACATCTTTTTGAGATATACTTCATCTACCACACAATTCACTCATCTAATGTGTACAACTCAATGATTTTGGTATATTCAAGAGTTCAGTATATTCAGAGTTGTATCACAACAATCTTAGAACATTAGCAACTACAAATCTACTTTCTGTCTGAATGGATTTGCCTATTTGTACATTTCACATAAATGGAATCATACCTTATATGGTCTTTTGTGACTGGCTTCTTTCACTTAATGTAGTGTTTTCAAGGTTTATCCATGTTGTAGCATGTATCAGTACTTCATTCCTTTTTATTGCCCAATAATATTCCATTGTATAGATATACCATATTTATTTATTCATCAATTGGTAGACATTTAGACCATTTCCATTTTTTGTCTATTATGAAAAATGCACCTCTCAACACATATGTACAAGTTGTTTTGTGTTTCCATTTCTCTTAGGCACAAACATACCTAGAGGTAGAACTTTCAGGTTTGTTTAAATAATTTTGAGTTAAGTGTTTGATATTCATTAATTATAATTTGAATTTTCATTCTTAATAGTTTTAGATATCTTAGAAAAAAATAACATTTTGAAAATATGGATAAGTCTAATTTTTATTTTAATTTGCCTTTTAATGAAAATACTTTAAAATTGTGTTTGCTTTGAATCCAATATAATTTTTCAGTTTTTTAGATCATTATTGTTGGTAAACTATACACTATGTGAAAATTTTGATTATATGAATATAATTAGTGATTTTGCTGAAAAATGACAATAAATTGTGTACAATAAATGTATACTTATTTTTAAATTGTATGTGTATCTTATTACTCATCGCAAATTGCCAGCCCACCAAGAAGCATGGGCAAAATATTTAAATTCTGACATTTAAAATTCAATCATATAAAAACCATAGGTTTATATACACCTTTCCATGTTGTTGTCATCGTTCTACCCGTTCTTATGATGAAAGTGTATCTGTCAATGTAGGAGGATAGAACATATAATATTTTGTAGTTTGTTTGCTTGATTTGTAATTTTTAAATATTTAGATAATATGTGGATTTCTACTGTTTTTATTTCTTCTCTTGAAACAGGCCCTGTAGGATTTAGGGGCAGACCTAGTGATGGGTCTCTAAATGAAGATCAATGAACACTCATTGATTGACTGGTCTAGAACTGGAACAAGGGCAGGATAATATTTTTAATGATGCTTAAGGATTTTTAATTTCCTTATACGCCATGCCTCAGTCTCATGGAGGGATGTTTGGGTTCATTACCCTGACTAGGATAGACAGATGCAGCTGGTTGCTTGTGGGACCACATTTAACATCTAACTCACACTAACAAAAAGCATGTAATTAATTCCTCCATTAAATCTTCCATATCAAACTTCTCCATTTAAAGTCTTCTTGTCAATCCTGTGGAACTCTGCTTGCCACTCTAAGAAGATTGCTTTTTTGAGCCTTACTATTTTACATTCCACATTCATGAACCTAGGATTCATGTACTATTTTACATTCCACATTCAGAACCTCTTGGTTCTGTTGACTCAAGAGAATGTCAAAATTGGTTTTCTGTTTTTCATCTTTCTCTATATAAATTGTAATCAGAAACTCCACATTATCATTAGATAGCTAACAAAGATATATCGAGTGTTTGTTTTGTGTTGAGTGCTATACTGGCTCTATGCAAGCATTTGGGAAGTAGGGAATATGATAAAGTAGGAGATGTGCAAAGGGAATATTTGACATTTTGGAGGAGCTTATCACTCTTCCTATTTGGGAGAAGTCTGTTGTACGGAACTGCTCAGTGGCACCCAGCCATATGCACTCACAATCATCCTAATTATTCTGTGGTTCAGCTGGAGCAGATCTGTCTCGACTGTGGGATTGTGAGACAGCCAGAGTGACTCCATGGATATTCATCTGGGGTCCAAGGCTGATGGGCGGCCATCTTTTTTCATGGCAACGGTAGAAACACAGAGAGAAAAGCCCAATATGCAGATTAATTTCCAGCCTTTGCACATGTCACTCCTGCTGATATCCCATTGGACAAAGCATGTCACGTGGTCAAGCCTACGATGAGAAGGGAAGAAAAGTGAATATTTATGGAGCTACCCAAACTATTGCAATCCCCCTACAGTGAGCTTTGGTGGATGCAGGGCCTTCCACTTCCTATTTCAGAAGATTAAAGGCGTAAGACATCCCTTCTCTGGCCCTTCTCCTGGCCTGGCCACCAGACAATCCGGAGGGAATGACTCAAGGAAAGAGGACCAGTGAGAAAGATCACCCACACAGCAACGGTGCAATCAAATGACCGGGGTGGGCATGTCACCATTAGCTTTCTCACAGGATTATTCTAGGGAAGGACCCTGGCCACGTTCTCCTTTGCCCAGCCTCCCTTTGGTCCTTATGTCTGAACCTCGTTCTATAGCCTTCCAGAGGATTCTGGTACTGACCCAGTTAATTACTTTCTCCTTGATAGCTGAAGACAGTTTAAGTTGTTTGCTACCAAGAAAACTAACTGGTGCCAGTAGGCATGATATTTTGCCCCTGAAAAATATTTTGTACCTTGACATGATGATATTCTCAAAGTGAAAACAATTGTTTATATGTCATATGCTATTCCAGGAAGTGAGAGTATGAAACTTAGCATCCAAAAGCAATGATTTCAAATCTCAATTCTGGCACTTCCTTGCCATGTGACCTGTGGGCATGACTTAACTTCTTGAAGCTTTGGTTTCCTCGTCTATAAATAGGAACAATACTACCTACCTCACTATGTCTTTGCAAGGGTAAAACAATAATAGAATGTTTAAATCTCCTAGCACAATATTTAGTATGCAGTAGATATTTAATAACTAGTAGTTACTACTTTTACTATGATAAGTGCTCTTCAGAGTCGGGTAAGCTCCCTGAAGAAGGGAGCTTTGAGCAAAGTCTTAAAGAAAATTGGAATCACAGACTGATGAGGGGAAATAGAGGAACATACCTAAAAAGGTATATGTAAAAACCAGAACACAGGCGGCAAGGCTTGGCAAGTTATATGTGAGATGGAAGAGCCTGGCATGGCTATTTAGAGGGGTTATATCTGCCTGGGAAGGAAAAGAGAGTTGTAAAGCAGGAGAGGATGTGATACTAGAGGGAAGCTTTGAATCATAGACTATGTTTAAATGTGATGGTTTTTTAATTGGCAGCCCTTACAGATTTTTAGGGTGGTAGAGAATACATGGATATATAGAAAGAGAGGCTATACATATTATAACAATATTTTGGTGGTTATGTGTGGGATGGTCTATGGTGGAAATGAATCCAGTTAGAAAGCAATTGCCATGATTCCAGTGAAGGCTGATGAAACCTGGGCAGGGGTGCTGGTGGTAAAAGCAGAATCCTATGGAAGAAATGCATCTGAGGAATGCAGAGGGCTCACTGATTCTTCAGATGCGAGTATGGAGAGGAGTGTGGAGTCACTGCTGCATTTGGAAAGGGGTGAATTATAAAGCTAGAATTAACAGTTGCTTCTTTTTATGTATCATATAGAACTCACATACTGTATTAGTATGCTACAGAGAAACAGAACCAATAAGACCCATCTATCTATGTATCCATCTAACTATCTGTTTATTATGAGGAATCAGCTCACATGGTTATAGACTCAGGAAAGCTGTTGGTGTAGTTCCAGTCTGAGTCCTAAGGCTCAAGTGCCAGGGGACCTGATGCTCTAAATCCCTGTCCAAGGGTAGGAGACTGATGCCCCAGCTCCAGCAGGCAGGCAGGAAGGAATGAATCTTTCCTTCTTCCATGTTTTGTTCTATTCAGGCCCTCAGAGGATTGGATGACACCCATCCAAACTGAGGAGGGCCATCTACTATACTGTGTCACTGATTCAAATACTAATCTCATCTGGAAACACCCTCATAGACAGACTTACAAAGAATGTTTAATTTGGGCACCCCATGGCCCAGGCAAGCTGACACATAAAATTAGCCACCATACATACCAGACATTTTAAAATATGTAATTCAGTTGTTTTTAGTACATTCACAAGATTGTGCAACAATCACCATTATCTAATTCTAGAACATTCATTTTCATCATGCCAAAAAAGAAATCTCACACTTATTAGTAGTTAATTCCTTTCTCTATCCCTGCAGCCTCCGGCAACCACTATTCTTTCTTTCTCTATAGATTTGCCTGCTCTGGACACGTCATGTAAATGAAATCATACAGTATGTGGCCTTTTGCGTCTGGTTTCTTTCACTTAGCAAGATGTTTTCAGGGTTCATCCATACTGCAGTATGAGTCAGATCTTCATCCTTTTTATGAATAGTATTTCATTATATGGATATACCACGTTTTATTTATCCATTCATTAGTTAATTTGGGTTGTTCCCATATTTGACGAGAATGAATGATGCGGCTATAAACACTCAAGTGTAAGTTTTGTGTATGTACAAGTTGTGCTCATATGGTTTTGATTCTCTTGGATATATACCTGGGAGTGACACTGCTGTCCTACATGGGAACTGTCTGTTTACCATCTGAGGAACTGCCAAACTGTTTTCCATGGGCAGCTACACCATTTACATTCAAACGACTTTTGCAATTCCAGTTACTTCATCTTCTCACTGACACCTGTTATCTTCCGTTGTGAGTGTGACGTGGTACTTTATTGTGGTTTTCAGTTTCATTTTCCTAGTAATTAATGTGGTTGAGCATCTTTCTGTGTGCTTATTGGCCATTCATATATCTTTTCTTTTTTTTACTTTCGTATCATTAATCTACAATTACATGTGCAATATTATGGTTATTAAACTACCCACTTCATCAGGTCCCCCCCACCCACCCCATTACACTCACTGTTCATCAGCGTAGTGAGATGCTATAGAATCACTATTTGTCTTCTCTGAGTTCTACAGCCCTCCCCGCGCCCCCCCAACATTACATCTGCTAATCGTAATGCCCCTTTTTCCCTCTTATCCTTCCCTTCCCACCCATCCTCCCCAGTCCCTTTCCCTTTGGTAACTATTAGTCCGTTCATGGGTTCTGTGAGTCTGCTGCTGTTTTTGTTCCTTCAGTTTTTTTCTTTGTTCTTATACTCCACATATGAGTGAAATCAATTGATACTTGTCTTTTACTGCTTGGCTTATTTCACTGAGCATAATATCCTCTAGCTCCATTCATCTTGTTGCAAATGGTAGGATTTGTTTTCTCCTTATGGCTGAATAATATTCCATTGTGTATATGTACCACATCTTCTTTATCCATTCATCTACTAATGGACACTTAGGTTGCTTCCATTTCTTAGCTATTGTAAATAGTGCTGCAATAAACATAGGGGTTCATATGTCTTTTTCAAACTGGGCTGCTGCATTCTTAGGGTAAATTCCTAGGAGTGGGTTTCCTGGGTCAAATGGTATTTCTATTTTGCTTTTTTGAGGAACCTCCATACTGCTTTCCACAGTGGTTGAACTAGCTTCATTCCCACCAGCAGTGTAGGAGGGTTCCCTTTTCTCCACATCCTCACCAACATTTGTTGTTGTTTGTGTTTTGGATGTTGGCCATCCTCACTGGTGGGAGGTGATATCTCATTGTGGTTTTAATCTGCATTTCTCTGATGATTAGCAATGTGAAGCATCTTTTCATGTGCTTATTGGCTATCTGAATTCCTTCTTTGGAGAAGTGTCTATTCATATCCTCTGCCCATTTCTTAATTGGATTATTTGCTTTTTGTTTGTTGAGGTGCGTGAGTTCTTTATATATTTTGGATGTCAACCCCTTATTGGATATGTCATTTATTAATATATTCTTCCATACTGTAGGATGTCTTTTTGTTCTACTGATGGTGTCCTTTGCTGTACAGAAGCTTTTCAGCTTGATATAGTCCCACTTGTTCATTTTGCTTTTGTTTCCCTTGCCCGGGGAGATATGTTCATGAAGAAGTCGCTCGTGTTTATGTCCAAGAGACTTTTGCCTATTTTTTTTCTAAGAGTTTTATGGTTTCATGACTTACATTCAGGTCTTTGATCCATTTGGAGTTTACTTTTGTGTATGGGGTTAGACAATGATCCAGTTTTATTCTCTTACATGTAGCTGTCCAATTTTGCCAACACCGGCTGCTGAAGAGGCTGTCATCTCCCCATTGTATATCCAAGGCTCCTTTATCATATATTAATTGACTGCATATGTTTGGGTTAATGTTTGGATTTTCTATTCGGTTCCACTGGTCTGTGGGTCTGTTTTTGTGCCAATACCAAATTGTCTTGATTACTATGGCTTTGTAGTAGAGCTTGAAGTCAGGGAGTGTAATTCCCTCTGTTTTATTCCTCCTTCTCAGGATTGCTTTGGCTATTCGGGGTCTTTTGTGGTTCCATATGAATTTTAGATTTATTTGTTCCAGTTCATTGAAGAAAGCAGGTGGTATTTTGATAGGGATTGCATTGAATCTGTAGATTGCTTTAGGTAGTATAGCCATTTTGACAATATTTATTCTTCCTGGCCAAGAGCATGGGGTGAATTTCCATTTGTTAGTGTCCTCTTTTGGGAGTGTCTTGTAGTTTTCAGCGTATAAGTCTTTCACTTCCTTTGTTAGGTTTATTCCTAGGTATTTTATTCTTTTTGATGCAATTGTGAATAGAATTGTTTACCTGATTTCTCTTTCTGTGAGCGCATTGTTAGTGTATAGGAAAGCAACAGATTTCTGTGTGTTAATTTTGTATCTTGCAACTTTGCTGAATTCAGATATTAGCTCTAATAGTTTTGGAGTGGAGTCTTTAGGGTTTTTATCTACAATATCATGTCATCTGCAAATAGTGACAATGTGACTTCTTCTTTACCAATCTGGATGCCTTGTATGTCTTTGTTTTGTCTTATTGCCATGGCTAGGACCTCCAGTACTATGTTGAATAACAGTGGAGAGAGTGGGCATCCCTGTCTTGTTCCCGATCTTAGATGAAAAGCTCTCAGCTTCTCGCTGTTAAGTATGATGTTAGCCGTGGGTTTGTCATATATGGCCTTTATGGTGTTGAGGTACTTGCCCTCTATACCCATTTTGTTGAGAGTTTTTATCATGAATGGATGTTGAATTTTTTCAAATGCTTTTTCAGCATCTATGGAGATGATCATGTGGTTTTTGTTCTTCTTTTTGTTGATGTGGTGGATGAGGTTGGTGGATTTTCAAATGTTGTATCATCCTTGCATCCCTGAGATGAATCCCACTTGATCATGGTGTATGATCCTCTTGATATGTTTTTGAACTCTTTGCTAATATTTGGTTGAGTATTTTTGCATCTACGTTCATCAGGGATATTGATCTGTAATTTTCTTTTTTGGTGAGATCTTTGCCCAGTTTTGGTTTTAGAGTGATGCTGGCTTCATAGAATGAGTTTGGAAGTATTCCCTCCTCTTCTATTTTTTGGAAAACTTTAAGGAGAATGGGTGTTATTTCTTCTCTATATGTCTGGTAGAATTCAGAGGTGAATCCATCAGGTCCGGAGGTTTTGTTCTTAGGTAGTTTTTTGATTACTGATTCAATTTCGTTGCTGGTGATTGGTCTGTTTATTTTTTCTGTTTCTTGCTTGGTCAGTCTTGGAAGGTTGTATTTTTCTAAGAAGTCCATTTCTTCTAGGTTTTCTAACTTATTAGCATATAGATTCTCATAGTATTCTCATAATTCTTTGTATTTCTGTTGGGTCCGTTGTGACTTTTCCTTTCTCATTTCTGATTCTGTTTATGGGTGTAGATTCTTTTTCTCTTAATAAGTCTGGCTAGGGGTTTATCTATTTTGTTTATTTTTTCAAAGAACTAGCTCTTGGTTTCATTGATTTTTTCTATTGTTTTATTCTTCTCAATTTTATTTATTTCTTCTCTGATCTTTATTATGTCCCTCCTTCTGGTGACTTTGGGCCTCATTTGTTCTTCTTTTTCCAATTTCAGTAATTGTGTCTTTAGACTATTCATTTGGGAATGTTCTTCCTTCTTTAAATAGGCCTGGATTGCAATACACTTTCCTCTTAGAACTGCCTTTGCTGCATCCCACAAAAGTTGTGGCTTTGTGTTGTTGTTGTCATTAGTCTCCATATATTCTTTGATTTGGTCGTTAACCCATTGATAAATTAGGAGAATGTTGTTAAGTCTCCATGTACTGGTGAGCCTTTTGATTTCTTTCTAAAATTTATTTCTAGTTTTATACCTTTGTGATCTGAAGTTGGTTGGTAGGATTTCAATATTTTTGAAATTACTGAGGTTCTTTTTGTGGCCTAGTATGTGGTCTATTCTGGAAAATGTTCCATGTGCACTTGAGAAGAATGTGTATCCTGTTTCCTTTGGGTGTAGAGTTCTGTAGATGTCTGTTAGGTCCATCTGACCTAGTGTGTTGTTCAGTGCCTCCGTGTCTTTACTTATTTTCTGTCTGGTTGATCTGTCCTTTGGAGTGAGTGGTGTGTTGAAATCTCCTAAAATGAATGCATTGCTTTCTATTTCCTCCTTTAATTCTGTTAGTATTTGTTTTGCATATGTGGGTGCTCCTGTGTTAGGTGCATATATATTTTAAATGGTTATATCCCCGTGTTGGACTGACCCCTTTATCATTATGTAATGTCCTTCTTTATCTGTTGCTTTCTTCGTTTTGAAGTCTATTTTGTCTGATACAAGTACTGCAACACCTGCTTTTTTCTCCTTGTTGTTTGCATGAAATATCTTTTTCCATCTCTTCACCTTTAGTCTGTGTATATCTTTGGGTTTGAGGTGAGTTTCTTGTAAGCCACATATAGAAGGGTCCTGCTTTTTTATCCATTCTATTACTCTGACTGGTGCATTCAGTCCATTTACATTTAGGGTGAGTATCGGTAGATATGTACCTATTGCCATTGCTGGCTTTAGATTCGTGGTTACCAACGGTTCAAGGGTAGCTTCTTTACTATTTAAGAGTCTAACTTTACTTTCTTGTTAAGTTATTGTAAACACAGTCTGACGATTCTTTATTTCTCTCCCTTCTTATTCTTCCTCCTCCATTCTTTATATGTTAGGTGTTTATTCTTTGCCTTTAGTTAGTATTTGGATCGTATGCTTTCTTTGCTATGATTTTATTTTCTCTGGTGACATCTTTTTACCCTTAGTAGTGCTTCCATCTAGAGCAGCCCCTTTAAGATATCCTGTAGAGGTGGTTTATGGGTGGCAATTCCCTCAGCTTTCGCTTGTCTGGGAATTGTTTAATCCCTCCCTCAAATTTAAATGATAATCGTGCTGGATACAGTATTCTTGGTTCGAGGCCATTCTGTTTCATTACGTTAAATATATCATGGCATTCTCTTCTGGCCTGTAAGGTTTCAGTTGAAAGTCTGATCATAGTCTGATGGGTTTTCCTTTGTAGGTGATCTTTTTTCTCTCTCTAGCTGCCTTTAATACTCTGTCTTTATCTTTGATCTTTGCCATTTTAATTATTATGTGTCTTGGTGTTGTCTTCCTCGGGTCCGTTGTGTTGGGAGATCTGTGGGCTTCCGTGTACTGAGAGACTATTTCCTTCCCAAGCGTTGGAAAGTTTTCAGCAATTATTTCTTCAAAGACACTTTCTATCCCTTTTCTCTCTCTTCTTCCTCTGGTACTCGTATAATGCGAATATTGTTCCGTTTGGAGTGGTCACACAGTTCTCTTAATATTCTTTCATTCCTAGAAATCCTTTTATCTCTCTCTGCCTCAGCTTCTCTGTATTCCTGTTCTCTGATTTCTATTGCATTAACAGTCTCTTGCATCTCATCCAGTCTGCTGCTAAGCCTGTCGATCACTTGTCTCATCTCTGCATTGTCTTTCCTCACTTCCCTCACTCCCTCCCTCAGCTCTTGCATATTTCTGTGTAGATCCATCAGTATGGTTATGACTTTTATTCTGAATTCTTTTTCAGGAAGATTGTGCTTGTACATCCCATCAGGGTCCCTCTCTGGGGTTGTCTGGCTAAGCTTTGTTTGTACCATATTCCCCTGTCATTTCATGGTGATAGAAGTGGTCACTGGTAGGCGCCACGTGTATCAGCTGGGCTCTTTAAGACTTTATATATAAAAAAAAACGCCCGCCGGGAGTAGATTCTGTAGGTGGCGCTGCTGCTGCACGGTTTCCTTCTGCTGGACCCTTTGTGGTGCCTGCCGGAGGGTGCGGGTATGAATGGGAGGCTGCTGATCTCTGCCAGACCCTTTGTGGCCACCAGCCAAGGGGTCCGAAATTCCCCAGGACTCCCAGCCTGCTGGGCTCAGTGCACTGGGATGATTTTGTTCTGCTGTTGGGCCCTTGTCTCTTTAAGACTTTTAAAAAAGGGCATGCTTTTCTTTTGTCCCGGGGAGCCCACTGAGAGGACCCGATTGCATTGTCCTTCTCAGATCCTGCCCTTCTGTTTCTCTAATCTCCGATACACCACACGTTGTGTGTCAGTCCTCCCGGCGCAGATCACCAGGGCTGGTTATTTTGCGGGCCTGTGCTTACACTTCCTCCCCATTCTGAATCTTTTCCTCCCGCTGGTGCGCTGGGGTTGGGGAGTGCTCGGGTCCCGCCGGGTCGCGGCTTTGTATCTTACCCACTTCATGAGGCGTTGAGTCCTCGCAGGTGTAGCTCTAGCCTGGCTGTTGTACTGTATCTTCTGGTCTCTCTGTTAGGAATAGTTGTATTTGTTGTATTTTCATAAATATATATGGTTTTGGGAGGAGATTTCCACTGCCCTGCTCATGCTGCCATCTTCCCAGAAGTCTCGACTGTCCCAATCATATATCTTATTTGGAGAAGTATCTGTGCAAATCCTTTGCCCATAATAATGAGATTTTTGCTATGTCTTATGACTTTCTCTAAGACCATCTCCACAAAATGCCATATTTGATAGCCCTTTAGGTATAATCTGTTCTCTGTAAGTTAGAATATTCTGCAGTTTCCAAGGTTTTAAAGGAACTACAGTGATGTCTCTTTCATTTTGTTTGGTCTGTAAGGTGTGTGATCAAGACATTTCAGCTGCACTGGGGAGCTGTTTTTCTACTCATTCCTCCTTCCTCATTATTGCTCAGGTTCCTTGAATGTAATTGACATTAACACTTTGGATTTATTTTTTTACCCTTCTTTCCTCTGATGCTAAGGACAAACCAAATAGAATTCTTTACAAATGTTCATTTAATTTCATTTGAACTTTCTCCCAAATAGAGCTTGATACTTCCAAACTAGTGGTATAGAATGAAACTACACAAAGATTTTTCTCAAATGGCTATAAAATAAAGGAATTTGACTAAATTATCTCAAACTTTTCTTTTACCTTTAACATTCTGTGATTCCCACATAGTCGGTTGTTCACTGAGATGGGATGTGAACCCAGGAATGCTAACTTAAGCCCCCTTCCCTGGTGAAGATGCCATTCTTCTTTGATGAAGTAACATTTGCAAAGTCTTTAACTGGTCCCTTGGAGGCTGAAAACTCTGGAAATATAAGAAGTAGGTCATAGAAGAAAAGTTCAGAAATGAATGTATGCATTTAAGAGAGTGGTCATAGTAATTATTTGATGGGTGAACTGTGTTTACAGATAAAAGTCATGGTTAAAAAATGCAAAACAGATGGTGGTTAGGCAGAGGGGTGGAATTATTCCTTGGAAACCAATGGGATTTGGACTGAGACATTTTTGAGAAGTCCAAAATGTTAACAGAAACCTTGACATTAGATTAAAAAGAAGTATGTGGAAAATATCCATTTGAAATCTGCTTCCATCTAGCTATTAAAATGGGATCAAATAAACCTGAAAATAGAATCAGGAGGAAATGGAAGCTAGTTTAGTGCTATGAAATGGAGGTAAAATGGGTTTCAGAACCATGGAAAACTTTGTGTGCCTTAAATGCTAGGTTTGTTCTGTTCTCAACACACTTCCGGTTTTCTCCTGGAACTATTTGAGAGAAAAGGAATAAAAAAGAATGAGGAATTTGAATTTGAATCAACTGGGCATTTTTTTGTGCTTAGCACTTTTCTAGGATCCTTGGACTACTTGAGTCCTGGACCAAAGGAGCTTAAAATCTTACTCCTATATGGGACCCTTTAGCTAGTTGAATAGGATGTACATCATTGAATTGAATGCTGAATGTATATTATATGAATTACATGCTGTAGGAAGAGTACAGTGATCAATCCAGGTCACAGAAATCAGGCTCAGAAGAGAATCCAGGACACAGCGACCCAGGACATGGACTTGAAGAATGAATGGAATTCAGTCAAGAGAAGCAGAAAGGACCTGTGATGAGTGAGGATTGGGTTGGGAAAGGGCACAGTGTGTTCAGGAAATAGAAAGTAGTCTTCTGTGCCTCGGGTGGAATATCTTATTAGAAGTAAGAAAGATGCAGAGTTAATCAAATAGGCCTTGCTTGTGAGATGTGTAAGGTCTTGTCATTAAAAGATGGATGGAACAAGGGACATTTTGCTGGATGCCCACCCACCCTCAAGGGAGCAAAGGCTGTATAAAAAGAGGAAATGTTACCTAGGAAAATCAGCATTAAGATTATTTGTTTTTAATACAGTTTCAAACTTTGCCTTCATCTAATTCCTTGGTAGATTCATGCTATCTTATCATAGAACATAGAATCATTGAGCAGAATGTAAAAATTGAAACAAAAATCGTCTAATTCCTTCTTCTCCTTAAATGTAAGAGAGTGGGGGTTCAAAGGAAATAAGTGACTTTCTCAAGGTCACATGGCTGTGAAGCCATAGGAGCCTGCTCTCTCAGACCTAGGCCCCTAACAGTACATTTTTAAGCTTCAATCCTGATTTGCTGAGATCCTCATCTTGCAGCCCACATTAAAATTAGCCAAAGATTTGTTTCACTTCTTTCAAGGATCTTTGTGAGTAAAACATCATTGTGTATAAAATACTCTAAACCATGTCCTTCAAAGTGTGGTTCATTAACATTTCAACTGTATCAGGACATTCTTTAATCCCATCTCAGAACTAATACTTTAGAATTTCTGGAGTTAGGGTCTCAGAATCTGCATTTTAACCTAGAACATGGGTGATTTTGTACATTAATGTTTGAACAGTACTCTAAAGCAAAATGGAAGTCATCCAGAAGTTTAATTTTGCTTTTGAGCCTCAGGTAGATTACATGGCAAAAAATAACTTATATAATCAATAGTTTATTATTTATTTGAATTTAAGAACTAGGGATTCTACATTTTAGTGTTAATACATAATATTCACATTTTTAATTACTGGAATCCTATGGGAGGAAACATAAAAACGTGAATTATTTTTACTAACATAGCTTCAAGGTGAGAAAGTGTGGTATACATGTATGTGAGTGTGCATTTTATATACATTTACATTATGGCATAGACCATACCCAGTGGAAAAACTGATCTGATAATCCATGATCTCCATTTCTTGCCCAAAGTCCTTGATCCAGATGGTTTTACAGGTGACAGTTATCAACATTTTAAGGAACAGATCATCTTTGGCTTATATATGTTGTGTCAGAAAGACAAAAAAAGCTGTCTCAGTAATTTTATAAGTCTAATATAATTATGTTCCAAAAATTAGAAAAGAACAATACAGGAAAAATCTGAATCGTTTCATTTATAAAATAGAGGTAAATAAAATATTAATTAACCAAATCTAATCAAATCCCCCAAATTTATTATAATCAAGTATTTATTCCAGGGATGAAAGAAAAATTTAATATCAGAAATTCTCATTAATGGTCTAAAGAAGAAAAATCATTGGTTATCTAAATAGATGCAGAAAAAGTATTTTATATGGTTAAATACATGGATTTTATAGGGTTTGATACAGTTTACAGTACTCAAACCAGGTCAGGGAAATCAGGCTGGATTGTTACGTTGACTATAACATATTATATATAATGTATAATTAATATGTCTATGTTAATATATATTTATATATGTATATATATTACATGTATATATAAGACTTATTTATAATAAAACCTGTCAGTAAATGAAGATTAAAGGAATAAAAGAAACCGCCTTAATTTGATACCATGTATATGCCTAAAACATACAGCAAATATATTAACAGAAAAACTTTAGATTTATCCTAATTAATATCAAGGTTGAAAAATATATATTATCACCACAACTGGTAAAAGAGTGCTGGATGTACTTATATAAAACAAGAAAAAAGAAAGTTAGAAAAGAAGAGCTAAAACTCTAATGTTTCACTGATGATACTATCTCCACTGAAAATTCCTTGGAATCAAATCAACAAACTAGTAGAAGTGTTAAGAGTTCAACAAAGGTGATGGATACAAAATTATCTAATAAAACAAATAATGTTTCTCTCTAACAGCAACAAAAAGTTAGAAAATACCATAAAAAAATAAAATATCATTGACAATAGTGATAGGGGTTGGCAAATGGCTCATGGGGAACACCCATGGCTTACTACATATTTTTTATTTTTTATTTTTTTACATTTTTTAAAAATAATTTATTTTGGTATCATTAACCTACAATTACATGTGCATTATTATGGTTATTAAACTAGCCCCTTCATCAGGTCCCCCCACCAACCCCATTACACTCACTGTCCATCAGCGTAGTGAGATGCTGTAGAATCACTATGTCTTCTCTGAGATGTACAGCCCTCCCCATGCCCCCCAACATTACGTCTGCTAATCGTAATGCCCCTTTTTCCCTCTTATCCCTCCCTTCCCACCCATCTCCCCCAGTCCCTTTCCCTTTGGTAACTATTAGTCCATTCTTGGGTTCTGTGAGTCTGCTGCTGTTTCGTTCCTTCAGTTTTTTTTCTTTGTTTTTATACTCCACATATGAGTGAAATCATTTGATACTTGTCTTTTTCAGCTTGGCTTATTTCACTGAGCATAATACCCTCTAGCTCCATCCATGTTGTTGCAAATGGTAGGATTTGTTTTCTTCTTATGGCTGAATAATATTCCATTGTGTATATGTACCACATCTTCTTTATCCATTCATCTACTGATGGACACTTAGGTTGCTTCCATTTCTTAGCTATTGTAAATAGTACTGCAATAAAAATAGGGGTGCATATGTCTTTTTCAAACTGGACTGCTGTAGTCTTAGGGTAAATTCCTAGGAGTGGGATTCCTGGGTCATATGGTATTTCTATTTTGAGTTTTTTGAGGAACCTCCATACTGCTTTCCACAATGGTTTTACTAATTTGCATTCCCACCAGCAGTGTAGGAGGGTTCCCTTTTCTCCACATCCGCACCAACATTTGTTGTTGGTTGTATTTTGAATGTTGGCCATCCTCACTGGTGTGAGGTGATATCTCATTGTGGTTTTAATCTGCATTTCTCTGATGATTAGCGATGTGGAGCATCTTTTCACGTGCCTGTTGGCGATCTGAATTTCTTCTTTGGAGAAGTGTCTATTCATGTCCTTTGCCCATTTCTTAATTGGATTATTTGCTTTTTGTTTGTTAAGGTGCATGAGTTCTTTATATATTTTGGATATCAACGCCATATCAGATACGTCATTTATGAATAGATTCTGCCATACTGTAGGATCTCTTTTTGTTCTACTAATGGTGCCCTCTGCTGTACAGAAGTTTTCAGCTTGATATAGTCCCACTTGTTCATTTTGCTTTTGTTTCCCTTGCCCGGGGAGATATGTTCATGAAGAAGTCACTCATGTTTATGTCTAAGAGATTTTTTGCCTATGATTTTTTCTGAGAGCTTTATGGTTTCATGACTTACATTCAGGTCTTTGATCCACCTTGAGTTTACCTTTGTGTATCGGGCTAGACAGTAGTTCAGTTTCATTCTCTTACATGTAGCTGTCCAGTTTTGCCAACACAAGCTGCTGAAGAGGCTGTCATCTCCCCATTGTATATCCAACGCTCCTTTTTCATATATTAATTGACTGCATATGTTTGGGTTAATGTTTGGATTTTCTATTCTGTTCCACTGGTCTGTGGGTCTGTTTTTGTGCCAATACCAAATTGTCTTGATTACTGTGGCTTTGTAATAGAGCTTGAAGTCAGGGAGCATAATTCCCCCTGCTTTATTCCTCCTTAACAGGATTGCTTTGGCTCTCTGGGGTCTTTTGTGGTTCCATATGAATTTTAGAATTATTTGTTCCAGTTCATTGAAGAAAGCTGGTGGTATTTTGATAGGGATTGCATTGAATCTGTAGATTGCTTTAGGTAGTATAGCCATTTTGACAATATTTATTCTTCCTAGCCAAGAGCATGGGATGCATTTCCATTTGTTAGTGTCCTCTTTAATTTCTCTTAGGAGTGTCTTGTAGTTTTCAGAGTACAGGTCTTTCACTTCCTTTGTTAGGTTTATTCCTAGGTATTTTATTCTTTTTGATGCAATTGTGAATGGAATTGTTTACCTGATTTCTCTTTCTGTGAGCTCATTTTTAGTGTATAGGAAAGCAACAGATTTCTGTGTGTTAATTTTGTATCCTGCAACTTTACTGAATTCAGATATTAGTTCTAGTAGTTTTGGAGTGGAGTCTTTAGGGTATTTTATGTACAATATCATGTCATCTGCAAATAGTGACAATGTGACTTCTTCTTTACCAATCTGGATGCTTTGTATGTCTTTGTTTTGTCTGATTGCCGTGGCTAGGACCTCCAATACTATGTTGAATAACAGTGGAAAGAGTGGGCATCCTTGTCTTGTTCCCAGTCTTAGATGAAAGCTTTCAGCTTCTCGCTGTTAAGTATGATGTTAGGTGGGTTTGTCATCTATGGCCTTTATGAATTTGAGGTATTTGTTGTGTATACCCATTTTGTTGAGAGTTTTAATCAGGAATGGCTGCTGAATTTTGTCAAATGCTTTTTCAGCATCTATGGAGATGATCATGTGGTTTTTGTTCTTCTTTTTGTTGATATGGTGGATGATGTTGATGGATTTTCGAATGTTGTACCATCCTTGCATCCCTGGGATGAATCCCACTTGATCATGGTGTATGATCCTCTTGATGTATTTTTGAATTCGGTTTGCTAATATTTTATTGACTATTTTTGCATCTACATTCATCAGGGATATTGGTCTGTAATTTTCTTTTTTGGTGAGGTCTTTGCCCGGTTTTGGTATTAGAGTGATGCTGGCTTCATAGAATGAGTTTGGAAGTATTCCCTCCTCTTCTATTTTTTGAAAAACTTTAAGGAGAATGGGTGTTATTTCTTCTCTATATGTCTGGTAGAATTCATAGGTGAATCCATCTGGTCCGGGAGTTTTGTTCTTCGGTAGTTTTTTTGATTACCGCTTCAATTTCGTTGCTGGTGATTGGTCTGTTTATTTTTTCTGTTTCTGCTTGGTCAGTCTTGGAAGGTTGTATTTTTCTAAGAAGTCATCCATTTCTTCTATGTTTTCCAGCTTGTTAGCATATAGATTCTCATAATATTCTCTTATAATTCTTTGTATTTTCTGTGGTGTCCATCATGATTTTTCCTTTCTCATTTATGATTCTGTTTATGTGTGTAGATTCTCTTTTTCTCTTAATGAGTCTGGCTAGGGGTTTATCTATTTTGTTTATTTTTTCAAAGAACCAGCTCTTGGTTTCATTGATTTTTTTCTATTGTTTTATTCTTCTCAATTTTATGTATTTCTTCTCTGATCTTTATTATGTCCCTCCTTCTGGTGACTTTGGGTCTCATTTGTTCTTCTTTTTCCAATTTCAGTAATTGTATCTTTAGACTATTCATTTGGAAATGTTCTTCCTTCTTTAAATAGGCCTGGATTGTAATATACTTTCCTCTTAGAACTGCCTTTGCTGCGTCCCACAGAAGTTGTGGCTTTGTGTTGTTGTTGTTGTCATTAGTCTCCATATATTCTTTGATTTCTGTTTTGATTTGGTCGTTAACCCATTGATTAATTAGGAGAATGTTGTTAAGTCTCTATGTACTTGTGAACCTTTTGATTTCTTTCTAAAATTTATTTCTTGTTTTATACCTTTGTGATCTGAGAAGTTGGTTGGTAGGATTTCAATATTTTTGAATTTACTGAGGTACTTTTTGTGACCCAGTATGTGATCTATTCTGGAAAATGTTTCATGTGCACTTTGGAGGAATGTGTATCCTGCTGCTTTTGGGTGTAGAGTTCTGTAGATGTCTGTTAGGTCCATCTGTTCTAGTGTGTTGTTCAGTGCCTCTGTGTCTTTACTTATTCTCTGTCTGGTTGACCTGTCCTTTGGAGTGAGTGGTGTGTTGAAGTCTCCTAAAATGAATGCATTGCTGTCTATTACCTCCTTTAATTCTGCTTGTATTTGTTTCACATATGCTGGCGCTCCTGTGTTAGGTGCATATATATTTATAATGGTTATATCTTCTTGTTGGACTGACCCCTTAATCATTATATAATGTCCTTCTTTATCTCTTGTTACTTTCTTCGTTTTGTAGTCTATTTTGTCTGATACAAGTACTGCAACACCTGCTTTTTTCTCTTTGTTGTTTGCATGAAATATCTTTTTCCATCCCTTCACCTTTAGTCTGTGTATGTCTTTGGGTTTGGGTATGTCTCTTGTAAGCAGCATATAGATGGGTCTTGCTTTTTTATCCATTCTGTTACTCTGTGTCTTTTGATTGGTGCATTCAGTCCATTTACATTTAGGGTGATTATTGATAGATATGTACTTATTGCCATTGCTGGCTTTAGATTCGTGGTTACCAAGGGTTCAAGGGTTGCTTCTTTACTATCTAACAATCTAACTTAACTTTCTTGTTACGTTATTGTAAACACCATTGATGTTTCTTTATTTCTCTCCCTTCTTATTCTTCCTCCTCCATTCTTTCTATACTAGGTGTTTTATTCTTTGCCTTTAGTTAGTATTTGGATGGTCTGCTTTCTTTGCTATGATTTTATTTTCTCTGGTGACATCTTTTTAGCCTTAGGGGTGCTTCGCTCTAGAGCAGTCCGTTTAAGATACCCTGTAGTGGTGGTTTGTGAGAGGCAAACTCAACTTTCGTTTGTCTGGAAATTGTTTAAACCCTCCGTCATATTTAAATGATAATCATGCTGGATACAGTATTCTTGGTTTGAGGCCCTTCTGTTTCCTAACATATCATGGCATTCTCTTCTGGCCTGTAAGGTTTCAGTTGAAAGTCTGATCATAGTCTGATGGGTTTTCCTTTGTAGGTGATCTTTTT